>BFEA01000233.1:770739-783293 GCA_003427395.1 Chara braunii
CGCGTACCCCCTATGCTACAGCGAACGAGAAACGCCCTCGGCTGGTCCACCTCTGCGATTGCAACTGATTAGCTTTCGTATTGTGGACTGGTAGCCCGGCGGGGATACGCCCACCGAAGGGAGGTGACAGCTCCCGTAAGGTGGAGGTAAGTTGTGCCTCGCGTAGGCCCTATCCTGTCGTAGGGGCTCGCGAGAGGTATGGCTGGCGCACTCGGCCGGAGCGGCCTAAGGAAGCTCCATTTGTGTGTTCATGACGAGGGTGGTCCAACTCCTGCGTGACGCGGCCGAGAGGGTCCCACATTGCCGCGTGCGGTGCCGGACCGATGCGCTCGACAGGTGGCGCCGTTGCCGGGGATAACGGTTGCCTACCGTTGTCCCTGGTGGAACGACATCCGGGTATGGGAAGTGAGAAATAGGCAAGGTGAGAAGTCTTTGAGCTTATGGCTAGGTGATTGGAGATGTTTGATAGAAAGTGAGTGAGAGTTGACTGTGCGAGTTGGTTCTGTTTGGTGCAGTGAGGATGGCGCGAGAGGGGTGAGTTTTGACCATGCCCTTACATACCCTAACTGGCATGGTGGCAGTTGGGGTTGAGTACCGTTTTCGACCCTGATAGTTGACTGGCTCGGACGATGCTTTGCATAATTGATATGGTTGAGGTGTAAGGAAATGATGCCAATGTGACAGGGCATGTTGGTTGAGGGAGTTAGCCTCATAAGGTACCCATTATGGCTAAGGGGAGTCGCCCGAGTGGTCAAGGGTGCAATAGGGTACTTTGGCTTTAAGGCGTGGCGTAGAATGAGTAAAGGAAGTCTACTACGTTAGAAGTCGTCAAGAGACTCCGAGGAGAGTTAGGCTAAGGATATTGAGAGTCTGTATAAGTATGAATCGGGATCCTTGAATTTGGGTTCTAAGCAGTCGCACGAGTTGTATAGCCATGGAAGTCTGAGGCCAGATCCGCATGGTAAGTTTGAAATTAGGTGTATAAGGCAGTAAGGACATACGGTGAGCACCGTGGTAAGGCCCCAAAAGAAAGGACTACGGGAGGTAGTAGACTTGCATGGCGCCTGTTAGAAGAGGGTATCTGATTTAGAGGGAGTCGGAGTAACAGTGAGGGAGCTAACACTTGGACTATTCTACTTACCCTTAATGGGGTAGTGGGCTGTAATTGATGTTAGAACGTCACACGAACCGTTCTAGGTCTGGACCATCCACTTAGGAAGCTAAAGACTTGGGACTTTTTGTTTTGAGGATGTTACTTTGAGTCATATATTGGACTCACCTATGGATGTCCGACCTTGTAAGCCTAGGTTATGTCTAAACGTGTGAAGTTATGGGCTTAAGAAAATATCCGTTTCAGGAGTACTTCGTGGGGGTTATTTTATTGGGATTATATTTGGGACCCTATCAGTCTGTGGAAATTTATACGAATGTCCTCAGTCCAGCAGTCGGCTTGTGGTTGGCCATTACGTATATACGTTTGGGTCGTCCTTCCAAGAGGGGTAGGGATTGTCAGTGTAAATAACGGAAGGCGCGTGCTGGACGTTTGTCTGTGATGGACAGAACCCAGACAAAACGAGGGCAACTCAGGATGCCTTATGCACAGGAAGATCCGCGTATGCTCATGCCAACTGAAAAAGAGGGAGGGCTCGAGGTGTCTTTACCCAGGCGGGCCAGAGTAGGAGAGTACCACTCCACAGACATCTTTGTCTGGATCGAGTCTGGGTTCAATGACGAGCAGGAGTGTGCGATTGTAAGGGTGACGTTGTACGCCTCAGCTGCCTTTTGGATCGAGCATGGGATAGATTTGGCGCTCGGCCATGGGAGCCTACTTGCTAAGCCTTTGAGGGTAGTTGAGGCAACCGCGGCAAAGTGGGCGAGGGAAGTGTCTCGTGATGGGGAAGAGCGAGTACTAACCCGCGTAAGGGTCGAGCACGCTAGAGAGTTCGGGCTTCCATCCGCTCCGTTGCGAGTAATCCTGCCTGGGTTTCTGATAGAGAAGAGTTTTGGTGGGCGGGCGAAGGTAGGGGCGGCAGCTGAAGCTGCTCTGAGGGCGCGAGATTGGGAGTATGGGCGATACACATGTGAACTGATATATGGTCTATACCTAGACCCGAGATTCCTACCCTCTAGTCTGTGGCTCAAGAACACGACCAATACACTGGACGTATATGCCTCGTCTCATGATCCGAATGAGGGGAATGTAGACTGGGAGGAGATTCGGGCAGTAGTGGGCCGATAGGGGATGCCGTCCCTTTCTACTAAATGCACTTCTTTTGACTTGGCTATGGTCGTCCCTCTGCTCATTACTGTAGTTATAAAGGGTAGCGTCAGGGTAACTAGGGGTTGAGGCCTGATTGCATGGGTAAAGGAGTAGATAGCGGGATTTAAGTGTTAGCAGTTTGCCCTTGTCTGCCTGAGCTTACTTAAACCATTGTTTGATGGTCTATTGCCCGATGTGCGTATCAGGCTGCTGTTAGCATCATGGCGGGAGAAAGCGGCTTCGCCAAGATCTTGCTTTGGAGGAATTCGTGCCTTTTGAAGGTGTTGCTGCACGAAGTGTTGCAGCCGTCAATGCCCCCAGATCTCCGCGCCCTGCTGTTCCAAGGAAGGAACCTGTCTAGCTTTCTGCGTGACTTTCAAGCTTTTAGCCTTACAAAGATGTGGGACAAGAAGGCGATGTGGTACATGTTCCCCTTGTTCGTTTGTGAAGGGCTAAGTGAGGAGGTGTACACCCTCATGCTTAAGTCGCAAACCTGGGATGAGCTGGAAGTTTCTCTGAAGTTGAGGTTCCCAGCGGATGAGGCGGAATGCAGGCTTAGTAAAGGCCATGAGCAGCCAGCCGAGGCCGCGTCGACGCAAGGAGAGTTGAGTGGTATACAAAGACAAGTTGGGATGCTGGAAGAGAGGTTGGCGCGGTTGGAAGAAGCCAGGCGTGGCGAGAGGAAGACCTGCGAAGGAGCATCTAATGGACCGGCTGGGCAGGGTAAGGCGGGGGTAAGGGAAGACCATCAGGAGTTACTCCTCCACAAGAAGGCCCCGAGGGGGCAAGGTTGCGCCCTAAAAAAAGATGAAGATGAGGGGTTCATCGAGATCAAGGAGGAGCAATAATCTAGTGCGGCCCTACCCGTTATTGCGCCGGTGCCGAAGGGAGGGCCCGTTGACAGAGAGGCACCCTCGGCTGCGGGCCATGAGAGGCAAGGGAGTAAGTGGTGGCCAGAGCATTGGGCAGAAGCGGTATGTGATCGTTGGGGAAAGATTGATCGCACCCCTCAAGGAGGCAAGGAAAAGGGAATGATGGGTGAAAGCGGGAAGCGTGAACCTCCCAAGTTGACGAAGGCTCGCGGAAGGCAAGGAGGGCCCAGGAAGATCAGGGTGCCGAAAGGGGGCAGTGCTCAAGATAGATGGGGGCCACACCGCAAGAGGTGGAAGGTGGAGTAGCGCAAGAGAGGCCCCCGTCGGTTGAGCATGCGCCATATGGGCGGCGGGAGCCATGCGGTCAAGTAGAGCCAAGACCTATGTATGATCCATATGTGCCCTGGGTGCAAGGCAGTTGGTTGGGCCCACAAATGAATGTGATGCCATCTAGGCCTCCTGTAGTCCAGGTTCAGCCAGCCTTGCGCATGAGACCATTGCAGCCGCCAATACCACAAGGGGCACAAGGCCAAGTGCCCGGTGGAAGGGGTCAAAAGCGAGCCTCATGAATGTAGTCGTGAAGGAGAAGGGTTTGTGTGAGAAGGGCCCGGAAATTTAAGAAGACTGTAAATGCAAGCGAGAAATCCCAATCGTATAGCTGGTGTAGATAGGCACAGCGTACAGAGGGAAGGGATTTTCGTAATAATGATCCGGTAAGGTAGCTTGAGCTATGGACAGGAGGAACCCCAATAGAACAGCTGCATGTGTGGGGTATGTTAGGTCTGCCTCACATCACGTTGGTGGGATGTTTCAAGTAGATGGAATGAGGAGTGACCCTGAGGGCATTGGTACGAAGTAAGGATCTGTTCCATTAGGCCTATTGATCGAGAGAAGAAGATATGGGACCTACGTCGTGCCTAAGCCTAGACAAACGTATAAGTGTGAGAGGTAGGAGAGGCTCGGGAAGAAACCTCAGTATGTGGGGGATAGGCCATCTAGCCTAGGGAAGTAGTTGCAGGACTGGTGTATGGGCGACTCCTAGCCTTACGTTTCTTTGGATATCTGGATATATCCTGGATTACTTGGGTCCCTCGGATTAAGAGGTATGGTTATGCCCTGGTCAAAACGGTTTTAGGGTAGCTCTGGTCAGGGAGGCCGCATTGTCCTTGTGTGATACCAGTGACGATTTGAGTTGAGATTGTTCAACTCCGAGTGCATATATATGTAACTCGAGAACATTTGGCTCGTGCTTGAGTTGGGGTGTTGTACCCCTTAGTATGTATTGAGTTGAGGCTGTATCTGAGACTATCTTTTGTATATGACGATCACAATCACTCACACATGTGTGGTTTACCCTGATGTATGATAGCTTTGTGTGAGAGATGTGTGAGATACATCTCGTGTGTATTGGATTGTGTGAAATTCATGAGAATAAATGGATGTGAACTGTCTACTCGTCGGTATACTCGTGCGGCCTGCCTACAGGCAGGATAGGGCCGAGTATAAGGAGAGGGAGGGCAGTCTGTCATCATGAAAGTGTAAAAACCCTAAGGGATTTTGTGAATCTCTGAGACTCGGATACCTACCATGCCGGATGTTTTATGGTTAAGTTGCGAAAAGGGCCCATAAGCAGGCCCCTCAGTTGAGTTGGTTCGTGGTTGAGTTGTGGAGAGGACCCACAAGTAGGCCTCTCAGGTTGAGTTGTTTTGTGGTTGAAACCCCTCCAGATTAAGTAAGGGGGTGGTTTTGTTTATTGGAAGGCTCATCTCCAAAAGGGAAGGTGTTTAAAAAGGGTCGTGTGATAGCTCATCCTAAACAGAGAGGGATGGTTGGGAGACCTATTGAGAGAGGCCTCCTTCGTGCGAAAGGTGGCTAACAGATCTAAGGGCATGGTAAGTAGCGTTTGAGTTGATAAAGCCTGACGAGAGGAACCAAAATTACAGACTGGATCATTGGAGGGACTGAGAAGGTCGCAAGTCAGTGCATTAAGATGTCGTGGGATGTGTGGGCTGCTGTCTCTGATCAAGTCAGTAGACCACGGCCTTGTGTGTGAGTCTAGCGGTGAATTTGTTTGTGATTGTGAAAAGGGGCCATGCTTCCTATGTTGTCCCGTAGGGAACTGGTAAACGCCCTTAAAAGTGAGACAGACCCCTGCGTAGTCCCGCGGTGGGCCTGTGGTCTGTTTTGCGACCCACCGTTCAGACACTTGTGCTAATCCCAAGGCATGTGGAGGAATACCAAGCTAAACGGTAAAGGTTAACACCTCTAGGCCGCAACCCCTATTGGATGACTGCAAGCCAGCACAACCTGGCTGCGGGCCCACGTCTACCAACGGGGTAAGAGTTTAAGGGGTTATGCACGCCCCAGGGAAATTGCTCCGGTGGGACGGCGGGGGATATGAGTCGTTAATCATCCTGATTGAATGCTTATCAGGAGGATACCTATCGTTGCATAACCAGCGAAGGAACTACCGTTAAGATAACAATGTGGTAGGCCATAGCTCTGGCTCGATCAACTAGACTATGGTGGGCCAGGATGGAGACCAAGCATTTTTGTACTAGACTGCAGAAAGAGCTGAGAGGAGAGTTTTGTACGTATATATATATGTTCGATTGTGAGGATTTTCGGAAGGGGGGCAAGAGTGCCTCCTGAGGTCTCATTTAAGGCCCGCGTCCCTGGGTATGACTCTGCTTACGAGATAAAGTCTAGCCGTGACACTCAACGAGAGGCCGGGGTTTGTCTAGGACAAAGGAGAGAGGACGGTTTGGGGTGACCTTCGGGAACTTATGCTGTAGTATCGATGCGTAATACACCGACGTCCTACTATCAGGACGACCGGAGACCCAGGTTAAAACCCTGGCGGCATACAGTTGTGTGGGCACATATTGATGGAGGCCTCGAACCTGAGTCTGTCGGCTAATCGGATTGATTCCTTTCTCGTCAGCATTTGGAATGTGGATGAGTTCATAGCTTTCTGATTTGGCGAAGCGACGGGGACGTCGCTTAATATGGTCCGGTAAGCTGTCGGCACGAATACCCTTACAAGGGTATCCGCCTTGGTTTTTGCAAGTGACAGAAAAATAGTTTGGTTTAAAGTTTAAGTATACCGCGTTAGGCGCGGTTGCGTCTGTAATCGCGTTGGCTGAGTGGTTGACCACAATAGAGGGTGCGTGAGCGCGCACGTTAAAGGCGCGCGTGATTCTTTTCTGTCGATTGATCATAAAGCCAGCTCGGGCGTCAGTCGCCTTGTTTAATGATATTACTAACTTTATTCATTTATGATTAAGCAGAATTTAGGGTTTTTTTTTTTTTGATTGGTACGATTGACCGAGTCGAGCGCGCGGGCGGAGAACGGCCCCGACGACGGCATCGGCAGCGACGGTGCGACTTCGGGCGGTGAGCGGGGTGCCGTAGGGTGGCACGCGGGGCAATTATGGCACGGTATAAGCAAGCCGGCGCGGGCATTGGGAGCCGCGCAGCCGGTTCGTTGGCCCAAAGCGCCGCGCCGCACTGCCTTGTATGGTACTCTGCGGGCGCTGGTCTCAGATTTGGGCATAGCCCTATAGGTTAGGGCAACGGATAGTTACTATGGAGGCTCGGGGATCGAGGCCCGCGGGCGTCGGCGCGGCGGCAGCGGAGTAGCGTGGAGCGAAAGCCTGAGGGGTTNGGCAACGGATAGTTACTATGGAGGCTCGGGGATCGAGGCCCGCGGGCGTCGGCGCGGCGGCAGCGGAGTAGCGTGGAGCGAAAGCCTGAGGGGTTGAGGGCCCTGCTGGGCTATCCCCTCGGTTTTGCTTACGGGCGAGGCGGCGGGCCCAATCCGCGGGGCTGACAAGGTACCAGCAACCCCGCGGTTCCCCGATGATCACTTTTATTATATTTTCCCTGCTGGTTTATTGCTTTTGGCCCCCTTGCTATCGCATCCCGTTCTGAGACGCGGGGCGGCGGTGGGGGGGGGGCGTGTAAACCGTTTGGGCCATTGGCCTGATAAAGTAGGCGTACCCTTGAGCTGATGGGAGGTAGTGCGGCGTGGAACTGGGTATTGTTGAGTTTTTGTGGGTCGTGCGGGCTCTGATATACCCTCGGGCGCCGCCCCCAGCTAGAGTTTAGGATGTCTGATGGCGCAGGGGGGGGGGTTGCATGCCCACGGCCTAAGGATAGTGGGTGAGAAACCCGGGATGAACCCGGCGAGATAGGTCGGGGGTGGGCAAAAGGTAGAGAGGGCCAGGGCGGCCTTTGGGAAAGCCGCGGGGCATTGCCCCGCCCACGTCCTTAGGGACATCTGTTAAAATCGGAACGATTCAGAGAAGATTYGCATGGCCCCCGCGCAAGGCCGACACGTACAAACCCCGAAAGAGGGGCTGGGTTCGTGCGCCAAGGCAGGGCGGGACTACGGCTGCGTGGATTTCGACAGGCCGCGGGCCACTGCCCCGGCCTAGGTCCTTCGGGACATCCGTTAAAACTGGAATGATACAAAGAAGATTTGGCCCCTGCGAGCAAAAAGACAAGGGAGAGAATATATGAAGYGGAGGAGGAGCCATATGTGCTGAGTTCTCCTCCTCCGACCAGTTGCTGTTTTCGTCGAGCTCGGATACCGAGGGGGAATAGCGCTACGGGGAAGAAACGGTGAGGCGTTGACGACAACCGTGGGGGAGAGGGGTGAACGCGGGCGCGAAGGTGGGCCGGGTGCATGTGGGGTAAAGAGGTTGGGGACAGCGGGGTGGCGGAGTCAGGAGTAGACCGAGCGAACCTGGCCCGGGYCTCCGCCCGGGTGCACTCGGAGCGAGGGACGAAGTAGTGGACTGGTGACGGGCTGAGCCAGGTGCGGGCGAAGTAGCCGGGTGAGACACAGCGATGAACGGGGCGGGGTGCGAGGGCTGTGAAGGAAAGGAATGAACCTGGCGCGATTTTGCACCGGGTACATTCGAAGGTTGGCACGACGGAGCAGGCGAGGAGACAAGTATGGCGGAGGGGTGAGATCGTGAACCCACCGTTCCGTATTGGAATTCGGTGGGAAAGAGTGTTAGACTACGGTTTTAGGAACGGGCGATCATAGCTGTAGTGTTAGATTTAGCGAAAGATTAGTAAAACGGGAGGTTAGCAAGAAGCGGGGTGCGCGAGCTATGGTCGACGAGAAGGAGAAYGGGAGGAGAAACACTGATCTCGTTCGTTCCACGACGAAAACGAACGAACGMGGACTCGTTCCTGGGGTTTTAACCCCGGGGCGAGTCTGTTGGAAGTATCAAACTAGCGAAAGGGTTAGTGAGGTGTGAGTTAGAGAGAGTAGAGGTGCGCGGTGATGTCAGAAGTGGGCGAAAGAGAGGCGAGGGAACCTGGACGGGATTGCCGCTAGGGGCGTTCGAGAACAAGGTGTATGGTGAGGTGAGGGGTAGCGCTGGCGGCGAGGGAGGAGGCCGGCAGCAGGCAGTCGCTCTCGCCGGCAGCAGGCAGTGGCTGGCGCGGGTGACTGTCGGACGGGTGCCGAGGCAGGCAGAAGGGGGCTGACAGGGAGCGATGGACTACGAAGAAGAACGGGTGATGCACCCGGGTGGGTTCTTGGCCAGGTGCATTCGGCCAAGAAGAGTGATGGGCGATCGGTGGAGTGACGGTCGATATTCGAACTGGGTGCGGGAAGTTGTTTGCTTGATACAAGCCACAGGGGAATCTGCTATGACCTGGCAAGAGTAAGGTGAGTAGAGAAAGAGGTAGAAAGAAAAGAGGGGGGTAGGGGCACGCACCTGACCACTGGTGGCGGTCCGGAAGAACAGCAGCGGGTTCGGGACTCACCTGTTGGCCAATGCGTTGCTCCACCGTAGGCTGCAGCTCGCAAGCGCAGGAGGAGAGAGGATGCGGGGGACGTACCTGGAGTGCACGTGAGTGAGGGAGTGACACTGTATTTGTGCCAGTTTTTTTTGGGACGTTCGTTCTGCCTACAGACAAGCTGATCGTGCTCGATGTTCTGAACAGGCTGCAGCTTGGTTGTCTGAGCCTGGCTGTACTTACGGCTAGGTACCGTCATATTTCGATCGGAGGAGTCACTGTGCAAATTCCGACCGCGGTCTGAGGTTTACGAGCTGCGCAGCTGGTATCCGTGGGAGCTCTGTCACCTCACGACTGGTCAGGCCATGCCGTTGTTTGACTACGGCAAGGGGGGTTGCTGTGTACACTGCCTCGCCGCCGCACTTATAGGCGTTCGCAGTGGTGCAGCGGGCTGGCGCACTACTAACAGCTGACCGAGTAGGCGGGCTGTTCACGACCGAGTGAGCGAGCGGGCTGTTGGTAGCAAGCGGGGAAAGAGTTGTGGATTCACTGAATGGATGACAGCATGGTTCGTTAATTGGACGGGCTCACGACAGATCGACTGCAGGGTGAAGACTGGTTGTTGGACAAGGCACGGGGCACTCGACCACACTTAGTGGCTGGGGCTGAGCTACAGAGTTGTGAACTCGCCCTTGACCAGCAAGCTTCGAGCCGGGAGCTTGGAGGAGTGGTCGTGAGGAGGAGCGTCGCTGCAGCTGGGGGAGTCGTCAGAGAGTTGGGCTCAGCCGCTTGACTTCGGAGGTTGGACCAAGCTGTTGCGAACTGGCCACCTTTGCGGGGCCCTCAGGCGCCTGAAGGTATCAAGGCCCTCTCCTGCGAGTCTGAGAGCACCCTTTTAGGATCTGAGGGTCTCAAAGTTTCTCCTCCTGCCCTTGTTCTTCTAAGTCTAGTCTATTGGTTCTGAGAGGAAGGCGGCAGGCGGGATTGCAGCCCATAATCCGCGCCAAGGCCTTTGTGGGAGGTTGGCCCCACCGATTGCGGGAGCTCTGCCGGGACTCGGGAGGAGTCCTGGAGGCAGGGAACTGAGTGGTGATTCCCTGGCCCCCTCTATAAACCCAACTATAACCCCTACCTGTACATCTCTCTATGTTTGACTGAGTGTATTGCGTGGATCCTGTACTTGGTTTTGACTTTGACTTTCAKGACATAAATCAGATTGAAGTAAAAGGACGTATGTGTAATCTCAGTTTCAGTTGTTGATTGCCTGAAAGCAGATTGTGAGTGAAATGGGTTGCATCTGGGGGAAGGTTGGGAGAAAGGTAGTATTGTATGCAGCCTGGTTGGCTCATTAAGGCTGGGAGGTCCCCTTAAGTTTGGGGAAGCCCARCGCTTTGTTTATCCTTGGATTGCATGGAGCCTCAGGCCGCTCTATAAGTTTAGGTAGCCTGAAGCTCTGGAGGCTARGATGTCCCCATAAGTTTGGGGAGACCTGGTGCTGTGAATTGCRTGGAGGKTYAGGACGCTCTATAAGTTTAGGTRTCCTRACTGCTCTGACTTGTGGGGGTTTGACTGTGAATGGCTTTCAGGGACCCAAGGCGCTCTATAAGTTTAGGTACCTTGGGTTGCCTCGTTTTATTTGGGATTCTCTCAGTKYCTTTGGTTCTGAACAAGGAGGTCTGAACCGCTCTATAAGTTTAGGTGGTTCARCCCTTCTCCTGTTTTGTTCTGAGGGAATAATCCTGGCAGAGGACAGRCCGCTCTAYAAGTTTAGGTAACCTATCCCACTGCCTCGCACARATTGGATCARAGAGAAACGAACCTGGCAGAGGGTCAGACCGCTCTATAAGTTCAGCTAGTCTGACCCAACGCCTCGCACATGTTGGAACCCAATGGATATAAACCTGGCTATATTGTANTGGCAGAGGGTCAGACCGCTCTATAAGTTCAGCTAGTCTGACCCAACGCCTCGCACATGTTGGAACCCAATGGATATAAACCTGGCTATATTGTATTACTATGCATTAAGAACAGGCTAGTCAGGCCGCTCTATAAGTTTAGGTATCCTGACTATAGTTTATCACAACTAAAGAGAGTATAAACTAAGAGATATAGCTGAAGGTAAGCTTGGGCAGGCTGAGCAATGTTCTAAGTTGAGCGGCTCAGTCTTATGTCCCCTTTGAAGACTAAGTTCAGAGAAGTATATATAACTTGGCTATTTAAACAAGTTCAGGGCGACTAGAGTGATCTAGTCATACGCCCAAAGAAGAGAGAAGTAGCTGTGCCCTCTGTTTGTGTATACCTTGGCCAAGTTAGAACACTCTATAAGTTTAGGTATTCTGACTTTAGGCCTGGCTTAATTGGGCTCGCTCTGTAAGTTCAGGTGGCCTGACCTATGCCTTATGTAAGTTGGGTATAAAGGGTTAAATCATTGAGAAATCATGAACTATTGTTTGTTCAGGTATACTTTGGGTTGGTGAGAGTACGTACTTTTGTGGTTTGGCCTGCATGTGGCTGAGTGAGATTACTACTTGGTCTGAGTTTCAGTTTAATAGGTAGTTGCTTTAGAGGCTCGCCACGTGCTAGAGCGATAGGAGTTAGTTTCAATTCTTGCATTTTCTGGGCTAAGTTTTTTTACTTAGATCGATTTTCGCACTTTATGGGATCTTTTGTTATACTTGGCCTTGTATAAATTTTGGTAAGCTACTTTCTCTACGGGAAGCGCTGCCGAAATTTCTACAAAACCAAGGAGTTAGTCAAGTTTTGACTTGTCCGAAGTTCAACTTGTCTTTTCTTTATATCTGACCTAGTAAAAATTTGGAAAGTCTCCTTTTCTAAAGGAAGTGCTGCCCAAAATTTTGCTAATTCAGGGAGTTAGACAAAACTGGACCTTGAGAAGTCAAAGTTACTGTCAAATTCTAGACTTAGCCTTGTATAAATTTTGGAATAGCACTTTTCTAGAGGGAGTGCTGCCGAAATTTCTGCAAGACTAAGGAGTTAGCTAAATCTTGTCTAAGTTGAACTCAAGTTGTCTTTTGAGTTCATATCTGGCTTAGTATAAATCTGGGAAGTCTCCTTTTCTAAAGGGAGTTCTGCCCAAATTTTTACTAATTCAGGGAGTTAGACAAAATTTGACTTTCCAGAGTTAAAGATTATTTCTGCTTTCATATTTGGACTTATATAAATTTTGGGAAGGCACTTTTCCTACGGGAAGCGCTGCCGAAATTTTCTTAGTTTAGAGGAGTTAGACTATATTTTGATAGGTGGCGATTTTGGCGATCCGCTCTATATAAGGAAGACTATGCCAGGGTCTACCGTTGCTTTGGGCACTGCTTAAAGGTAGGTTGAGGCTTAGTCAATTAGGAGGATTTTGGGTGAGAATGTGTTATGGAGTTGTATTCTCCATACACTTATGATTTTAGCTTGGGGATTTGTCTGTCTTGTGTTACAGGTCCTCTTGATTGTTTGATTCAAGTTCAGGACTAGATTCAGCTTGATCCCTTGAGGATCATCTTCTGTTATCACTGATAACAGGTCGGTTGCCGATTCGTCGGTTTACGATTCAACTCCAATTCACTCCTGCCACTCAACCTAAAGGCTTTAGCCTTGTGATTGAACTGTTTCGTTGTGTTTTCACCCGGACTTTATTGAATGGCCATCCAACA
>BFEA01000233.1:869150-882240 GCA_003427395.1 Chara braunii
TTTTTTTTTTCAAACTTCGTTATACGGGAGACCTACTTAACGAGGTGATAAGAGCATCGGTAAGTAGGACCCGGCGTCGAAGATCGGTTAGACAAGGAGATCCTCTGGCTCCCTTCCTCTTTGTCATCATCATGGAAGCATTAGGAGTTAATTTGAGAAAAAATAAAAACATTCAGCGGTTAAAGATAGCTAACCTTCCTAAGGATGCAATCCCAATTTACGCTATGTTTGCTGATGATCTGACAATCATGATGGAGACCTCTAAAACTAACTTTGAGGAAATCAAGGCATTAATGGATAATTTTTCAGCCTTATCCGATATGTTGGTTAACTGGGGGAATAAAACATTGGGTTGGTGGAACCATTCACAAGGAGTAAGGCCTCCAAAACTCCCTAATATTAAATGGGTCCCCTTGGATGCACCTATAAAGGTATTAGGAATAATTCTCACATCACAAGGAAAACCGAACTCTAATGACATATGGATCTCTTCTCCAGCGCTGGAAAAAATGAGGGTGTGGAAAAACAAACACACTTCAATCTTTGGGAGAGCACTGATAATTAATAATGTGGTTCTGGCATCAATCTGGTACAAGTCATTGTTGTGGCCTTTGAGTACGAAGCCCACAAAAGATATACAAATACAACTTGCAGCATTCCTTTGGAGAGAAGATCATGAGTTACCACATGTAATTCCAAGAGTTGCCTGGAAAACTTTAATCCAACCAAAGACCAAAGGAGGGATTGAAATTATTGACCCAAAAACACAGTGTCAGGCTTTGGCTCTCCAAGTTATAAAACGTTTAATCCTAACTACAGATATACCATGGTGGGATCTAGCACTAGAGCAGATTCGTAGATTAGCCCCTCAAACTACAGAGGAAGTGCATCCCTTGACATTGATAGAGGATAGATACTGGTCGATCCCTCGTACCCGAATGCATCAAAGTGACACAAGGGCGAGGGAAAGACTGGACGGATTTTGGGCTAACTTATTAAGGACCTGGCGAGAGATGCCCTTGCCAGATAAAACCAAACCTGAAAGATTTGAAGAAGTCCTACGACAACCACTTTTTGGTAATAGATGGATTACTAACCATAATGGCAGAGTCTTTATAAGCTCAGAATCACCTTGGTCAAATTGGGTCAAGAATGAAATAGTAAGAATAAATGATTTATGAGACCCAATAAATAAAACCGGGAAGACTGTGGAAGAACTTAGAAAAATGATTAAATATGCACACAATCTAATGCATAATTTGGAAGAAATGATGTCATTCATTCCTCTGGTTTGGACAGTGTTGCTTAAAAAAGGCACGGTTTTCCGAACAGCAGACTGGGTGTGTTTAAATCGTCAGGATGGAACCAAGACAATAGGACAAATTATGGATAAACACGAAGAAGGTGCCATGGTAAATATTTTTAAGATCCAGAAGGACAACAAAATTTCAAAAGAAAAACTAGACATGGTCATCTTCTCAGGCTTTGAGGAAATGTTCAGGATAAGAGCTATATACTATACGGAAAAAAAAAAGGTGGCAAATTTTTCTACCTCAGTGTCCCATACCGGAGCTTCCCTTAGATCCAGTCGAATGGGTATGGCGGCCAAACAAGAGAAACAAACCCTTAAAACTCCAAGCCTTGAGTGTAAAGGCCTCTTATAGGATATTGCGACCTAAAATAGAGGTGTCCGAAATAATACAGGATCGATGGTATAGACACCTAAACATAAATAAGGATCTAATCAAACCAGTGAAATGGTACAAAGATCTGAAGGAGAGACCAACTAAGTTTGCATCTTTACAATGGCAAATAATACATAGGTGCCTACCCTCTAATGATTGGTTAATAGACCATTCTTCTCTTGAGAAAAGGGTAAGGCAGTACCATGGTGCATATCTTGTGTTCAAGCCTTTCCAAGTAGGAAAATCAGAGAAACAATTGAGCATATCTTCCTACAATGCCCAGGCTCTGTATTACTTTAGAGACTATGGGATTATATATGGAAAAGACTAACAGGTCTGGATTGGTTATGAGAATGGAGGGCTATTCTTCTTGGGCACTGGAATCCTGTTATAATCGAACTATTGCAGTTTCAACAGAACTTATTCCATTTAAGTAGGAAAGCGGTGCTGTGGGCATTATGGCATAAAAGATGTATAAGAGTTATTGAAGGAGTTATAATTGAAAAACAGGAAACGGTGGATACAATTCAACAATTTATTCAATCTGAAATAAGATTTCAATGGGAAAAAACGAAATTCAAAATGATTGAATATAAACAAAAGAAGGATATCACACAAAGAATCATAAAATTCAGCTTGGAATGGTTAGGGGATGCATTAGGGGAGAAACTAGGGAAGGTGGAGTGGCCAGGAGGAGAAGAGGATCAGGAGACCTTTAAGTGAGATAACCAAATTATTTTCTACAACTGAGTGTTTTTCTGACCCTTTTCCTCCATCTGCTATGGCTCTAGTGGATCTGGGATGGTTTGGGGGGGAAGAAGAAGGATAGGTGATTTTGTTAGAAAGGTGGGATTTTATGGAAATAGATGCTAGGTTAATCTTTTTTTTCTTCTGGCGGTCATTTTTGTATGGCTGAAGAGGCATCTAGAGTTCCATGAATAGTACAACACCATTCTAGGATATGAGGATTTTGGATTGAGATTTTGTTCAATCAAAGTTATATGTAAGGGACGCTGAACCCGTTTTCCATCAGGTGTTGCTCCCCACCAATAGATCGGAGTTTTTTTCTTAAAAAAAAAAAAAAAAAGGACCCGGCGTCGAAGGCTCCATCTATTGGTGGGGAGCTACACCTGCTGGAAATCGGGTCCAGCGTCCCTGTACACTTATGAGCATGTGTCTGCTGGAAACCGGGTCCAACGTCCCTATACATTGATGTAACTGTATCAGAATGTATTAGCTGGAAACCGAGTCCAACACACCTGTACAAATCCACGAACCCCTAAGTTGTATGTGTACTATGCGTCTGATGTATGTGATGTTTATATTCTTGTTCTTGTAAGTATCAAAATCTAAGCACGAAACCCTAACCGTGATGTGATGTGATGTGAAGTGTATGATCTTTATCAGTTGTCAATCAAAACTATACCAGCGATATGATTTGCGTGTGATCTGTAAGCAGGGGCATTGATTACTTCCCCGCGCTAGGGAAGGATTGACCACCCGCACTCTAAATCCTAACCAGCCCCCCTCAGCACCCCATTGTTGATTGGTATTGCGAGCCGGGCAACACCAATCAACATCAATTAACGACACCAATCAACATCAATTATCCCATTCCCATCCTCAACCAGACGACGAGGTAAAAAAAAAGGGGGAGGAAAGGGGGGTTGCTCACAGAAAACACCAAACCCAACCCCTGCTGTAATCTATGTGCATGATGCCATTCGCGAGGGAGATCACCTATCCCACTCCTGCCCGGTCAAACGAAGACAAACCAAGCACAAAAACCGGGTAGGGGGGGGGGGGGACAACCGTCAAGCACACCTTCATTCCCTCCTCCCACCTCACCATCCCAAGCATACCGCACATTCTCCCCCGCTGCACCGATATTGGTGTTGCACGTGTCGCATCCTTTGTTATAGCAACCCATGTTTCTTCCCACGCTATTGTTGTTGTTGTATCTGTCGCTCCTTTTCCCCCGCCGGTGATGATGGAGTTTTCAGTCGTTAGCGTTGTTGTCGGTGTCACTGTTGCTGTTGTTATTGTCATCGCCGTTGTCGATGTTGTCATCTTCGGCGCCGTCGATGTTGTCATCTTCACCACTCCCAACTCCAGCACTTCCATTAGTACTGCCTCTGTTGTTTGTGACGGTATTTCTGCCGTGATTGTTGTTAATCCTTGAGCTGTTGCTGCACTTATTGGCGGTATCGGCGATGATGTCGCAGTAGTCCCCTTCACCAAAGCACTGCACTTTGCATCGGGCCCTTCAGTTATCCCTGGTTGATCAGCTGAAACAATTGTACCATCTCCCCGCCCAGCAGGAGAATGAACAAGAGGTAGCCCCCCATCCGCCCCTATGTTGTCCTCCTCCAACCACTCCTCCATTCGCCAACGCAGGTCACGCCCCTCCCGAAATAAAGCCTGACAGACTCCCATCTTTGCGTCTAGTCGTCTCCAATCAAGATATGCTTCAAACCGAGGATCCGGCCCCTCCTCCAGTTCCCACATAATTTCTAACATATCTTGACCTCGGGCTTCCAACCACTCATCCAGTTTCATCTCCCCCACAACAACCTTCGACCCCTTCTGCATCTGGCCCAGTAACACCCCCACCACTGCGTGCAGCTGCTGACATCCCTTCTCCATAGTAATCAACCAGTCATAGGCCCCTTGTTGTAGTTCCATAGTAGTCTCCATAGCTCCCCTGAGAACCGCGCCGCTTTTTCACCTAAAAAAAACAATCATCCACTCGCCGGCGCTTCCCCTGCCCACGTGTCGCGGCGCCTCCACAGCGCCAATCACTCAGTGCCACGTGGCTATTGACCAGCCTCGCCCCCCTGCGAGGCACGCGCGCAGGCCCAGCAACCCCAGGGTAATCACCCGGGCGCTAGTCGTGCCGGGACAATCGAACCTTGTCCGTCGGCCGACAACGGGGCGCTAGCACTAGCGCAGCGCGGTTCTCTCCCCAATGGGCTCGCTCCAGATCTACCTGCCAGTTTCTCCACTCTGGAGACCATGTCAACTCTCTTAGAACCCTGTGCCCTTTTTTTTTTTTTTTTGTTATTAACTTATTATGCTTTTTTTTTGTTATTATGTCTTTTTTTTTTGTTATTATCTTTTTTTTTTGTTATTATGTTTTTTACCGGACAACCGGACACTGATACACCCAACCGGACTGTCCGGGTCCGGCTGTCCGGCTGTCCGGCTGTCCGGCTAGATGTCCAGGACCATTTTTTTTCCGACCCCCTTTGTCCCAACTAATTGAACTTGACTCTTGTTTCACCACCATACCCCTCAGGGTACCCCTTCTTGTTCCACAACCTGCGATTCCTCTCCCACCCCCTTCCCGACACCTGAATCACGCGAAGATGATGTCAGTTTCCCCTCGGCCAACACCCAGCTCGCCACCCCTTACACCTTACCCCTTCACCTCCGCCAGAACCACCGTGACCCACGTCTTCTCCACCTGCACCCCCACTACCACCCAGCCCGCCACCGGACTCCGCCTGAGCCACCTCCGCTTTCCCTTCCTGTAACCCACCCTTGACTCCCCTTCCCCGATAGCTGGCCAACCAACGACTCGCCAAAGCTGACTCCGAGAAAAAAAAAAAAAAAAAAAAAAAAAAAAAAAAAAAAAAAAAGGGGGGGGGGTTAAAAAAAAAAAAAAAAAAAAAAAAAAAAAAAAAAGGATACATAGGGGAGTGTGCTTAGTAAATGGCCTCTACAACAACCTGGACTTTTGAAAGAAAAAAAAAAGAGGATACATAAGGGGGGGGAGGGGGGGGGGGGGGGAGAACAAAGGAAAAGTGCATTTCTTGCTGCAAATAGGGGTCTAGGCAGAAGGGAAGGAGTTGATTGAGGGAGCTGCCATGTTTCCCAACAAAGGGTCTCGCCACACGGCACACGAAACGAAAACGAAATGAGTGCTTCTGCCCACGAAAGGTGGCAAAATACACTCGTTACTATTTATAGCAAACCGACGAACCTGGCCATTTTCTGCAGGAAGACGCACTCGTTTCGTGTCCCGTGCGGCGACGCCCAAAACCAAATCAGTAGATCAGGTATGTCGGCTGGTGTCGCGGGGGTTGATACAAGCATCCCCCCATCCACGGGGGTAGATCAGTAAACCAGGTCCTGTCTATTAGTGGGGAGCAGCACCTGCTGGAAACCGGGTCCAGCGTCCCTTACATCTGCTAAAAAGTGTGGCTTGGCCGGGGCCATTACCCGCTTAGGCTCAGAAAACACTTTTGAGACTGGCAGGGGTTCCCCCTGGGCAAATAGGGGGGCCAATACGAGAAGCAATTGTCCTACCTAGCGGCCGAACCAGCTCAGCTCGACCAGGGTGTTGTGGGGGAAAGGAGGAGGCTGGTGGTCTCATAAGGTGGACCCAAAAAAAAAGAAAAAAAAAGGGGGGGGGGAATATGCGGCGGTCACAAAAACAGTTTGAAATAATTAAACTTCGGGCATTCGGCCTGAAAATGTCGATGAATAGAAGCTAGCTTTCCGGCCCGGTACGGTCAAGAGGGGGTGTGTTCAGTTTGGGGAAATGCCTGAAGTGCAATTTCAAACTGTTTTTGTGACGGCCGCGTAATTACCCGCCAAAGTAAAAAAAAACTTAATTAAGAAAAATTGTCGCCAGTCGCTGGTCCTGAATGTCTAATGTGTACGCTGTGTTCTTTTCATTCTTTTGGACTGGAGACAGAAAAGAGCGAAAAGGAAGCATCCTCGGATCGTTCTTCTTCTTCTTCTTTTTTTTTTTTTTTTTTTTTTTTTTTTTTTTTTTTTTTTTTCTGCACAAAATGGTTTGAAGAAGATCAATCTTTATTAAACCACCAGTACTTGGCCCAGCTGTCCATGTTGAACAGGCCGCCCCCCGGCGCGCCAAGTTTTGCCGAAGCGCCGGGGTATCGTTTCGATTTCTTTTTGGCAGGCGCTTCCAGCCATTGCGGTCCGGTATCCCGAAGCCCTAAAGGCGCGGCGCGTTAACGGGGAAGCGCCGCGGCCGATAACTGGGCCAAGTACTGGTGGTTTAACATCAAAGCCGGGAACCCGGTCCAGCGTCCCTTACAAAAAGTGGCCGCAGCCCTGAGAGCTGAGCGAGGCTCTCCGGCCAGGCAGGCAAAGCTCATGCCGCGACTGTGTCAAGGGCGAAAATCCTTCTTCTCTGGGGAGGCTCTGATGCAAATGCACATGGACCCACGCAGCACACCAATTCGGCCACCGCGTTAACAACCTAAGAACGTGGAGGTACTGGTGGTTCAATCTCTTCCACCAAGTTCTACAAAGTATTCTAACATCGGTGGCAGCGTCCTATAGTAACCTAACCTATCCAACTATTGAAGAATATGAACACTTTGCACAAGTCCTCAATAATAGCCTAAACTAGCATCCTACTATCAGAAATTATGAGCACGCCCACAAGTGTACAAAGCACTAATAGTATGCTCGATCACAGAAAAACCGTGAAAAAAGCAGACAAGGCACTCGACCTGGCTGGGGGACAATGCACTGTTACGAGCGAGTCCCACAAAAGCAGCCCAACGTGGAGTAAAGAACTGCATTGCCTTCCCCTTATAAACACCTTCCGCTGCACCCCATGCTCCCAGTCAGCCTGTATCGCTTGTTTAATGCCATATTTATTATTTACCCTCTGCTCGGACCGTTGGTGGCCTCAGCCTGTCTCCACGGCTGGTTGCTGAGTTCCTTAGTGTCCAAAGAGTCCACAGTATGCAAAACTTGAAGGCAGGAAAGGGAAAAGGCCAAGAATGCAACAAAGGGGGAAAAAAAAAAGTCCCCTTCCGTCTGGCCTCTGCTCGGACCATATTTAACCCCCCGAGTGTCTCTTCCGCGTATGTGAAACATTGGATGAGCCAGGAAAGGGAAAAGTATATCAATACTAACAGTGATGAATCAAGGTAACATCCAATATGAGAAGCAAGACATACACGACGGCAATGATCAAACACAGCACACCAACACAAGAGCAGATATCCCGAACGCGACTTGAATTTCGAAAAATAAGAGTGGAGCACAGAAGCGGAAAAAATTCCCGCATGGCGTGACGACCCGACCGGTTTCGCCTAGCCACCTACTAGGACTCTTCATGGGTCTAAAGTCGGCTGAAATCACCTGCTATTGACTAACTATATAGAGACTGAAAAAACTAGATGAAAGCAACCGAAGTAGGGAACCACAGCGAAGCCGGTCAAACACTTCTAGACAGCCGCGCAATCATATAATGTACCAAAACAAGAGATCAAAGCCAGCGTCGAAAATACCCTTCGTCAATCTAAAAACACGATCCCGCCTAAACTACTGCACGCAGCCGCGCAATCATATAATGTACCAAAACAAGAGATCAAAGCCAGCGTCGAAAATACCCTTCGTCAATCTAAAAACACGATCCCGCCTAAACTACTGCACGCACTAAGACCAAATCATCAATAAGGTACAAAAGGTACAACACGTGCCAGGACCGAATTCACCACAGGTACCAAGATCGAATTCACCACTCGTGCCAAGGCCAAAAAACACACCGTACCAGGACCAAAGAACCATCGTCACCACAGGTAGCGAGATCGAGACCAAAAAAACAAAAGACAAAACAAGAAACAAATAGGCCCCTACCGTGAACCATCGGGACCAAACRAAACACCCGGGAAAGCCYCCTAAACCGGGAGTAGCCAAAATCAGGCCCCCTTCACTTCACCATTCAGAAACCGGCCCCACTTCGTTAATAAAGGAATCCACTTTTTCCACAACCCTCCAAACTTGCTGGAAAAACTAACGAGCGCACAATCAAAGAGGTCATCAGGATACCCTCTCCTCCATAGCTCACACTTAAGGGAGAACAGAAAAGGAAACACCATGCCCTCCATCGACGAATAAGACTTCGCGCGATGCAAAAAAGAAGTGATCACCGCCATCTTTTGCTGACGGCTAGTAAACGAAACAAAATCCTGTAGACTCTGAAACTTGAGATTATCACTGACGTCACTTCTCTGGTTCTTTGTTAATGGGAAACACAACACCCCCGTTTCTCCTCGAAAAACTTTGAGAATACACCCAAGGAAATCCCAACAGCAACCATCACTCGTTTTCTCCAAGGTAAGATTATCATCATAACATTGCCTGAATGACTCAATGATACGCAAACCATTCACCTGAGAGTCCGCATCCCCTTCCTTGCATACCACGAAAACGAACACATCGTCAACGAGTCGAACACCACGAAACAATTTTCGGTCAACACCTAAGCTAGACAAGAAAACAAATTCGTTATAAGCACAAAGTAAACACGCGAGCGCCGGGCTTGAGGGTTTGCCCATAGGGATACCAATGTTCTGCTGTAACAGCCTTCCCGATGCAGAAACAAAAGTATGATCCAACTCGAAGACAACAAAACACAAAATAAGCTCGAAAGGAATACGCTTCCACCCATCCTCCAGTTTCCCGATTGATAACTTCGCCGCCTTACCTTGCTTGCGGATGATAACACCTTCAAATCCCTTTTCCTTCTAGTAATCAACTGCCCAACGAAGGGCCAAAACAATAGAGCAGTGAGGCAGATGAGAAAATATTTCCTTTATATCAAGGAAGCTCCCAAAACGACATTCTCCTTTGTCAACCCCCGATTGACTTCCTTTAATTTGGTCAACAGCTCACAAGCACTCCGAAGATTCAACTTCGAATGCACCGGGAAACTCCATAACATCGTATTCACACATCTGGAAATGATCTTCCCACCCACGGTCGAGCACTCCGGGAACGAATGACAGATGGGTCTCCATCGCGAGACGTCTTTATGCTTTGGTATGCAGTAGGCTTCACCAAATTTTCCCGACTTCTTCCAAACTCCAACCTCTCGTAAACTTGCACTGACGTAATCCTTCTCACATTTCTCAAGGACGGACTCCATTCCATCGGTGCAAGCAGAAAATGCAGGATTACAAAAAAACAGAGTTTTCATACCTTCCTGATAGACCGAAGGGCAGCATACAAAAGTATCCCCCATATTGTGGTCAATCGGGCTACACACCAGCCCTCGAAACAGCCCACGAAAAGGTAGTACATCATCCTCACATACTAATACCCCAGAAGAGACATTACCAGTTCGAATCGAAAAACAATCACCCACCAAATCCGAAGTTACAGAAGCTCGATTAATAGGGAAGGATGCGAGACGAAGGCACCAATCACCTGCGATCTAAGATTGGAGATAGAGTGGCACGAGAGGGACGTAACACGTTTTTATAATTCTGTAGCCACAAAGGAAACAACGAAGGTTCATTATTAATACGAAAGGAGACGTGACCAATAATCCATGGGAGAGAAGAGTCACACGAGAACACGCACAACCTCCGTCCTTCAATCTTAAAAACTGCCTGAAGTTATGTAACAGATCACCAACATTCGGATTGCGACACCAAACGATGCGCATACAGCGACATAACATAAGTTTCCAGCTCTGTCGAATATCAAGCCTACCGATGATGCCAGCGCAAAGACAGCGAATCTTGGATTTACACACACGATAATCATAAACAATTTTTACCACCAGCCTTTTCCGTACATGAACACCGAATCTTGACAGAACAATCCGCGACAGCATACAACGCAACCGAAACCGAGACCGCTTCTCACTAAAGGTACGCACAACGGTATATGCAGCAATGAGCTGGTCAAAATTCCAACACGAAAGCAGAGCACGACTAGAGGGGTTGCTAAGGAAACCAGCAAGAGGTACCTTCAAGGCTAAAGAGCAGCTAAGAAAAGGAACGACAGGATCAAAAAACTTTTTCGTACCAAATTCGCAGGATACAAGACTTCCACCATACAAACGCTTCAAAACCTTCCATTGGTCAACCAGTCTTTCTCCTCCTAAACACTTTACCACCAATCTGACAGAACGAGCAACTCGAGATGCTTCAAGAATCTTAAGTAAACTAACGGAAACCACCCCGGAATTGCCGTGAAATACACACAACGATCCACTAGAAATAGCAGAGCAACGGCACAGCCCATCAAAGGATACATCAAAACCAGATTTACATTTAACTCTTCTTCGCTCTCTCAGCCCTGGTCGGCACTTCCGAGAGCGTTTACGCTTACCCCTAATATTAAGAAAAGGATTCAACAACCGAATAAAGAACTTCTCGGTCTCTAGCAAATCATCCACCGAGCAACGATATAGAGGGATAATCGCATAAGTCTGTGCACCACAACGTCGAAGCCACTGGTATAACTTTTCATTCCTCCTTCCACTCTCGACGACCTTCAACTGACAACTCCTGTACACATGTTCCTTCCAACGAGTTTGCAGATCACGAGTGGTACTACCAACATAAAAATGTCTAGACCACGGCGAGACGAGAACATAAACAAGAGGCCCGGACCACTCATCTACACCAAAATTACGAGAACTCAGAATAGATCGGAGGAAGAAACCACACAGCTTTTCACACCACGGAATCGCATGAAGAAGATTTAATCCGCACACAATCAGAGAAAAGAGACAGTTCACCTCACAACATCGGAGAAGATCCACCGAATTTGCACGAATCCTACGAAGAGAATTAACAATAAGCCATAATGAAGACGCGTTCGGGCATGACCCTAAGACACAGCAGAGTCACGCCTGTCGCTCTTGTCGGAGTTCTCCTCCCCACCGTCACTAATACTAACCACATCATCAATCTTTTCCTTACCTTTTGGTTCATCAAAAGCGAGAGATGCACGAGACTGAGCAATAGCCTCCTTAGTCGGATCCAAGGTAGACTACGTGATCCTCTCTTTCTCACAGATTGCCAAAATTTCCTCCTTATTCTCCTTCCGCAAGTCTTTGCGAACTTCTTTCAGAAAGGCATCTCGCCCATTCTCACCGACAAAATGTTCACGACACTTCCTTCCGGAGGGCCCAGCAGCAACCTCCGCATTCCTCATTTTTTCTTTCCTCGTAGAAGGTACCGCAGCCTCGTCCATTCTAGTCTTTAGATTCGTTCCTTAAGTTTTTGCGCAGGTCTCCGACCTAGCCATAGTTTCTTTCAAATGCTCAACTTCTTCTTCGGATTCACGACGAGCATTCACTTCGCGCAGCCTCATTTCCTTGAGCTTTTCGACCTCCATTTGGTGTCGTTCGACAATCCCTTTGAGCTCGGGATTCACACATTCTGTAGTACGAGGGGAAGCAGAAGGAGTAACTCGCGGTCGTACCCTAGCATCACAAACAGGAGTTTGACCAATGGCAACGCAACCCCGTTTGTTGCCTGGACGAAGTGCCTCCACTTTCCATGCCTCGGCATTAGCCTCAACCACATCACACTGCCTTTGCAGGCCAAGAATAACTTCCTCCATAGACGAGAGCCTTCTATCATAGGCAGCTTCAGCATCTGCCTGCTCCTTCCGGATACGAGCTAGCTCGTCAGATTCACAAACAAGTCGTGTAGCAGCCGTAGAGGTACTTGCTCCATCGTGGCCTCTTCGCAGGCGATTGACCTCGACTCTCAGCCTGACAACCTCCTCGTTAGCAGAATCGTTTTTCCTACCCCCATCTCCCGACTGCTGTCGCACCAACGCCTCGACCTGAGCACGCAACTTGGTAATTTCTTCATTTTCGCTAGTCTTCTTCCCATTAACAACTTCGCACACTTCCGCCAATTTACCAGCCATCTCCTTATGCATCTCCTTGTGAAAATCCTCACGAATCTTCCGATCATTCTCACGTCTAGCCTCCTCCTCAGCATCACGCTTCTTTTTGTCTTCTTCTTCACGTTTGGCCTTCTCCCGAGCCTCTTCAGCTTCATGCTTGGAATTGATTCGAGTAACGATATCTTCAAGAGTGCTAACCCTACGACCGAGACCACTACCGCCATATATTGACCAGAATAGTAAGGGACAGCGGTGCCCACGTTAGAAGAGGATGACACAGTCAGAATTGGCTGCGCAGGAACGACGGCATTACTAGGGACCTGACCACCATTCAGCCTACGGTCTGGCAAAGGACAGAAACGAGAGATATGCCCTGGCTGACCACAGTTGTAGCATGCACGAACTCCAGGCACACCGGCATTACCGTTGGAGGCCATCACAAAAGAGTCGAAGTCACTCGACGATAGTATCACTTCTACGTCGGTTCCTCCGCGAATTAAAGTATATCAATCCTAACAGTGATGAATCAAGGTAACATCCAATATGAGAAGCAAGACATACACGGCGACAATGATCAAACACAGCACACCAACACAAGAGCAGATATCCCGAACGCGACTTGAATTGCGAAAAATAAGAATGGAGCAGAGAAGCGGAAAAATTTCCCGCATGGCGTGACGACCCAACCGGTTTCGCCTAGCCGCCTACTAGGACTCTTCAGCGGTCTAAAGTCGGCTGAAATCACCTGCTATTGACTA
>BFEA01000233.1:888092-905116 GCA_003427395.1 Chara braunii
TCATCAGAGCAGCAATTCAGACCAATCTGAACACCCAGAAAGCGTTCACACTGATTAGCAGCATTTTCCGCAGAGTGGCCTATCATCAAGGTTACGCTCCTCCCGCGAGCGTATGGTCATTACGACTCGTTATCAGCATATATCTAGACTGAAAGTTGCCCCAAATACAGTTATAATCACCATAGCTTTTATTCGGGTGAATGCGGCAGCAATGGCGGCTATGGACAATACCCACTCTCGGGGGCCGTCTCTGTGCTTTGTCACATAGCACAGATATAGACAGCCACTGCTTGCTCACATTTGCACACCGCCAAGTCCGCTTCAACACAAGGTTAGTGCAGACTTAGCACTAACCTTGTGCAGGCTTAGCACATAGCCAAGTTAGCACACGAGCAAGCACTAACCTTGTATATGTGAGCGCCTATGCAATGCTAATCAGTGCTTGCTCACCTATGTGCTGCGTGTGCTATGATATGCTAATCAGTGCTCATTAGTGCAGGCTTAGCACATAGCCAAGTTAGCACATAGGTGAGTAAGCACTGATTAGCATAGCATAGCATAGCATAGCACAGATATACGAAGCCACTGCTCGCCCACACTTGCCCACCCCTAAGTCTGCATTGACACAAGCTTCATGCAGACTCAGCATATAGCCAAGTGAGCACATGGCTGATTAGCACACATAGCACACCACATAGCACAGTTAGCATATCAGACATAGCATAGCACAGCACAGATCGCACACCGCATAGCACAGTTAGCATATCCGACATAGCATAGCACATAGCACAGTTAGCAGAGCATACATCGCATAGCATAGCATACATAGCATAGCACATAGCAAAGCACAGATAGCATTGCATACGTAACAATGATAGCATAGCATAGCACAAATAGCATAGCATAACACAAATAGCATAGCATAACACAAATAGCATAGCATACAGAGCATACCACACATAGCATAGCACATCCTATACATAACATAGCCAAGTTAGCACATGGCTGAACGAGCGCTGATTTGCACACATAGCATAGCATAGCATAGCATAGCATAGCAACAGATATGGATAGCCACTGCTTGGCCTCATTTATGCACCCCTATAGCCCCGGAGGGAGACGGGCTTAATTCAGGCTTAGCACATGGCCAAGTCAGCACAGATTGGAATATGCTCCCAAGTCCACACACACCACACAGATGGCAATTTCGATAATGGACACTCGACCCACCGTTAGCCAGAGAATGGAATGTCTGCACCTGACCTGGATCATAATGTGTATACAGTGTACTATACACTCTACTCCAAGCGACAAGAATACAAAAGGCAAGCAGAAGACACGCAGCTACCGTGGGGAAGAAAAGGTTGCCGGGCTGTCATTGCAGACCTATGGGGGAAGATAGCGGCGCAGGACAGTCAGTCAAGGAGCAGGAGTTAGCACATGGGGATTGTTAATCCACCAGTACCTGGACGTTTTTAGGCCGTTAATGCGGTGACTGAATCGGTGTGCCGCATGGGTCCATATGCATTTGAATCAGAGCCTCCCCAGAGTGGGGGGGGGCTAAGACCCCCCGGGGGACTGGTGGTTTAACTTGTGCTTGCTTGGATAGCAATAGGCATAGGCATATAGCCGGCGATTGGTAGGGCCAGAATTTTAGCACAATGCTCAGAGACTTTCCGTGGACTTGGGCTTGGGCTTGGGCTTGGGCTTCGGCTTGAGCTTGGGCACAGGCACATACTTTCTGATGCTTGAACTCAAGACTTAGCATATGCGGTGGGTGTGCTTGCTACGATAGCAATAGGCATAGGCATCGATTGCTGGCTATCTATGACTATGGCCATGGCCATAGACATAAACTAGTCACTATCTATGACTTTGGCAACAGCCATACAAAGCGCGTGAAATAGTGAGCTGCTAAGGAGGTGCAAGCTCAGACAGGTTATGTCAGTCTGTGATCTTGGGCAAGTACTGTGTCCTTCTTGCACTGGCTTTGCTGTGCTTCCTTCGATGACCATCGATTGGTGGCTGTCTATGGACTAAAGCAGTAGATTGGTGGCTGTCTATGGACTGAAGCAGTAGATTGGTGGCCATGTATGACTACAGCCGTGTACATCAGTGGTCATCTATGACGATAGCCATATACATCAGTGCTCATCTATGATTATAGCCATAGATGATAAGATAGAATGGCTATCTATGGACTATAGCAATAGATTGGTGGCCATCTTTGACTATAGCCATACATCAGTGGCCATCTATGACTATATAGCGATAGATTGGTGGCCATCTTTGACTATAGCCATACATCAGTGGCCATCTATGACTATAGCCATACACCAGTGGCGATCTATGACTGTAGCCATGCATCAGCGCCGATTCAGCGACCATCTATGACTATGGCCATAGATAATACATATAATAGCTATACGTCAGTGGCGATCTATAACCACAGTGGCCATCAATGACTATAGCCATAGATACTAGATATAATGGCTATCTACCATGCTTCAGAAGATTGCGTTCTTTGTGTCCCACCACTCCGGACGAACGACACAAACATTCCAAATCTCCAAGAGCGCGACCATCTCAGTTCTATCTCCCCCTAAGGCTGTTTCCTTCTTTTTTTTTTTTTTTTTTTTTTTTTTTTTTGGGGGGGGGGGGGGGGGGGGGGGGAGGAAGAGGGGGAGTGCTTGACAGTCTTGATTCAGGCATTCAGCAAGATGAATTACAAGGACTGCGAAGTTTCAAGGAGAGTTCCTGTTTTGTTTTGTTTCTCTTGTAGACTTTTTGTACCAAAGTTAAAAACTTTTTTTTTCTTGCGGGGGGGGGGCCAGGCGGGAGGGGAAGATTTGAAATAATATTAAACACAATTTTGACAAATCGGAGAGGGCAAGCGGCAAATTTTCTCTCTCTTGCTTTTCAATTTTCTTCAAAGGCACCCATCTATCTGACTCCTCTAGGGTTGAAGGGCTTTTTCTTTTTCTTTTTCTTTTTCTTTCTCTTTTTCTTTTTTTTTTTTTTTTTTTTTAGGATTTTTGAACACCACCACCTTTCCCAGGCAAGATCGAGATGGTGCCACATTTTTTTATGTTCAAAAATGTGCTTGACAGTCTTGATAACAAGGGTTGCAAAGTTTTGTGCCACATTTTTTGTCCCTAGCAGAACTTGGAAGAAGAAATAATGATGGTGGTATAATGAACACAACTTGGAGAAGGCAAATGGCTTTTTTTAGGGAAACAAAAAGAAAAAGAAAAAACGAGCGCCTTGTAATTTTATTATGATTGGGCCCAGTGCACCAAGCAACAGGCACATACTTTTTCTTTTATACTCCCTCTGGGCCTCTGCTCAATTCTGTCCAAACTTCCAAAGTACTCATCCACTCCTTGGTGCCACATTTTCTCATTGGCTTTATCTTACCTCTATGTTTCATCAAAAGTCTGCAAAACATTTTTATTAAATTGTATTTCCATTCATATTTGCACGAGACTTCTGGAACAAGCACATGGAAGAAGAAGAAGAAGAAGAAGAAGAAGAAGAAGAAGAAGAAGAAGCAGAAAACGGACATCGGTTTTCTTGGGAACATACTGCAAGGGTAGCTAGCTGGAAAAACAAAACAAAACAAAAAAAAAAAAACGGTGTAATGTGGAGGTTCGCGGCCTTCAGGTTGATGGTGAAATTGAAAGCAAATCTGACCCCCCCCCCAAAAAAAAAGAACACCCGGTGACAGGGGACTCTTATTAGATCAACAGACCCCAGGACTACACAACCCTCCCTCCCCCGCCCACCCACGCCCCATCACTCCATCCCCCCCCTCCATCGCTCCGTCCTGTCCGATGCTACCAACATGCCTTCCCCCCAAAATACCACCTATGCTTGCATCCTCGTACACACGATGGCCAGTAGGATAGCAAGCTGGGCAAAAAAAGAGGATGACGGTAGAACGAACTGATGTCGAACTCGAGGCGCTGAATCGAAAAGCACGAAAGATACGAAGCAATCAAGAGCTGCTGGTGTGGTTGCAGCCGTCGGAACGAATCATGGACCCCCCCCCTCTGCCTTGAAATAGGTGTCGGGGGAGTAGACAGACGCAGGGTGGGAAGAATGAAGACCGGGGGGTGCATTGGCAGCAGATTGGGACTTTGGGATAAATTCGAACTCCTGGAGTTTTATTTCTGGGCTCCTTGGCAGCAGATTGCGACTTTGGGACTCTGGAACCCAAGTATTGAGAATTTGGGAAGATGGGAAGACATTGGCACTGTTCAAATTCAGGGTTGGCACTCTTGGGACCAGTTTGGGACTTGCTTCTACAAACTCTCTCAGCTATAGGCATAGATCTGGAAGGCATTATTGAAAAAAAATGCTGGACACAAAGCTGATAGAGCGTCAAATGACCACAATGACCACACTTTCTCTCTCCTCCTTCCCAGCGCTAGGCACAGATCCTAGTTCTTTTTTTTTTTTTTTTTTTTTCCCAAAGCCATATTAGAAAAGACAGCTCTTACCCTCAGCTCTGAAGAAATGAAGAAGACCATAACCATTCAAGAAAATCCCGATCACGAGACCAGTTCAAAAAAGTCACACGTTTCTTTCCTCTCTCTCTCTCTCTCTCTCTCTCTCTCTCTCTCGTTCTCTCTCTTGTAGTTGGATTCAATCGTACATTTCGCAGCCGATTCTGACCAATACCTTGGCTTGAATACGTCTTCACCCTGGCCTGGAGTTCCTTGCAGTGTCAGCAGGACACATCAACGAGAACTTTGTTCCCTTGCACCCCCGCCATTTCGCAACACGTTCGTCGTCAATATTAAATGCGCAATTCTGTCAGTGAAAAAAGTTCCAAAAACGAAAGGAATTCAATTAGACAGACGAAAGGAAAGAAAGCTTAGAAAAACGAAAAATGGGAACGACGGCATCCTCTCACCACTTCTTAAATCATTCAACGAATCTGACCGCATTTGTGGCTGAACCTGGATGCATCTGAACAGAAAGGAGGGAAAAAAAGTCCAGAAATATGTAAAGAATTGTCAGTACTCTTGACTCTTGATCTGTTTAGTCCACCAATCCTTGTCATCATTGAAAACGTCATCATTCCGCCACTGCCAAATGTCCATTCCTTGTTCCATGGGACTCTTGATAAGGTAACTGGGCGGAATGATGACGTCATCATTGAAAACGTCATCATTCCTTGTGCCACCTAACCGCATCCAGAGAGCTCTTTGAAGCCCTCCGGGATGCGCCTCCCAGCAATGTCCATTCCTTGTTCCATGGGACGGCTGGGGGGTGGGCCCAATATGCAGGCCCAGAGGACAATCCACCATCTCCAAACGCTGTCGATGGCTGGGCAGTCCTACCAAGGGTGGATATTGGAATCCAAGGCCTCCCAGCAGGACCCGCTCCCCTCAAGGCGAAAGCCTTGGCGGATGACCTCTTTGCCGTCTCTTGCTATATATAGATTGGAATCAATGGCCTCCCAGCAGGACCCACTCCCCTCAAGGCGAAAGCCTTGGCGGATGACCTCTTCGCCATCTCTGGCGAAAGCCTTGGCGGATGACCTCTTCGCCGTCTCTGGCGAAAGCCTTGCCGGATGACCTCTTCACCGTCCCCCTTGCAATACCGCGCCATCTCTAGGATCCTTGAAACAAACGATGTTTGGAGGAGCTCGCTCTTCTCTCTGAAGCTGCCATCCACTGGCATAAGTCATTGTCCTTCTTACCAGCCGACTAATCTCTTGTGGTTCAGCGGGGTACGAAGCGCACTGATGAGGACCAGCGCGAACGCTTTCTCGGTGTTCAGATTGCGCTGAATTGCTGCTCTGATAAGGACAGGGTGCTCAAGATAATCAGAGCAGCAGTTTTTCAAGTTATTTTTTCTCTTTTTTTCACAGTTGGTGCAAATGTATCCAGTGTGTGCTACCGCGTGGTGGAAAAAACGAAATTCCCCAAAAAAAAGGGGAAAAAAGGGGGGAAAAAAGGGACAAAAAAGGAAAAAAAAGGGAAAAAAAAGAGGGGAAAAAAAAGGCAAAAAAAAGGCAAAAAAAAAAGGAACCAAAAAAAAAGAAAGAAAAGCAGACAGCAGAGACCGATTGGAACTAAAATTCTCGGTTTTGTCTTTCTTGTTTCAGTATTTCCCTTGAGTTTGCTGTGAAAAAGATTCAGATTTTGTTCGCGCACCGCTGCTTTGCAACCCCTGTTATTTATTTTCATTTTTTTTCAATCTTTTCCGTTCGTTTCATGGTGGTCGTAGCAGGGTGTGGGCCCTTGACGTTCTTCGCAACTTGAACCACCAGTACATCCAGCTATCGGCCGCGGGCCCTTTTCGGAGGCCGCCCGCCTCCGATTCGATTTTATCGACCGCACTGGGCCTCCAAAAGTTCCGCAGGCAACGAGTTTTCTTTTCCGGAAGGCTGGGGTCGTATACTGGCAGTTTAAAGCATTCTGTTTCACACCAATACTCCAGTTTTGCTTTTCACTATTTCTCCCTCCTCCTTCCTCCCAACCAACTCTCCTCCACGTGCATCCTCCCCGTTTCCCCTGACCTTCCCCTGACCCCTCCCTTGTCCCCTCTCCTCCTCCTCCCCCCCCCCCCCCCCCCCCCCCCCCCCCCCCCCCCCCCCCCCCCCCCCCCCCCCCCCCCCCCCCCCCCCCCCCCCCCNCTCTCTCTGTCGTAGTCTGAGAAGTCAGGTGGCGAGAGGGTGAGAAGAGAAGGTGGACTTCGAAGAGGAAGAAGAAGAACTCTCTCTCTCTCTCTGTGTCCAGTACTAACCTGTGAAGTTGGCGCCTTGATGCAGGTACCACGAAGATGGAGCTGGAGCGATGGCGCCACAGGTAAGTACCACTGGCCTCCGCCAGTCTCTCTCCCACTCTGCGATCTACCACCTACCAGCGCCCAGCGCTGAAGACTACTCTATGGCTATGGCGCCCAGCGTCGAAGACTACAGCTAGCGCTACTACTACTTAGCGCTGGAGACTACTACAGCGCTCCTCCTGAGTGCTGCGGCCGAATCCTGAAGACTACCAGTGCCTACTGAAACTACCTGCCCATGAAGTGCCTAGGACAGTCCTATGTACTTCTCGGGTGTGCCTCCTGACTCGTGCGAGCAGTCCAGGAGGCTGCTCTTGCCAACGCCAAAGGCAGGCAGGGGCTGCAGCTGCAGCTCCTGCTCGAGCACGTGAGGAACAGGCTATTCTTGGCCTGTTTCGCATCCCTGTTTACGTGCCCGAGTCTTAGGGGCAGGTCGAAACAATGAGGGCCTGAAAATGGCCCTCCGTTTCAGGCTGAAAACTCTGGGTCTGAAAAGACCCAGAAATAGGCTGGAACGGGGTAGGGCCTGCAGGCCCTCGTTTTTCAGCTTTCAGGCTGAAACGACCGGGGCCTGTAAGCCCTAAGTTTTAGGCTTTTAGGCTGAATGTCCGGGACGGGCCCTGCAGGGCCCGTGTGGCTACGCAGTATGCCACATTCTGTCTCTAGATCAGAGCTCTTCATAGCCAGGGATTAAGAGAGCAAACTAGAAATCCATTCACGAGGAGGCCAGGCAGCAATCAGCAGTCCTTCTCGCTTCAGAATTGCACATAGTACATCGACCCTCTTTCAATCCATATCAGGTGAACAAGAGGGAGTACACACACTTGAACCGTGTAAGTTTCGTCAGCCCTTCATATCTATACAGGAATCAAGGAAACGAACGAGAACGAAATAAGGGGGATAAGCAGCAATCAGCCCTCCTCGCATCCTCCTCCTCTCTACTCACTCACAACTTCACACCGTAAGTCGACCCTCCTTCAGTCCGTAGGGTGAGAAACTACTACCATCTTCCCCCAAACACAACGCACCCTCATTCTGACTGTATCGGGCTGGAAACATACCTTGTATACGTTTATTTTCAGGGTGCGTTATGTTCGGGTGAAGATGATAGTAGTAGAAATACACACCCCTGAAGTGTCAAGCCTATATACCATTTGCACAAATGGCTAATCAGTCAGTCTATATTATGGTTCGGGGTTCGGTCGCATGTCCAGTACACGCCACCGAGGACAAGAACGTAAGCATGTCCACAGGAGTGCTCACCTTCGCGTCAATATTGATTAAAGAACTTAGTTGATTGTTGAGGATTCGCACCACCAGGTCGAGCGGGTTCGCCTTATCAGGGCTTTCGATTGCCTGCACATCAACATCAAAATGAAACAAACAAGCAAAAAAAAGGGCGACGCTCAGAGGAAATTTGCAACCATAAAAAAAAAAAAAAACACAAAGGCATATATGTTTTCAAAGCTTCAGTCATTAGAGTGCAAATAAAGGATGTTTTTTCTATGTGTAGAACAAAAGAAAACGGTGAGTTAACTAAATTAACAAAAATAAAATTTAAAAAACTTCACAAATTTGGAGAAATAATCACAAGGCAATAGAGTGACAAGCAAACCACCTGTTATGCCTCATTACAACGTCGGCCTGATATAAACAAAGGACAAATGGACTTACATCATAACAGGTTTTTTCAACTTGTTTGGTTTGGCGTGTGTATTATAATGATCGCTATATAAAGTTATAAACCACTCCACAAAGACGAGGACGATGCTGCCTGACTGCTTCAGTGCACTTTCGCGAGATAGCAAAACCCCAGCGACCGAGGTTCCCACCAAACCATGGTTTACCTCTGGTCAGAGATTTGACACGAACTTCCAGACACTCCAAAACTTCCCAATGCGGTGCGAAAAGGGGGAAAGGGAGAGAGGGAGGGAAGGGGGCGACGCAACGGAAAAAAGAAAAAAAAATGAAAAAAAGTTTTAAAAACTATATTCAGTTTTGAATTTGTGAGGATTTGTTCTCCAAATATGTACAAAAGAGGATGGAAAAAGCCTTTGAACAGAAAAAAATAAAACAGGAAGAACTCTATATCCTGGTCAAAAAAAAAGAAAAAAAAGGAACTGGTCACCCCACACAGCTGCATTCATTGCAGTTTCACGATACCACAAAGTATCTGACCACTCGCATTTAAACCCACCATTACGAAAAAAGAAAAAAAGAAAAAAAACACGACACCACAACCATTGCACCCAAAACTATTCTTTTGAAACTCGCTTATGCTCGAGGGCGGATGGCCCTTGGCCAGGTGGCCTCAGAAATTGGGTGTGTGAAACTGCGGACAGAAAAAGCTAGAGTCGCTGACCTGGAGCGGTGTGATCGAGGTCCAGCGCTTGAGATCGGTCCGCGGATTCTTATGAAGCTACCGCAGACCCGTGCCAGACTGCCACCAGGCTGTCCCACAGGGCCCCTTCTCGTAATACGGGTGCATATTGCAAGGGCTGTCAGGCACAGTGGTAATTTGCAGGGCTCAGAACTGACTGTGGGCTGGGTTGCCTGTGGGCGAGTGGGGAGGAGGGCGGGGGGGGGGGGGGGGGGGGTCTGGTCTTCGCAGCTCAGGATTCGAAAAGCGCCGGCAGATGGAAAGTGGCCATTGAATGTGGACCCCTCATAACCTGGAAATCCCAGTTTCTAGGGTCTTTGGAGGAGGCAGAGTGCAAGACGGAAGAGCATCTGGTTGTGGCCGTGGTCAGGATATGACAGTCGTTGATGGTGGTGACGGGTGATGGCTGATGGCTAACAAACGATCACAAAGATGAATGACGTTATTGACAGTGAAGATGATGATAGCAACTGGCTTTTGATTGACGATGATGACGACAATGATGATGATGACAATGAGGATGGCGATCATGATGATTCAACCACGATAGCTACCAGCACAACGACAGCAGCAGAGGAAAAAGTGCAGGTGGAAGAGGAGGAAGAGGAGGAAGAGGAGGAAGAGGAGGAGGAGGAAGAAGAAGAAGAAGAAGAAGAAGAAGAAGAAGAAGAAGAAGAAGAAGCGCATTTGGAGATGATAAGAGATTTTGAAACCCAATTAAGAAGCAGTGACACTTGGGCGAAGTATTGCACCTGGCCGGCATTGAGATTATTAATTGTCTCCTTGATGCGCTCCCCCATTCTCTCCAGTTCTCTTTCAATCACCTCTGCCTGTTCAAACCTGCCATCATGAATACGAGGAACGAGGCACACAGACAACACAAGAGGTTCACCTCACATATCAAAAAAAAAAAAAAAAAAAAAAAAAAAAAAAAAAAAAAAAAAAAAAAAAAAAAAAAAAAAAAAAAAAAAAAAAAAAAAAAACTAAATGCGAAAATGGAAAAAAACTAGGTTGTTGGACCGGACGTCCGGGACCCCACTGACCGTCCGGGATGTCCGACCGGACGTCTGGTCGGATGTCCGACCGGACAGGGGGTTGTCCGACCTCGCGCGAAAAAAAAAAAAAAAAAAAAAAAAAAAAATTTTTTAAAAAAATTTAAAAAAAAAAAATAAAAAAAAAAAAAAAAAAAAAAAAAAAAAAAAAAAAAAAAAAAGTTCTCAGAAAAATGTGAAAAAAATATATGTTATGTAGCATAACAATACAAGCAACGTTTGCCTTGGAGTCATGTTCAAATTCGCAGTCAATCATGAGTTAAAAATTGAAAACCGAAAAAAAAAAAAAACGAAAAAAAAACTTTTTTTCCCGGACGACGGGGGTACCGGACGTATGGGGGAGACGTCCGGGGGAGACGACCGGCCCCCGGACCATTGGTAACCTAGGAAAAAACATGCTTGCTGGGGATGAGTAACCGGACTGCATAGCAACCAATAACATCAGCCAAGGTCCTCCCAAATGCTGGCTTGGGGGGCCAACAGGTTATCTCTAGCTGGTAGAACACCAAGCTTGCCCAGGCACGTACGTGAGGCCAATGGGGATTTGATTGTTCCTGCAAACTTGAATTTTAATAAATACACTAAGTGGATGTGCCCGGAGTGGATGCGGCAGAACCATGAACGGGAAAAGAAAAAGGAAAAAAAAAAAGAAACATCGCAATCAGAATGAATCCTCCGCTAGAGCATGCAAAGGTGCACCGCAATACTGTTGGGCTGTGTGTCCGAAATTGGATTTAACGCGGGTTTCGCGTTGAAAAATTCAACGCGCGTTGAATTCGCGTTGGTTGTAGGTTTTGTTGAGGACTACAACCCTGTATTTTTATTTTTATTTTTTGATGCTTCAAACAAAAACTAAAATGAAATGAGTGTTTTTGTTTTGGGTTTCACACAGATTTTTTAAGGGCTAAAACCAAAACAAAAAAAACAAATAAAAAATATAGGGTTGTAGATCTTTCAAAGATGTAGAACAATTAATTTTTTATTTAATTTTTTTGGAATTTCATGTATTTTTCAAAAAATCAAAACCATAAAAAGCAAATTAAAAAAAGGAAAAAAAGACACACACACACACAAAATTGGGCCTGTTGCAGGTTGCATGAGTCTGGCGTCAGTTGGTTGAGGGAACCCAGGTCCTGGGCCGCTTGTGTGAATGTATGGAAAGCAGGCCCTGGGCTGGATACGGGTACTGGGCCAAACACAGGCCAAAGGCAGTTGGGGGCATGCAACCACCTCAGGCCCAAGGCCTGTTCTCGTTCGTGCTGTGCCTCAGGCTACCAGGGCCTACTGGAAGCTTCCTGGGACTGAACACAGGCAGGCCACTTCGGTATAGCAAAGGGCCTGCCTCCACATTGGGCATTCGGGTGCTGGTTGCATGCTGCGTAAGCCCTCCCGCGCTGTAGCTCGTGCCACTCACGCGCTCATGGGCGAGCAGGAAGGAGCAGGCAGCCATAGCCGAGCTGCGCTGCTGTAAGCTGGGTGTGGCGCAGGGTGGTCCTTGGGTGCAAGTGGAATCTGTGTGTTGGGGAACGAGGTTGTGAGTAAGGCGAGACACACTCTCACGCGCAGGCACAGGCACACTTACACTTACACACACACACTTACAAACACACACATACACACACACACACTTACAAACACACACTTACAAACACACACATATACATACACACACACACTTACAAACACACACATACACACACACACAAACACACACATATACATACACACACACACACTTACAAACACACACATACACTTACAAGCACAGACACACACACACACACTTACAAACACACACATACACAAACACACGCGCATACATTCATATTCGTGCACAGACACACTCTCACGGCAGGCACACATGTAATGAAACCTGCAGATTCCCAGTGGACTGTACATTAGGCTGAGGGCGAAGCCTGGGGCTTGCCTCGGTCTGGTCGCGTCGTAGGTTAGATTCGTGATTTTGTGTTTTCTGTGTTNCAGTGGACTGTACATTAGGCTGAGGGCGAAGCCTGGGGCTTGCCTCGGTCTGGTCGCGTCGTAGGTTAGATTCGTGATTTTGTGTTTTCTGTGTTTTGTTGTCTGTGCGGTTGCTGTGTTTTTTTTTAACGCATTGAGGTGCGATGACGTGCTGACTTCTGCTGCCGTGACTAACGGAGAGGTTGTACCCTGTTGTGTGTGCCTGTTGTGTTTTGCAGCGTGCTTTGTTGTGTGTGTGTGCGTGCAGAGTTTTGGGTCACACTGAGGCCTATATGCTGTTCTAAAAATAGACCGGCTCCAGCCCTGCGATTGCAGGCCCAGTCTTCCCCGACGTCATAAAGGCCCTAAGGGCCTACAGTGGGTAGAGCCCGTAGCTGGGAAGGGCCTAGAGGCCCTAAGTCGAAACGGTACCGGTAGAGCAGTTTCGGTCCAGTAGGTCTAGGGTAGAATCTAGAAATAGGACAGGCCGAGTAGGTTTAGGACTTTTGGCTTTTCATTTTTCGCGTGCAGCGTTCGTGGCCAACCAAGTTTAACAGCACTGAATGTCTACAGCGGCACCTGCGACATCAGCTGCGTGAAGCGGCCATAGCCGGCCTACCTGAGACAGCCATAGCTGGGGCTGTGCTCAGCACATCTATCCCCAGGGGATATCTGCGTTTGGCAGGACTATCGGAGGGTCTTCACTGAGTACATGTGGGTACTGCTGCTGCGGTAGCAGCTAGGCAGCCATAGCTGCCTTCTTCATCGTCAGAGTGACTCATCGGCACTGGAGACTACTTCGCTGTTCATGATCTACATCTGGGTGTATGGCGCTGGCCTCTGGGAGGCTGTTTGTATGCAGCGCTAGACTCTGAGAGTGTAGTAGTGAGTGGAGGGGGTAGTTCTGGAGTGGCGAGATACTGAGTTGAACTCTGTAACGATAATTAAGGTTAATTGTGTTGAGTTGGCTCATCATCTGGGTTACTTTCCAATCGTGATCTTCGCAGTGTCATCATGTGATTGGTTGTTGGGAGTTCATCAGAGAGAGAGAACACTATGTGTATTCTCCCCATCTGTGCATGGTTGTCCTTCCGCTGTTCATCTCTGATCTGTGTGCAGGTGGACTCTGTCTCTTCCTCCCCCTGGTCTCATGCATGTATGGGCGTGTGTGAGTTCTTTTGTGAGTGAGTGGAAATCAAATTGTCAAACAACCAAGTTCATAACAGTTGGTATCGGAGCGAAGATTGGACTTGGAGTCCAGAGGGTTGAGCGCAACAGGGGCACCTTCTTCATCTGGCCCTAACTGGCGAGAAGATCCATGGTGGTTCTCCATCTCCAGTGACTATCCAGCAGGGAAGAAGGAATACAAGCGGTGATTGCAGGAATATCAGTCTGCGATTGATCAGGCACCCTGAGCCTGTCTGTGTGCCTGACAGGAAGTGCCGAGAACAGGGATATTTCGCCATCCACCTATCTGACCTCAGTTGATGATTGGGATCAGGGTGGCGAATTATACCCTAATCCAGTGATTACTGGGTGGCGGCTTCAATCCCAGCATAGCGCTGAGGGAGGGTTGATCGCAGGATCACCTCCTGCTAAATTAACCCTACTCAGGGCTAAATTTAGCACCAACGGCTCATACCTGCAGTGGCGAGATACCTTCAGGAGAGTATTCTCTCGCCACTGAGCCAGATTCACTGAATCTGAGGGGGTGGGGTGAATCATCACATCATACTGGAGCAGATCAACAAGTTTCAGGAGATTCTGTACGTGGGAAGCTCTGGAAGACTGTCTGCAAGTACTGGCGAGACCAGGGTTTGGCAGCCATAGCCAAAGCTTCATCACCCATGTACTTCAAGTGAGTTCGTTCCACATGAGTCCCTAAGTAGCGATTAGTATAGAATTAGTGAAAATAGGATTGATGGTCTGTCTGTCAGTACTGCAACAATCGTGAAATTGTCGGACTGCAGGACAGCCATATCCATCTTCTTCCTCCCTACCGTGACTCGTATCTCTTCACTGTTCTGACTCCAAATTGTTCTGGGACTGCTTTACAATATTGCGCTGCATCCTGTATGCTCATTCTGTGAATTCTGTACTGAAAAGACAGTGATACTGGGGATTTGAGTTTTGCGCTGGGTCTATTTATAGTCTACGCTATCTAGGGTCAGTCACAACTCAAAATTTGTCCGTCAGAATTCAAGTCTGTCAGTCTGGGGTGAATCGCAGTTCTATTTTTAGCATCTATGCTGAAGCGCTAATCCAGAAACATTGTATTTGGGTCATTACAGTGCAATCCTGAAATTCGCCATATCAAGGGTTATTTCTGTTGATGTCAACAGTGGCGAAATTTGAGGTTGGGGCTGTCAGGGTCTAGTTTACTAAGTCGCTATTACTTGTTATCCTGTTTCAGTTAATTCTTGCCTGTTCCCATCAATACTGCTAATTTGCTCTGCTTTCTGATGGGCTCTGGAATGCTAGTGGCCCCTGGAATGCTGGGAATGTGCATCTTGCAACTCCGGTGAAAGTGCAGTGTCAGGTATAGGGAATCATTAGTGAATGATTTTACTGGACATCGAGTCAGTAAAAGTCAGCCTGATTACTGACTCCAGCGGTTCAATTCCAACCCTAACCGCCTGTGCCCACTAACCCACATTGCTTTTTGAATTGACAGTGCAGCGAAATTTGAGTGTCTGTCAGATCTGTAAATCGCTGCACCTCCTGCTGTTTCATTTATTTGTTGTGTTGTTTTGAGAGGAAAAATGTTTGAAACCGCTGACACAGGTGCAAGGCAGGTGGAGGTAGTGGTTAAGGATGAGGCCCAAGCCTCACCCTCAACTCCACCTCCTCCTCCCCTGACCCCTGCGCAGCGACGCAAGAAGGAGATCCAAGAGAAACTGCGAGAGCAACAGGCGCTGCTCGCAGAGGCAGAGAGACAAGAGGCTGCAGAGCTGGAAGCTGCAACAAATGCTTCCAGAAAAGAGCATCTGCTGCAGCAGGCTCAGAAGACTTTTGCAGATGCTAGAGTGGTCCAGTGTACACGGGACCTGGCTGAGCTGGTACTTTTGCAGGACAAACTTACAGCCAGCCACTTCACAAACTGGGATGAGAGGATCCAGCGGCTGGAGACCAGAGTGGCTGATCTGGGAACTCAGCAGTCTAAGATCCTGGATGCTATCCAGAATCTGACTGCTCAGTTAACAGCAGCCAACGTCATCAGTCCCCTGGTCCCTGTGGTCCCCTCTCTAAAGCCCAAGAAGCCTTCTCAACCCCCTTTTCCACCTCCTTCTCCACCTCCTATGTCTCCTCATTCTTCTCGTAAAGTTTCTCCCTTTGTCTCCTCCCAGGCCAAAGCCACACCTCCTCCCACCTTTGCTGCTGTTGTTGTTGGGGACCGCAGAGGTCCCAAGATCCCTGCCCCCAGCAAATTCAAGGGGGATGACCCCAAGATTGATGTGGGGGACTGGACAGCTGGAACCCGGGCCTATCTGAAGGGGTTTCAGTGTCCAGAGCAGCAAAAGGTGGCCACTGTTGTGGGGCTGCTGGAGGGGCCTGCCCAGAAATGGGCTACCTCAACAGCAAGCGCCCAGAAGCAGACTTTGGAGGACTGGGCCCTGGCACTGGGGGCTGACAAACTTTTGTAGGCCCTGGAAGATCGGTTTGCAGACAAAGAAAGAGTCCGCAAAGCTGCTGATAAGATAGTACGTCTGGGCCAGCAGCGTTACAGCGGCAGTCTACAGGCCCTGATTGCTGAATTTGAACAGTTGACTTCCACCCCTGGTCTGGTGATGTCTGCAGATGATCTGTTGACTAACTTTTGCAGGGCTGTGCCTGAAAAGTTATGTGTTGCTTTGTACAGCGCCGGTCACAAAGACTGGAGATCGTTTGGACGTGCAGCACTGGACATGGAAGCCAAGCTTCATGTCCAGGCCCCCTCCAGCTACAGGAGGAGAGGCGTCTTCCCTCGCGGTGGTAGAAAGGGAAAGGCGGCCTTTGCATATGCGGGATCTGGGTCAGCCTCTGACACAGGTTCCCAGCCTGGTACACCGCCAGCTGGGACTGTTTCAGCTGTTGTTCCAGATGTTGCAGCAGTTGTCCAGCAGCTGCAGGCTGCGCTGGGGGCCTTCCAAAAGGCCGGATCTGCCTCCAGCACAGCCTCCAGCAGCAAGGGGAAGAGCCAGGGACGTCGCTCTTCAACCCCTGCCCGGCGCCCTAATCTGCCACGTGACGTCCACTTCCCAGCAGACCCTCTGAACCCCAACACTCTCCCATGGCATGATCTGAAGATCCAGGAGGGAGTGTGGAGGAAGAGGAAGGAGAGAGGTGTCTGCTTGAGGTGTGAGGAACAACACTTCTTGAAGGACTGTCCCTACATGCCTAGCCCAGCTCAGTCAAAAAACTGAAGCTGAGCCTGGAGACAACAGTTCCCTCCAGTGCTGCACCTGCATCTGCAGCTGCAGCAGCTTCAGTTGAGACTAGTTCCTTCCTACCCAGTGTGGGGACTGCGCTGGCAGCATCCTTCTGTTATAAGCATCCTGACCCGGATCAGGGATTAGAGGGGCATGAGGCTCAGATGATTGCTCCCTTTTCCTTCATCTGAAGGGACAAAAGGGAAACCAAATCTGAACTCATCCTACCCTACCCTCGATCCATGAGAGAGGTGGAAACCACAACTCTTTAACCTGTGTTGATTCACATTCTGGATCTTCACTGTCTCTCGTTCTTGTGGGAGTTGTAGTTGTCAGTATTTGCAGGCGCAAATTCTGGCGACACTCAATGTCCTGATCAGGGTTAGCTGAGAGTCAACAATCTTCCCTCTTCCCGACATTGTGTGG
>BFEA01000233.1:925250-959325 GCA_003427395.1 Chara braunii
TTTTTTTTTATCTGTTTGGCATCCTAGTTGGTTGTTTTCGTTGTTCAGCCTATGAGAGCATGAATGGTTTAGGAATAGGAATACCAACATCTTGATGATGAATAAAGTCATATGTTGTATAAAAATATATATTTGGGATTTTCTTTTTTGCAGGCAACAGTGTTTTGATATCCTAGTTGATCTTGTCCCGTTATTTGCCTGTGAAGTTGGGGGCGGTGCTTACATGTGGTACTTGTCATCTAGGATCTTGTTGCCCCCTGTTTTGTTATATTTGGTTGTTCCCTTCCTCTTTTCTTTGCCTCTTTGCCTTTTGGCTATGTACAAGTGGGTCGATATGACACACAGGGGTGGGGGGAGCCGCTGCTCAACCACATCCACGTAGGCGGCCTTATACGGAAGAGGTTCTGAGCAGGGGGAGTTGTAAGTAAGAAGATAAAAAATGAATTGATATTTTTTTTGTTTTTTTTTGTTTTTTTTCGTTTTTGTGTTCTGATAGCTTTGTGACGATATATATATATATGTATATATCGTCAAACTACGAATACTGTCTTCCACTCCCCGGGAATAACGCACGGTCATTATAGCAGCAGCTGTATTTGGGGAAACTTCGAGTCCAGATACAACGATAATGACCGCTCTCATTCCATTCACCGGGAGATGGTAACCACTTGCGAAAATAATAGGAATATACCAGGAGGAAGAGCGAGGAAGAGGAGGAAGGGGAGGAAGGGGAGGAGGAGGAAGAGGAAGAGGAGGAGGAGAAGGAAAAGGAGAAGAGAAAGAGGAAACTCTCTCTCTCTCTCTCTCTCTCTCTCTCTCTCTGACTCAGGCTGACCTTCATCCATAAGAGAGAAGCTCAACACGGGCTTCCCATTCGGGTTCTAGAATGAATTTAACTAATGCCTGTTTAGCTCAATCCGCCAGATAAAGGAACTGTAGTCTTCGAACTATAATACCTGTTTAGCTCGATCCGCAAGAAAAAGGAATTTAATCTACTATCTTCGACCTACAATGCCTGTTCCTGCTCTTCTCCTCGTTGCTGTTTCCCCCGATCTTATCATTGTCGGGTCGCCACTGCCTGTTTGCTAATGGTTCAAAGTTGTGCAAGGGTGCGGTCGCGACCAGTAGTTGCGAGGGGTCGTAGTAGTGTAGGTCTAGTGGTCGTTTGATTAGGTCGTTCGGGTTTGTTGTGGACGGCGACCCGATTTTCCTTTTTGGGGACGAAGAATTGTATGGTGATGGGTATAAAATGGGTAGTGAGGGGTCATAACGGGTCATAAAAAGTTGAGACGACTCCGCGAAACTCTTTGCGGTCATTTTTTCGTTCGATCGGTGGAAAATGGGTAGGTAAGGTAGTGAGGGGTCATGAAAGTTGCCACGACTCCGCAAATTCTTTGCAGCAAAAGACAAGAAAAAACAAATATTTCGACCGGACAAAAAAAATGTCAAGACCGAATCTAGTTGTTTTCTAGCAAATTGTTCTTTTTTTTTTGCACGGAGAGAGTAAAAATATGGTAGTGGATGGAGAAAGAGTGAAGGGGATGAGAGATTAGTGGGGAGAAGAGGAGAGAAATGAGAAAAGTTAAGAGAGGAGTGAGAAAAGGTGATGGATGAGTGGTGGTGAGAGAAAAAGAAGGTCAGATGATGAAGGGGAGAGAGGGAAAAGGGAGTGGGAGAGTGGATTAGGGATGAGAGAGGTGATACCCAGCTCTTGGGTAACCAAGAGCATATTACTTCACCAAGATCCACAAGATCTTGGCCTTCACACACCCCTTGGGAGAAGGGGTCTTCAAGGTGGTGATAAACTGCTGCTGCACATTATCTTGGGTTGGCTGAGATCTTGATCAGCCACCCAGTTCCACTGTAGTGCAGCCCCCTAGCCAGGGGGGTCTTCAAAAAAAAAAATCCTCAGCAAACTGCCACGTGGCACTTTTGGAGATGGCCACGGGGACAACAAGAGGCTATGAAGATTGAAGGGATTGACTTACATCAGGAGTCTTTCCGTTGCTTTGTTTTTTTCCCTAGGTGGGTAAGTGGAGTTAACACTTGGGTGTAATCGACCAGTAATTCGGAAGAATGGAGATAGACCCATCAGGTCAAGTTGAGAGGGATGGAAGAGCGCAAGTCCCAGGTGACTATCGTTTGGAGGAGGAAAGAGTAAGAGAGATGGTAAGGGCATGTTTCGAGGAGGGTGTTCTTCCAACGAACATAGACCCTGGCGAGATGGAGGTGAGTGGGAGAGAGGTGAAATTTACTCTTAATACCACTCTGGATGAGATCAAAATTCGATGGTTAAAAGAAAGAACGGTGACGGTTATTTTTCGAGATGGGGCTAGGTTCTTGCCAAAAAAAGTGAAAGAGGATGTAGTGAGAGCTTATAACGATGTGTGGATTCAGGATGATGTGTTCGGGGAGGAATTTAAAAGGGGTAGAATCAAAGTGGCGAGTCCGAACGTTGTTTCCTATGTCCCAAGAGCTCAGGAGATTACCGACTGGATGTTGCAGAAGAAATCGGGCTTTATCGACTTGGCAGGCATCACGTATCGAACCGAATTCAAGCCTTGATTGACTCGGGCCGAAATTCAAGACTGACAGCAATTGGTGGACCAGAATGCCTTTTGGGTAGTTGTTGTTGGCATCCTGTTGGACGAAATGCCATTTATTCATGTGCACATCGAAAAAGCGATTGGGAAAATTATTAAATAACACAAGCCTTAGGCGGACGACGCTGATCCGAAGTTGGTGAACTTGAGGTTTGACATCGCCCCTGCTTACAAGAGCAATATGAAAGACAAGTTTTCTATTCAAACTTGCCAAGGGGATGTCCTCGAAGTCAAGCTGGCCGGCCCGGATTCAGAGTGGTGTAATACGGAAGCAACTTGTCGTCGCACGGGCCGGAGAGACTAAAGTGGAGTGGATCAGCCTCAAGCCTCAACAACCGGTTCTCAGCAACCAAGACCAAGCTATAATAGGGCCTTGCGAGCCCCGTGTGCAACTTCTCAGCCTGCGATGCAATCAGTCATCGCTCCTTCGAATGGCTTGCCGCAATCAAGTATCAGAATCAACCCCACCTTCTCTCCCTCGGGAGAGTAGGCTCAGCAGCAAGGAGCTATGCTTCAAGGTACGAGGCAAGGACAGGACCCTACGGTTGAAGCCGCCTGGGCTGCTTATTTCAATAGTTTGCCCCCACTTTCCGCAGTGGGCTTACAAGCCGGTATGAGACCAATGCACTATCAAGTGGGGATGAGTCCCTCAATGACGAATCTGCATGCCTTCTCCCCGTGGGTACCTTCGGTACCCTTACAGGGAGGGCCTTCAGTCAACAGGGAAGGTGCCCATGTGCAGCAGTTGATTTCACCCTCAGGGAGGGGCTTCCAGGAGCGAGTGGGAGTTGTCTACGTGGCGTGTCCCCAAGAAAGCAAAGAAAGGGTAAGTTGGGGCGATGTGGTTATTCAAGAGGACCTACGACAGGAAACTTCCGGTAGTTCCACTGGTTCCTAGGCTGTTCAGTCATCTGCAGGTAAGTGATAGTTCTCTCGTCTCCGAATTGAGGCCTTGTTAAAAGGCCAAGTGGTCGTAGAATCTAGGGTATTGCCTCTGCTATGCTCCTCTGCTAGGAATGGATTTTGGTTTATTGCATGGGTTGAATTTGAAGGTGTTCCTCTCTTGCTGAATTCTGTTTGTCCCGAATCGTCCATGCCCCATGCTACAATTGCGATGGCAAAATCCCTGATTCGGGACAAATTTGTCATTCGTATTGTTGAAGTCGCGATGGCTAGATTATTGGTTGATATCGAAGGCAAGAGATGCCATTGTTATGTTCCTCTTTTTGATGCCCGTTTCTTACCCAACCAATTGGAACAGCTGGAACATGAAGGTTTCCAATTGTTCCCGCCGATCTGGCTTATTGAAGGTAGGAAACCGGAATTGCGTCGCCTTAGGTTTTCACCCTCGATGTCCGCCGAATTTCTGTCGGATTTGAACATGAAATTGGCCAGAGAAAGGAAACTGGACTCCCCCTTCCTGAAGCGTTATTTAACAGAAGCTTGGCCTTCCGCAAATCCTGACGAGGGCTCTCAGATCCAACCCACTGGGGTGACCGGCCCTAATGGGCAAGCTTAAAGTGGCTACGTGGAATGTATGTGGTTTGGGCGATTCAACAGGTAGTAGGAACAAAAAAGGTCGTATGAAAAGTTGGATGCATGCTAATAAAATTGATATCCTTTGCATTCAGGAAAACAAACTTTCGGAGGAAAAGATTGTTGGGTTGGGTGCTTGGTGGGAGGGCCCACAGATTTGGTCACCGACTATGGATTATCATTATACTATTGGTTATCACTATACTCATCCTTTCCTGTCACTTCGCGGGGGAACTAATGGTTCACTTTCGAACTTTGATTGCAAGTGAGCGGCCTTGACTGGCCGACTGTTCACGTCCTAATTTCTCCACAAGTCGTGTGCCCTGCTGGGTACTGCACTGTAAGCCCCCAAAATGGGAGCACCCGCGGCCGCGTTGGCAGGAGGCTTATCACCTCCGTGGAAGGTCATAAGCCCCCTCCTTGCCATCGGACACGGGTACCCATTAGGGGTGGGCCAGCGGTAAGTTTGGAAGGGAGGGAAACGCCAGTCGGCATCCCGTTATGGGACCACTGCGTCAAGCCTGCGGTCACTTCACGTCTGAGGCGAGGTGGCTAGTGGTTGATAGTTGGAACCGACGCTGCGACCGTTGGTGTCTTGTTTTGCACCCATCGTTCTATGTTTATTTTACCTTATTTTATTAAAGTTATAAAATATTAAAATACAGAGCTCTGAAAGTTATTCAAACCCTTGCTCAGAATACAAGGATCGCGGCGGGAAGCGACCCAATAAAAAGAGAGGGAGGGGAGTCTTTGGCTGCGAGTGCATATGCGACTTTGTTGTGTCGTGTATTGGTGAGATGAGGAGCGAGAACTAAGTGGCGAGGGGAGTGTGTGGTAGTTCGTCTGTATGCACGTGCTAGTGCTCTAAGTGTTAGACTGTGACTATTTCGGAACTCTGCGCCCTGGTACCGTGTACGGCCCGACCGAGAGAGGTTTGACCATGGTACGCAACAAGGGTTGTATGGCTATAGGCCAAGGTGCCTCCAACTCCTTTGGAGGTGGGAGCGGATGTCAGGGGAAGGGCCTACAGTGACGGCCATACTGGACTATAGCTACGGTAACCAGGAGGCGAGGCTAAAGGTGAATGTAGAAGGGGGGAAAGAGGAAGAAATAAGGGCGGACTAGGGATTGCAGGGGGCCATTACGGAGGCAAAGGACCGGGCCGAGAGAAGATGCAGGAGGGACGGGGTCACTGGCGAGGTAAAGGTAACCATATCTTACCTGGAGGAGGAGACTTCAAACGATACGATGGAACGGGAGCAAAGGCATCAGGACCGCGATACAGAGGCTGAGAGAGAGGCGAGCGACCTGAACGTGAAGACCCGGTCTTGGCACGAACTGGACCAGTGGAGGCGAGACCACCCGCCTGTTGAGCCAATGGAGAGCGGTCCGGAACCCGACTCGCAACGAAGGCGTGGCTGAGACTACTAGGCAATTACAGGCGAGAGGTGAGAGAGAGAGAGGGGGACGCTCGTGACGCATGCTCAGGGGTCAACGTGTGTCACGGATCTCAGAGAGAGAGAGGCTGATATAGAGACACGAGCAAGTGTGACCGCCTACGGAAGACAACTGGGTCGTCTCCATAATGGAGGTCGCTTGTTGGTCACAGCGGTCAGTAGTATACCTGGCTTTCGGCTTGTGCTTAGACATAGCTCTCCTCCTTTCTTCATCGTAACCACGACGAGCGTCAGATCGTGCGGACTTGTGATTGACTGATATACCCCCTCTTGAATGAGCGAGTAGAGAAAGGGTCTGTGAGCGCGCTTCGGGTGGCCCATGCGTGATTCGTATATGAAGAGGCCGTGCAGGGAGGAGAGGGAGAAAAGGGTCTTGTCTGAAGTTGAGTGGGTAGTGTTTGCCAGGAGGAAGGTTAGTTTATGGGGCATAGCAGAGTTTCGCCCATTTGTTTCGTGCGCCTCACGTCAACTACTATCTTTTTTTTTTTGGCTTTGGACATCGACCGCTGCCACGGCTGCCAGCCATTAGAGTGAGCGAGCAAGAAAGGCTTTACGCACACGCTAGGTAGTTCTCTTCTGATTAATGAGTGGGAAAAATGTCAGCGCATGGGTGATCGTGCTGTGGTTGACGTCAACAGTATTGTGACGAGGCTGGTCCTCAACAGAGTAAAGGGGAGAGAGAGAGAGAGAGAGAGAGAGAGAGAGAGAGAGAGAGAGAGAGAGAGAGAGAGAGAGAGAGAGAGAGAGAGAGAGAGAGAGNGAGAGAGAGAGAGAGAGAGAGAGAGAGAGAGAGAGAGAGAGAGAGAGAGAGAGAGAGAGAGAGAGAGAGAGAGAGAGAGCAGTGTGAACACTGGAGTCAAGAGTGTGAGTGACGCCGTCAACTTTCTTCAAGTTGTAGTTTCTCCTGGCATGTGTTTGTCGACCCGACTTCTATTAGAGAGCACTCCAATGCACGTGTACTGGCGAAGAAGCCGGCTCAGAGGTGAAGCGTGGGCATGGGAAATGAGTGGAGTAAGTCATACCTTGATTTCGGTTGGCACTATTTGTCTTTGACGGGTGATCATTGACTTTCTTACATGAGTCTTCTCACGAGTCAGTTCTCGCTCACTATGCTGAACAGTTTCCCGGATTAGCTAGTGTAAATAAACTGGGTGAGGAATAAGTGAGACGCGCGAGTTTGTACTGGGGGGTCAACTCTTTCAATCACGGAAGACAACTTACATCACTGAGAATGACCCCTGCGTGAAGCTTGATTAGTTTGATCTCATTCTTGATGATTGGAAGAGGAATAGCATATCAGGGAGTGTTTGTTAGTTCTGTGACGATCTTTTTCGGAAAACGACCGGACTCTGTGATGGCTCATACACTATCTGTTTTGTCTCTTCCATTAATCTAATTCCCAATGGTTCAATAATCAGATGAAGCTAGCCTCAATGTGAGATAAGGGACCAGAGAAATGTCACCAGTGCTGCCACGTGAGTGAGTGCTTGGTCAGATGAACAATACGTTTCAAATGGACAATCATAGTTACTCTAAGAGTACATTTCGTTGCCGGAAGTTGTAAAAGTTGACTGATAACGAATCTGATTGGAGATGCCTTATGATCATGCCAACCAGACAAGAAGAATTTACTCTCACCCTCTGCCCCTCTTGATCTTTATTTCTTTATTTTTTTTCTTTCTTTTACTTTAATGGTTTGCCCATGAAATAATTATGTTAATGGAGTGAAGACGGGCTGACGCATCAGCTAGAACTTGATTGATTAAACAATGAGCGACGAGTATGATTATCTTGGTCGAATTCAGACTCCCTAATTAGTGGGTGATATTATGCTTCAAGTGAGAATATCAAAAGAATACAGTTTCAGAATCGACCTAGACACGTACTGCATTACTTTCCTCGAATGATTTTGAATGGGTAAGAAAAAGTTGGTCTTGAGAAAACTACATATCTCCTCATGAGGTTCATACTCAATGAAGACTAATGACTCTCATCTTGTCTGAGTCAAGAAAGGAGGGTAGCAGCCTTGATGACGTCACTCACGGGAGGGTAAGAAAAAACAAATCTAAGGGAGGCGAACAACTACTACCTCCTTCCTTTGACTGGCATAAAGCAAGATCAATCATGAGGAATGTTGTTATTTTGAGTATGCTAAGGTAAGGCAGTCTTGGTAGCATGCAAGCCCTTGCTAATTATTGTATGAGATACGCTTGCATTGGACAAAACTGTCCTCAATGACATATCGCATCACATCTGAGTACTAACTACTGCCTAAGCTTTTGGTTTAGGGCACTAGTGAAAATTCTACTCAAAACTACGAGGTACGGTATGAGTTCATTTCACACCTAGATCTGTTAATCAGAGCTTGAGCATGTCCTAAAGCTCAGAGTCGTCTTCTAGTATAGGTACAACACAAATGTTTAACCTCATCTTGGGACAAAGGTGGAATACGCGGTACCCCATTAACCTCACTTCACCGTGACCAATTTGAATGAAGTCGGATGACTCCGGATGGGATGCACGAGTCATGCATAAATAGTCGTATAAACCTTGGTAGAGGGGGTTTACCGATGATCAATGTTGACAACCAAATAACGGGTTACCCTCTTTCTCTAACGATTTAGTTGAACGGAATACTGAAAGGAAAAACCGGAACTTAAGAGTTGTTATCTCCCCGAGTGTCGAACCTACTAAGGTTATTTGCGATCCATCCTACCCATGACCTGGGTCTAAAAGTGTGAAAAAAAACAATGAGAGAAGAGGAGGTCCTGACGGTGAAGAGCAGATCAAATAGGGACAAGAGAGAGGGATGGGAGGAAGAGGCTTGTCTTGATATGGAGTCTCATAGGCAGACCCAGAGAGGACATGCAAACCGGAAGGTTAGAGGAGAGAAATACATTGAATACGTGCTCTATTTTTACGGTCACGATGATAAACTACATAGTTCTGGATCATTGTTAGAGACAGTGGAGGAGGCTAAGGCGAGGCTCGGGTAGGCACAAAGGTGTCCAGACTTTCCCCTTGAGTTTATCACCCGCATCTCATTTTATGAAAGTCTCTCAGCAATCCACAGTTTTCCTCAGCATTTCACTGTTAAGTGATCAAAATTCAGTGACTTTTCGATTCAACAACACTCCGTCAGTTAAGCTATTAGAGGGCTTCAGTCAGAATCAATCGATATTCACCAAAAGGACACAGAGACTGGTTTCGGTATTCATCTCAACACATGAGTACAGTTCAGTCATTTCCAGTACAAAGGTCAGTCTTGACCAGGCTTAACAAAATCTCTTCCAGTGATGCTTTCCGATACCAATATGTCAGTGCAGTTGGCTTCAGACGAGGGGGGTTGTCAATTTTTGCAGTCCTCACTAGATTTGCAGGCCACTATCCATGACTTGAGACTCTATGTAAAGAAGGACAAAAAAACCCACGCGCACTTTGACTCAGTTTTGACCACAGCAGCCACGTACCTTGAGGAGAGGGAAAGGGAGTTTGATGAAAGTGAGACAAAGCTGATCCGCAACTTCGGACCAAAGCTCTACACATATTACTCCAAGCCTCCAGTTCCTTTCCTTCTCACAGATGGCTCCAGTTGGGGAGACCTGGTCGATCTAGCCAAGAGGTATATCTCGTCTGCAATAATTGATTACGAGGCAATGACTGAACCTTCAGAGTTCTGACATCTCAGACGAGGGATTCTCCCTCAACCATATCTTTCTACTCTATGAAGAAAATTATCTGTTATGGTTGACTTCCGTATCATGGGACTTGGATGGAAGTGTTCAGAGCTAGCAGGCTTCAAGTGACTCTACATTTAGAGGCCATAGCCTCAGAGAGTACGGAGACATAGCACGAAGCACAGAAAACGCACAGTAAAATGAGAGATTGAGAGTGTGATTTGGAGAGATGAGTGAGGACTCAAGATTAGTGTTGATTATGCTCTCTTCTTGTGTACTCCCTGAGATTATTATAAGTTCTCATTCTTCCCTCATTTACTTACTTGTCTCTGTTTGAGTCAGCCAGTCTTGCTTCATCTACATTGTCCTTATTTGATGATCTTGTTCGCTGATAATCGTGTCACAGTTATCAAAATTAGAAAATTGGCAAAATTGATGCATGCATGACATATCAAACTTTTATAATTATTATTTGCATAATTATTTGTTGTTCCGAATCAAAATAAAAGATTCCTAACACCGGGGACCGGCGAAGACCGCAATTGAAGAGTCTCGCTCGAAGCCGGACGCACACAACAGGAAGGGATTTGCTTTAATTAATTTATTATATTTATTGCAAATATCATTCAAACCCTGCGTAACAGCCTGTTGGCTTCTGGTCGCCTAAAGACGCCCGACTAAAAAAATGTGTGACAGCGCAGGAAACTTAGTATAAAACCGCGCGGATGCAGAGTCTTCCCATATCGACTAGCAATGCATGAATACGCAAAAAGTCGGAATGGTGTCGTACAATGTAATGCCCATAATCAAGCGGTCCCTCGTGGATCCGAGTACAGCTTATGACACTGAAGTGCCGATCTCGAAGTATCGTGAGGGTCGAACCCTTCACGATATTGCACGGCTGAAGGAACAGTCGTTCTGCCCCGGCGACACTTTCGGCCTTTAGGTTGAGTGTCCCGGTGGGCAGGGCAAATAGGCTCTGCGCGGGGGCTGATCCCTTCCACGTGGAGTCTCGGACCTGGGATGTCATAGACAAGGACCTCGAATCCAAACCCAAGACCAAAGTTCGACTAAAAAATTTTAAGAAGCAAAACGGTATAGGATCAATCTCAGGCCCAATTAAACCCTTAAACTTGGACTCTTTAAATCACATGAGCACATAAACATAGGTATGTACTTATATATATACATATATAAAGGGGAATAAATATGTGATGATCACTTCTCACAATTACAGTGAGACTCCTCTCAGCCATATATATGTATGTGATCGCAGACAGTCAATTTCAAAGTCTGAACTACAAAACATACCTGCAATCACATCAAAGAGTCAACCAAAAGTCCACAGACTACATGGAGTCAACTTCAACCATTCTCTATACTCATACTCTTTGCTTTAACCATGCAAACCCCAACCTTTGTCCAACCTTCCAAAAATAAATACTTAGTACCCTTGTTAAATGACCATTTAATAAAGGTTCCGGTGAAAACCTTAATAAAATAATAAAATCACCAAGGCTAAAGCCTTTTAGGTTGGGTAACGAGAGTGGATTGGAGTTGAGTCGTACACCGATGAATCGGCAACCGATCTTTTATCAGTGATTATAGAAGATGATCCTCGTGGGATCAAGCTGAATCTAGCCCAATTTTGAGTCAGACTGATCAAAGGGACCTGTACCATAAGACAAGTCAATGCCCAAGCTAAATCATCAGTGTATGGGGAATAAATCTCCATAGCACATTCTTACTCAAAACTATTTGCCAACTAAGTCTAAGTCTATCCCTAAGTGAGTGTCCAAAGAAAAAGGGTAGACCTTTGACAGAGTCTCCCCTATTTCGGATAGGTTGTCATGATCGCCACCTGTCAAAATATAATCTAACTACTTTAGACTAAGAAAAATTTCGGCAGTGTTTCCCGTAGGAAAAATGTCTTTTCATAATTTATATTAGCTCAAATATGAAACCTGAAATAATTTTTAACTCTCAAAGGTCAAATTTGATCTAACTCTCTGAATTAGTAAAAAATTGGGCAGCATCTCCTTTAGAAAGACAGACTTCCCAGATTTATACTAAGTCATATAAGAACTCAAAAGCTAGACTTGAGTTCAATTTAAGACAAAATTCAACTAACCCCTTAGATTTGTAGAAATTTCGGCAGCACTCCCTTTAAAAAAAATGTTATTCCAAGATTTATATAAAGCTAAGTTCAGAATACAAATTGACTTCGACTTCTCAAGGTCCAACTTTGTGTAACTCCCTGAATTGGCAAAAATTTGGGCAGCACTGTCTTTAGAAAATAAAACTTTCCAGATTTTACTAAGTTATATATAAAATTTGGACAAGTTGAACTTTGAAAAAGTCAAAATTTGGCTAACTCTCTGGTTTTGTAGAAATTTCGGCAGCGCTTCCCGTAGAGAAAGTAACTTACCAAAATTTATAAAAGACCAAGTATAAATAATGATCCAAAAAAATATAAAAATTGACCTAAGTAAAATAAAGTTAACTTAAAAAATGCAGGAATTGAAACTAACTTCTATAACTCTAGCACGTGGCGAGCAACTAAAGTAACTACCTATTAAACTGAAACTCAAACTAAGTAGTGATCTCACTCAACCACATGCAAGGCCAAACCATAAGCGTAAATACTCTCACTAGCCCGAAGTCAAATCCTCATGAACTAGTTCATGAAACTCTTAAATGATTTATCCCTTATACCCAACTTACATATGACATGGTGCTCGACCATTCAACTTCGAAACAATGTCTAACATGCCTTACGATATACACCAACAGATTGTACAAATACTTCTCTCTTCTTTGGGCATATAACTAGACCATTCAACTTAGAAACAATGTCTAGTCGCCAAGAACTGTTTAATGTCAAAAGTTTAATAATCTCTGACTTGGTTCTAAAAAATAAACGAAAATATGGACAGGGGACTGAGCCATTCAACTTAGAAACAATGCTCAACTTACCCAGATTACTTCCAATTATACTTTGTAATTTTCCTTCTCTTCTTAGTAATATGGCTTAACGATGAATCATTCAACTTAGAAATAATGTTCAACTGCCAGTTCACGTGCAAATATAAATAAAGTATTTTCTGTTATACTCAGTTTATACTCATGTGCGTGGTTTTCAAGCTAAACCATTCAACTTAGAAACAATCCTTAGCCTTAAACCAGAAATTCTCCCTAAAAAATAAAACAGGAGGTTGAACCATTCAACTTAGAAACAATGTTCAACCTATCCTCAAATCATTCAAAACATGAAGTTGAATTCTTCAGCCCAACTTCAGTCAGAAACCCCCAAAGAAACAGATAGACCAAGCCAGTCACTTAGAAACAATGCTTGGTCTCAAAGATCAGTCAGGCAAACCCTCAGGAATAAACACAGCAACCAGGCTATTCAGCTTAGAAACAATGCCCGACCCTTCTGAAAACAGCCAAAATAAACATAGCCCTGGACCATTCAACTTCGAAACAATGCCTAGTCCTTGGTTGACCCGGTCAAACGCATGCAAACTGCCTTCCTCCCACCTTCCCCCAATTCATCCCTTAATCTGCTTTCAGTCAAAATAAAGAAGAAACTTAAGCTTCACTCTCACGCATTTTTTGTATTCAGTCTGATTGAGTCTTGGAAAGAAAGCAAAAAGTCATAGGGAGAACACATGCATACAACAACAAAAACTAAAGGGAGATAGTCAAACATGGGTATAGCGGGGTCATACAGATAGAAAGAGGTATACCTGATTGTTCCCTGCCTCCAAAACTCCTCCTAAGTTCTGGCAGAGCTACCGCAATCGGTGGGAAGACTCCCCACAAAGTCTTGCTGCGGTCCTACAGGTTGCAATCCCGCCTGCCGCCTTCCTCTTAATACAAGATTAGACTTAGAGTGAGAAGGATAGAGTGAGAAAATTTGAGTAACTCAGATACAAAAAAGGTGCTCTCAGACTTGCGCGAGAGGGTCTTAGTTCCTTGACTCGCCTGAGGACCCCGCAATGGCGGCCAAAACGCAACCATTGAGCAAAACGAAGTCAAACTGTTGAATATTAACCTTCTAACGACCTTCCAATCCGCAACAATGATCCTCTTATTGTCGCTCAATCACTTCCCCAAATCACACCGCTTCTGTCCCCTGACAAAATTGTCACCGCGCAGCCTCTTAGAGCCACGTTCGAAAAGAACACGCCTGTCGAGCGCATCGGTCCCGCTCGGGGACCCTTCCAGTCGCGTCAAGCAGGATTTGGCAGGACTTGTCGCGGAGAGCGTTTGCCGCTCCGGCCGAGGCGTCAGCCGTACCTCTGGCGAGCCCCTAAGACATGACAGGGTCACGCGAGGCATCGCTTACCTCCTCCACCTGCGGGAGTTGTCACCATCCCTTAGGTGGGCGTATCCCCGCCGAGCTACTAAACCACATGCGAAGGCTTTTCGTATGCAATTGCAGAGGTGGCCCAACCGAGGGCGTTTCTCGCTCGCTGTAGCATAGGGGGTACGCGCGGTCGAACGCCCAAATTCGAACCCGTACGCGAATCGACGCACTGGGGGGATGAAGTCCCAAACACGATCCGACGCCGGTCGACTAGGACGCACTACACACCCACGCGTTACGTCACAACACTCACATCTACCAACGCATAACACATGGAACCACACACAAAACAAACACCACAAACAACGCTACAACACAACAACTCCTAGTCCCTTCAGTATTCGACCCATAACTTTATGCAGCGAGAATTAGATAGGTATCGCGTGCTGGACTTCCGTATAAGAGTCGAGCGGACGCATGACCTTCTCATGTCAACCAGCCATGCGGACATACGCAATCATTCACGCTGATGGGGTACTACATGGTACTCGCAGCCTCGCGACCCTAGATAATCTCGAGGGTCGCGTTCAACACTCAAGTGTCGGCTGACAGGCGCTTCGAGGGGTAATCTCTCGACGCCAGACAACAGTCATGTACGGTTGAAGACCACACCCTCTTCTGCACCCTGTGCAGAGGGGTTGAGTAGATAGCTTCAAAGTTGTCGTGGTAGCCAAGGATCAAGGGGTTTGACTTTGACGGCTGCCACGGACTACAACGTCCAACCATAATAACTCTAAAAAACAAAAGGTCAAAGGGGACCTTCCTTTTCTCTCAGTGCAACACGTACTTAATCACTATGTGCGGTCTCAATGGGTCGAGCGAATACAAGAAACATGATATAGAGATAGGAGACGATCACTCTCACAATCACGATGCCGCTTCCCTCAAATATATATACACATATGTAATCATACGCAAAACCAAGTCTGGACTTCAACTCACAGAACATACCTGTAATCTCATCAAAGGTCCACATCAACAGAGCACACACTACACGGGGTCAACTTCAACAATTCTTTGCGCTCACACCCCTTGCTTTAGCCATACAAGCCTCACTCTTTGCGCAACTCTCAAAATAAAGTACTCATCATCCTCATTAAATGACCATTCAATTAAAGTCCGGGTAAAAACACAACAAATAAATCAAATCACACGGCTAAAGCCTTTAGGTTGAGTGACAAGAGTGAATTAGAGTTGAGCCGGAAACCGACCTGTTATCAAAAAATAACAGAATGGTGATCCTTATAGGATCAACTTGGAGATAGTCAAGCCTTGAATCAATATGAATAAAGGTGACCTGCAATGCAGCACAGGCCAGTACCCAAGCCATGCTTGAGTGATCAAGAAATAATCCTATCTTCCTAACCTCCGATGTTTATCTAAAAATGTAGGAAATTCCGGCAGCATATCCCCTAAACAGGATGAATTGCCAGATTTCTCCTAGCTGAAAATAATTTTACTCTCTAAATTCTACACAATTTTGGCAGCGCTTCCCGTAGGAAAAGTGTCTTTCCAGTATTTCTACAAGCTAAAAAATGACTAACTCTTTCAGATTTGTAGAAATTTTGGCAGCGCTTCCCGTAGGAACAGGAGACTGTCAAGATTTATACAAGCTGAAAAGACAGAAAGACAAAGCAAACTATACTTGAGACTATCTCCTGACACTTGCTTGATGATTCAGGATCAGTGATAGCCTGCACGAACTCTAGATGAGATTGTGAGCTAGCATTGATCCTATCTCCTAGCAGGGTCAGTCCTATCTTCATCCCAAGTTCTCTCTCCCATCATCCATCTGACCTACCTATGGCTCCAACTCTTGGCGAACATCTAGCAGCTAACGTATCAAAAAGACGCCCCCAAGTGAGCGCCCACAAGCATGCATAAACAAACATCTCTCACAATCCCACATCAAATTGACCCAAGTAGTTCGTTAGATCATTCAATTCTTTACCTTTAATAAACCCCCTCACTTATGACATAGGATCAGACAATGCCCTAACTTAAGGGTGTGCCCAATCTACCTAAGTAAACAAGTAAAGGTACGCACAACTGGACTGCTCTAACTTAAGGGTATGCCCAACACCAGATAGACTCTAGTCATAAAACATATGACCAGACCGCCCTAACTTAAGGGTACGCTTGACTTCTGCTTAACTGACGACATGAAGCATAAAACTAGACTGCCCTAACTTAAGGGTATGTCTAGCCAACTTTTAAACAAGTTATATAGGGCATAGGATTAGGCTGCCCCAACTTAGGGGTATGCCTAACCTGCCTAAAAACAAGTACGAACGACGAATGGTCAGACCGCCCTAACTTAAGGATACGTCCAACCTACATAACATCAACGACAAGAGCATATCACTAGGCCATCCTAACTTAAGGGTACGCCTAGCCAGCTTAAACAGTTTAGGTAAATAAGACAATACGACCAGGCCGCCATAACTTAAGGGTACGCCTGATTTGCCTGACCAAAGTACAAACGACGTATGACTAAGCCGCCCTAACTTAAGGATACGCTTAGCCTCCGTAACGAAAATATAAGAGAACAACCATTGGTATACTTGCACAAACTTTATATGTTTCTCTCTTATTAGGCAGATGATCAGACCTACCCAACTTAAGGAGACATCCAATCCTGCCTTGTGTTTAGAAGGAAAAATACAAAAAGATTTATACTAACTCTCTGCGCCTTTGTATTATTACGAGCATAGGACTGAACCGTCCTAACTTAAGGGTACGCCCAGCCTGCCCGGGTTACCTTCCTTATATTCTTCACCGCTTTTTTTTTCTTCTTGTTCTACCCGACTTATTGACTGGCTTTCCCAACTTAGGGTGCCCGGTCTGCCAGATGGTATAAATTCGTATAATGTATATCAAAATTCTATATTTTTGGTTGACCTTTTTGTTCATGGCTTACGACCGAGCTGCCCTAACTTAAGGATACGCTCAGTCATATGCCTTTGTCCTCCTCAAAAGAAAACACACACAAAACTGGGTCTACGCAACTTAGAATATTCCCAGCTCTGTCTTCAGCAACCCACAAAAGAAACATCAGGATTCTGAGTCCTCCTAACTTAAGGTGCCCATCCTCCTGTTCAGAAACCCCAGAAAGAAACAAGTGACTGAACCGTCAAACTTAAGATAGGCCCAACCCAAAAAATCATACAGTCAGCCCAGCAAACATAAATAAAACACAGCACTGAGCCCACATCAACTTAGAGGAGCCCAGCTTTGGGTTGACCCAGTTAAACACATGCAAATCGCCTGCATCCCACCTTCCCCCATTTCATTTTGTCTGAATTCACTCAAAGGAAATGTCTGATTTCTCATATATACTTGTTAATTTACCCCTTTCACAAACATGTCCTGACATATATAACAAAAGATAAAAGTAATAACCTTCCATAGTTATGTTCTCAGGTACCCAAAGGAATAATGTAGTTAGGGAAAGGGATCCCATGCGTCAGACGAAATTATACCTGAAGTTCCCTGCCTCTAGAACCCCGCCCGGGTTCCGGCAGAGCTCCCGCAATCGGTGGGGCAAACCTCCCATAGAGGCCTTGACGCGGTTCTACGGGTTTCAATCCCGCCTGCCGCCTTCCTCTCGTAACCAAAACAGACCAGACTGAGAGCGAGAAGGATAGAAAGAGATAAGTCAGACTCTCGAGATCCAAGAGAGGGACAACTCAACTCGCAGGAGAGGACCTCAAAACTGGATGCGCCTGAGGGCCCCGTAATGATGGCCAGAAATCGCAGTAGAAGGGTCAAAACGTCCAGAATCATAGAGAAACAGGATCCTGACCGACCTCCAAGTCGCAGCGGTAACTCCCCTTTCTAAGCTTGGTCTCTCCCTAGATCAAGCTACCGCTACACTGCCTATAAAGGTTGCGTTCGAATAGTGCACATCCCCTGTGCTTTATTCGAATCGTGGATAAGACCAAGCACCATAGAGTAACCACTTTGCACTGCGCCCCGCAAGCGCGAGGTGAACACGATAATCATTTAGTCACTGCTCCGCAGGCATACAGCCTAACCCGACGTGCACAATAACGAAAGCACTATGACCACCGGTCAGACACTCAGCAAGATGCGTTGCAGCAAGCTCAGCAAAACACGCCGTTATCTCCACTGCAAGACGCAGCTACGCAGCAGGGTACACTGTTCCCACACGGCAGCAGTCCGTGGTTGAATCAGCACCCGCAATTGAAACATATGCAGATGTTGACCATCACCGTGATGATAGACGACTGTTGTCAGCAGCCGTATTCGAGGTGCCATGAGGGCCCGACCATGCAGATCACTGCCCGAGCCAGGTGCGTGCCCTCTCCCCTTTCCAGATCATCCACTCTTCCTTTTTTTCTTCTCTATTCCCTCAATCCTTTCCCTCCCCGCTCCTGCTGCTTCTCGCGGCCTTTGCCTGTCCGTACACATATCTGTCTTGGAATGGACCTAACCGGTACCTTGGCCAGGTGAATGTGCTGCCAAAACCAGCGTGGTAGTCGAGTGTTGCTCAGACAAGCACCGATACGTGCACCTATCGAAAAGGGTACTACAACGAAAAATTGCGCTCCCCTACTACTTACAGGCATGCAATGAATCTTCCGCTATAACATAAAAAAATACATTACCAATTCTTATTTATTTATTTATTTTTTTTCGGCTTAATGCACCGCTGCCCATCGTCCAGATTCAGTCGACTCCTCTTCCCAACCTCCTCCTTCCCTCGTATCCGCCTTTCATACGTACTTAGCCGAAGCCCTAGCTAGACCGAGCTTTCCTCTCACATGTACTTGGCCGTGATCATGACCAGGGTCAGAGGGACGAAAAACAGCACCAGCGGTCTACAGGTAAGTTAGGTAAGCTCTGTGTTTCTTCTTTTCTCATCCTTCTCCTCGAAGCCCTCCTCCCTTGTTAACTCCGCCCAATCCCTTCAATCCTCACTAACTTCTTCGTCATGCTCAGGCCCCCTTTTTCTTTCTGGTTACGCTCCATTTCCGTTATACCTCAACAGTTCGATGCACCTGGCCTCCATCCCAGCCGGGTACACACACTGCCTGGAAGATGGTCCGAGATCCAGGAGCACGATTGGGATCTTGGAGGTGACCGCACCAACGAGCACCAACGGCTCGACTTATGAGTAGACGGCCACAACCACAATAGCGAGCCCACAGACCACCATGACTAATATCCCGCACAACTTTTGAATGAGCACAATTATTACGACCAGGATAACGAAAATGAATACGTAGAATAGCAGCGGAGATCGTGGCCACGGTGTGCATAGCGATGACGACCATAAGGAATCTAGATTAACCCGAAGAAGAAGAATATCATGACTACGAAAGAAAAGTCGACCTCAGTGTGAAGAGGCAGACTGCAAAAAGGGCGACCACAACCATCTCGACGACCACTATGATGAAGACGAGCATGATGACGAGTCGAAGACGACCATCATGAAGGGGACAACCTGAAAACAACAGAGAAGTCGGCACTCTGGCCTCGGTGGGCAACGACTGCGATGGGGAGTGAAGGCGCGCAGGTATGGATCCCGCTCCACTATCCTCCTAATGTGCAAAATGAGAATGAATCTTTCGCTTAAACATGGGTGGATACATCCAAGTTCCCACGCTATTGCCCCCGCCCCCGATCAACAAAATCGGAATGAATCTTCTTCAAGAGTGCACAACTATGCAGTCAAATACTGCTTTCTCCGACTTCTTTTGCTAGCAGTCCACGCAGTTCGGCACCGTGGCTCAACTTTCAGCTCACCCTGCAACCCCTCCTTATCGACCACGTACGTGTTATCTTCCCCACTGTTACTCATCATCACCTTCCCGTTCGTCTCCACCCCATCGTCACGTTGGTCGGATTTGCTCTGCTGCCCCTGCCTCCTCTGTTTCCGCTCATCTCCACCCCACCGGCACGCATGTTTTGAGTTGGGTAGCACGAACCTGACCGCAAACGAGGCCGTGTTGACCATGAAAGGCAGCTTGGAGCTTATAATGGAAAGGCCGACCCGGATCACCAACTGAAGGCAAGCTATGTCTTTTGATGGAGAGGACTACGTCGTAAGGAAGGTGATCGCTGCACAGGGATGGGGGAAGTCATGATTCTGTTCGAAGATGTCGGCGGCCACAGGTCCTTCAGTCCCGCAGCCCGTCACAGGCTTCTTCAATCTGGACGAAATTTGACTGAATCTGCTGCTGGGACCTGGCTGGATGCACGACTCTTTGAAATCACTTCCTGTCTCAGCGCTTCAATGCTATGAGCGGTATACGACCAACAGGTGAGTCTCCATTCCACAGCCCGCTCTTTCGCTACCCCGATCGAACCGGATGTACAAACCTTGGAGGAAAATTAAAAATGAATTTTCCACATTAAAAGGGAAGATTCATTCCTCTTCTTAATTCTCCCTTTCAACGTGCAACTGATAAGTCACGCAGCCCCGAATGCTAATAACACTAAAGTTGACATTCCTTTCCTAAACCCGACTTCACCACTCACTTCGCGGCGCACAAAACCCCCAATCCATCATTCTCCTCCACTCGTTTTCACTGAGAAACAAGTGAAATCTCGGTCTCATGCCCTCCACTTACATGCACGTCTCGATACCTCCAGGGAGCTTCTACCTCTCATACCTTGAAACCCATCCACTAACACCAAAAACTAACACCATATTCTGATTCACAGCACCAGAAAACCCCTATTTGGCATCCTCCCTCGCCCGATTCCATCCGGAAATGAGCGAGATACTCGTTCCTCACTTTACTCTTTCTTCGCTCCCGCCATAGCTCCACACACGCTATTTCTCCTCTAACTCCTCCTCTACTAACTCTATACTAAAACTAAGCATAGATCTGACTTCGCCCTCCCAAGAACCCCCAAAGTCGTCTCTCTCCCCGCTTGTTCTCATCACGGATCGGGTGAGAGAGGCGTTCTCCCCTTCTCCATAGCTCTTCCCTTCTACACGCACCTGTCACGATGCCCTGTCCCCGTTCGTTTCCTTCTGCGCTGCCAGGTGAGTGCTTCCCGCTTTCTCCTTCACCATACTCTCCTTCATTCTGACGTATCTGGCATGAGCCTGTGTCCAGGTTCATTTCCCCTCCTTCGGCCCTTCCCTTATATCTTCCTTTGCGTTCGTGCCAGCCCGAGGTTACAGCGCATACTCACACTGCCCTGCGCTAAGCCCTTCAACAACTGCGGCTGTCCTACGGGAGACTTCGGATGGACCCAGCTACTAGGTGGTTCAGTCAGTCGTTCGCCCATATATCTAACTGCTACGAATGATTAGCACGGCCGTTGAGCCTCCCCACAGTGCCCTTGGCCCACTGTGCCCGGCCTATTGCGCGGCCTTTTCTACAGTTTTGTCGCTGCAGCAAGGGGGAGGGCACCGGCCTTGCCGCAATGCCTGCACCTTGGATCTATGGGCAGAGGCAAGGTCCCAGTCCCACCTCATGAAATAAGTAAAATAATAAAAAAACAAAAATAAAAAAATAAAAATATATATATAAGTAGCGGCATTTCAGCATGCGGCGCAAGCCCCCACTTACCCACCTTCAGTGGAGTTCGAGCTCAGGTCTGCATTTCAACAGTTCAGAGGTGTACCACTGAGTTACCCCCGTCGGTTCCACCTCAGATTTACAGCGCACTGTCACACTGTCGTGCGCTAAAACGGCCCTGTTGTTCCAACTATCTTGCGGGGGGGAGAACCGGATACCGGTTCAATCAGTCTTTCGCCCGTATACCAAAGTTCGATGAATGATTTACACAGTCAATATCGTTGCAAGCCTCCGCCTCAACGCCCCTGGCCCCGACCTGCTCAGGCATAGTTCACCATCTGCAGGTCCCAACGGGCATGCTCACACTCAAACCTCTCACAACAGCTCGTGGCTGGCGGACATAGCATCCCCTGGCTGCGCCCTGCTTCGAAGCCTGTAGCGTGAGCCTAGACGGAGTGGTCCCCGGTGCAGATCTCGGTGGTAGTAGCCAATATTCAAATGAGAGCTTTTAAGACCGAAGTGGAATGGGTTCCAGGCGCACTGTTGCGCAGTAATGTTGCGCCCATGTGCCCCGTCCTGCTGCGCCCAGGCACAGTTCACCATCTTCCGGGCCCCAACGGGCACACTCACACTGCTATCCCGTAAACAATCTTGGCACCGACACTGGTACCGCATCCCAAGCGCGGGGACCGGTCAACTAAAATAACCAGGGAATACATAAATAAAGAAAAATAAAAGTAGGAAAAAAAAAAAACATAAATAAATAAATAAAGGTAAAAATACGGACCCCTGAAAGTGGTACTTCGCGGAAGGGAGACTGCCGGTACCCCTCTCAGTTTCGCCGACCGGGCCTACGGATGGGCCGACAACAAAACCAAGGGGGATAGCCCCGCCGAGCCCTCAACCTCTCGGCACCTTCAACTGCTCCGATGTTCCATCGCCACCGGTCACCGCCCTCGGTCCGTATACCTGCGGCATGAAACTCTAATGACATAACCAATAGTGCTAAGTCCAAGGCCGAGATGAACAACTGCAAAATTCAGTATAACCTGTTGCCGCACAGCACCCGGGCCTACCAAAATACCTCAAAGTTACTCCTTCGCCCACGGACCAAGCTCACGACTGCCGACCTATGACGCCCGCCGCTCATAGGGCCTGGCTCCGTCCACGATCGTCAACCTCCCGCATCTACCGCACGGAGCTCATCGCTAGCGTTCTACTTTCTCTCGCATACCCCAATTACTACCCAAAGCAACAACACTTCCGATGAAGCATGCAGTATGAACACAGATGTACCATGGTCACTTCAATAAAAGAAAAATTTTTCCTAGTCTTAATCAAAGCCAAAAATTTTGTCGGCGGAAACGCTGACTCCATAGCATCAAGAAAAGATCATCACGCGCGCCTCAAAACTGTGCGCTCATACCCCTTTTACTTCCAGTCAACCATTCAGTCAGTGCGAACAAAACGTAACTGCGACTCGCGCAATGTACTTAAATTTCAAACAAAACCTATTTTCTGTCACTTGCAAAAACCAGGGCGGATACCCTTGTAAGGGTATTCGCGTTGGCAACGCCTTCCCCCTCCCTTACTCCCGGAGCATATGATCATCGCATCCAAGTACAACATTCCAATCTCTTACCAGAACACAGCTACGCAGTTTAGAAGGGTTGCTTTTTAATAGAGCGCATTCTTTCCATGTTCTATTTGGTATGCCGGCAAAACACTGCAGCGTACAGCAATAACAAGTTAATACAACTGTTCACAATACTAAATTGTAGTAGTGTTGTTTCCACGCAGCAAGAGCACAACAAGATGCTTGACACAAGCTCAGTAGATACTTCGTGCGTGTGCAGCTAGGACGCAGCAAGGCACTGTGTCTCCAATAGAGCCTACGCTGTGCTATTCAAAAATGCTTAGTAGGGAGACAATGAAAAACACATCAGAGCGCACTGTGCACAACATTATGCACAGGCAAGGCACAAAAAGTTCAGTACTGTACTACGGACCAGATCTCAGCAGAAGTTCGACCTCAAAGTTGAAAGTGGTCGTGAACCGGTCAAAACAGTCATGACTTACGACGAAGGCCTCTACCAGAAAAATGAACGTGGCCAGGAGCACTGTTCGAGACTGGCCAAGCCAAAATAGAGGAGCTGCTAGCCCGATAAGGCTTAGTCGTGGTGAGGCAACTGGGCTGGCCACATTGGTGGGCATAAGTACGTAGTGTGCTTATTGAGTATGTAAAGATTGAGAATAATTCTCCGGCTCGTATTTACATGAACAGGTGTACATCGTTCTTGCAGTCGCTGTCCGAACCGAGCAACTCATGAGTAAATCTACCGCTACAAACGGGCAGACTCATTCAAACCGCACCCACGATTAATGGGAATACGTCACTCCGCAGGTATGAATATGACGACCGATTCGAACATACACAAAATAACGAGCGAATCCACAACATAATCACAAATATTACTATGCAGACAAACACACTCATGAGGTGAGCAAAGTCGGATGAACGTTCTGCTGTCACACTGGAAGGTTTGTCGTCGATTTCCCTTGTCCATTCATACTCACAACAGCTTGGCGCACTCTCTTATTGTGCCACATGTCCAACTACTCTAACATCAAAACTAAGCCTACCATTGTATTCGCCTTGCTTTGAAACCCTGAAATAGCATCTTACTCCGGTCGATTCTATGGTGCATCGAGCGCAATATCGATATTTTCCTTTCTTGCCATAACTAAACTCCTGTCATCTTCGTGCACTAGTTTTTCTTAGTAACTCTTAACCTACTAACATTCTACTAAAACTAGCCTTAGATTCAGGGTCGCAATAGTAAAAAAACTCGAAGTATAGTCTTCTTCTGCCCGATCTCTTCAAGTAATGGGTGATGTCTCATTTCTTCTCCCTCGCCGTTCCTCCGTCCGCCATAGCTCCGCGCAACTCCTTTTTAGTCTAACTTCTAACCTACTAACCCAATAACCAAACTAAGCGCATCATTTAACTCGTCTTACTATAAAACCTTATCTTGTTTTTTTTCGCTTGAATCCATAGAGGATCAAGCGAGTTACATATCGGCGCCTGTGCTCGCCTTCGCCATCACCTTCATCTTCCTCCGCACTTAACTTGAATCCTCGTTCGAGTTCAATCCCCCCCCTTCGATGCTAACGCAGCACTCTGTAGCAGCCGACTCCACCGTGACTCAGAAGGAAACCAGCCGACGATTTCGGCCATCCTAAGGGAAAAACTCCGAGGAAATCAACCGTCAGACGTTTTGACCAGTCTCTCGCTTCTATCACACTACGCAATCCCACAAGCCGCAAAATGACTACAGCCGGTAGTTCCAATTCCTAAGAAGGACTGAACTACGTACCCTTTTACCCCTATACCCAAGTCCGACGGAAGATCCACACATAACAGTAGTACCGCAACCCTCCCCCTAACTTTCCTCTGGTCCGCACCCCTTCTTAGGCCTCCAACGGGCATGCTCGCACTCCCCCCTCTCATCGCAAGCCGAGGAATTTAGGACATGGCTCTACTGCGAATCGATAACGTGAGCCTTGATGAGACTGGGCCGACGAAGATCTTGGTGGAGGTAGCAAAATTTTCAAATACAACTTTAAAGGACAAAAGTGGAAAAAAACTTTCGCGTAACTGGCCACTGCACACAATCAGCGGCCCTTGTCATTGTGTTGTGGGCCGCTCTGCCCCTTGCATAACTAGCTATTGTCCGGGTCCCAATGGTTATACACACGTTCATACCTTGCTGACGGCAAAACCAAGGGGGATAGCCCCTTTGGGTCCTCGACCCCTAGGCTCTTTCTCGTCCTTCCGATGCTCCGTGTGCTACCACCGCTGACTTTAATCCTTGAATCTCCCTATGAAAGTCCGACATTGTAACCAATAGCGCTAGGTCCAAAGTTAAGCCTAGTACTTTGCGGACATCTATATAAGCGGGTACTGCGCAATGCGTCGATCTACTGAAGCGTTTAAAAATTGCTTTGTTGTCGATGTTGTCCCCCATACATACACACATGTCTCGCTCAAGCATTCCATTTGTCAGACAACCTTTTATTCCTGGCTTAATAAAAACTAAAAATGTGATCGACAACCGCACCATCTATACAACCATCAACAAGAAGAAAGATCACGCTCGCCTTAAGTTTGCGCCCCCTTCCACTCTCTACTCTAGTCATCCTTCAATCACTGTGAACAACAGACACAACCACGACTCGTGTGGTATACTCAAATTTTAAACTAAACTTATTTTCTGTCTTTTGCAAAAACCAGGGCGGATACCCATGTAAGGGTATTCGCACCGACAACACTCCGCTATTCCCCAAATATGCGAAATGAGAATAAATATTCTTGCTAAATTACATGGGGAGATACAACACCATATTTATTTTATCCCCTTCACTATTACTACTACCACACTCTCTATGTATAAGGTGAACTTGAAATCATTCAGAGAGAAATGAGGGTCAGATCGATTATAAGGAGGACGGGCGTAATCGTGCAGACGAGAGGTTCACAAATTCAAAGAGGTTGACCACCATTTCGACAAAGACGATGACGTTATTCACTGATAAACGGTGATGTCGAATGTGAAGACTGCGACAAGCATGAGCAGATTCGAAATTGAAACTGTCATTGCCCTATCACTAGGCATATCAGGTATATATTTCATACACCCCTCTTCAACTCCTATCTCCTCCTCTCTTTTTCCATCTTCGTCACTCTCGGCGCCATTAACCATCCCTTGCACCTTCGCCTTCTTCGTTTAAACTCCTCCTTGTTCATACTCGTTCTCTTTCATGCGGCCCACAATGCATGAATGTACATGACCAGCCGCACAACCAGGTTCAATCAATGAAAAACAGTTGGGCTGAGATTAAAAAACACACCCGTGACAAAGTTTAACCAATCAACACTACGATGAACAAAGCTTTCTACGACGAACAATCAACGCCACTACGAGCGGGAGATCAACACGGAGGACAACGACAATGAGCACGGAAACGACGAAAGGTGACACACATATGAAGATCGTGAAAAACAACTTGTTGATGAACTTAAGATGATCACAACAACGATCATGATCGTGTTCAAGAGCAGCGCTTGGAGATGTAGGGCATGACCACTATTACCACACCATCTTCTACCGACAAGAGCACGCTGGTTACCTTGATTACGGGCCTTGCCCCGCTACTCCTCAGTTGTGCAAAATAGGAATGAATCTTTCACTAGAACATGAGAAGATATATGCCTTATAAGCACCGTGATCGGATGGCTACACTGCACCAGCTTAATGACGACAAATTCCAGAATGATAACGACCACGTTGGCGAAGTCACGATAACGAAGAGGGCGACCACTGATTCGCTCGAGACCACGAGGAAGATGAATGAGGCGACTGACACCACGCGGCTGAATGCGTCGCTACCAAGCATTCTGAATGAGCCCGGGGGTAATTCAAAATTGCAGCATGTTACTCATCTGCCTCCAATGTAGTCTAAGCTCAGGTCTGTATTTCAATAGTCCAGGAGTGTACCAACTGAGTTCGGCCTGTTGGTTTTAATGTCGGTTCTGAAACCGGTACGGGCCCGGATCCAAGAACGGGAGTAATAAACAAAAATAAGGGGAAACAAATTGAGGAAAGAAGCGAAAGATGGGAACCCGCTGACACCCCTACGATCTCGCCAGTCGGGCCAGTGCGAGCAACCATTTTCAACCTTTATTTTTACTATTTTGGTCGACGGTCTCAGTACTTCGAGCGGACACACCTATGCCTTGTCGAGGTCGTAGGTGGATCCCACTTAAAAACAAGTACAACAACCAAAGCGCCTTACGCATTCCATGTTACGCGGATGTAGGCGCCACCTTAAATAGACCAAATTATAGTCGCTTTTAAACGCGGTATTGGAAGTCAACCCTAACGTCAATTATGACAATGCCAGCCTCTACGCGCGTGCATTCCATGCGCAGGGTGATACTAATGAAAAAACAATCTTCCTCTAGTCCGCTTTACCCTGTAAGATCACTAAACCTGCCGCCTGATCACGGGACTGACACATATCTAAGAAATCAATGTGCGCACCCAAAGCGCATGCCTACACACTCTCAGACATAGCCACACAAACGCTCGTCGTTCCGATTTTCGAGAGTCGGTCGTGGGCTGTGGAAAAATAAACGTGCCACTGCCTCAAATATCATGATAGATGCGGCTTATGAGAGCCGCAAAAACATGGTCGAATACCCTTGTAAGGGTATTTGGTCCGACATCAGGGCCTATCTTCAAGGAATTCCTATGCATCCTTTTGTCATGCAACAAACTTAAGCGCACCTCGACCAATAGTTGACGGTCAGTCCTTCGTACATTAATATTCATTCATTTGCTCCATGGAACCAAGGTGTTGTTGACTTTGTTTCTCCTCTCGATTGCTGCTCTTACCAATTTCAACCACACAGATCGAACCTCGAAAACCATCAGTCACATTGCCCCTCCCTACCGTATGCTTGCGTCACAATGCACTACGCGCGAACTCACGCCGCAACAGAAAATGAGTGCGAGGGGGAAACCAAGAATGACTAAGCGGGATTTTTTTTTTTTTTTTTTTTTTAACAATTGTTCCTTTGATCAAGTAAAAAAAAGACAAGGATACCCAGTCATAGACCCGGTAAGTACTCCGACTAACCCGTCGTCCTCCTCACCCCTTAATTCTTCCGACCTTCCTCCCCTTTGCTTCAGACTTCAAATACCGACTGTTTGAGGGCATGTTGTGTTCGCAAGGTAGTTATCTAATCGCAACTACGACGAGCATTAGATGATTTTTGAATGCCTTTCTTTTCTCTCTCTCTCTCCGATTTTCAAATGCACGTGACTGTTTATGCGGTTCGGTGCATGTTGGTGTGAACCATGATCAAGACAAACACGACAAGCACATAAATGGTGATGATCGCGCAACAAAATCAAGTGCGATCACTATAATAAATACCACCGGGCACACGCGCTATCATCATAAGTAGCCCGTTCGCTAGTATGAGCACGAACAAGAAACACGATGAACAATCAACACTCCAACAAACGAACGAGCACCTAGACGACGAGGAAGGACGCCATCATGAGCAAATACCAGCAACCACGAGCGAGATCTTGACAACGAACAAGTCGGTCATCGCGAAAATTTCAATGGCGATGATAAGATTGGTGAGTTGGAGCACACCGTGATGGCCACGCTCCGCTACTCCCGAAATATGCGAAATGAGAATGAATCTTCTTGCTATAATAGATGGGGAGATACAACACTATATTTATTCTACCCCTTTTACTATTACTACTATCACACTCTCTATGTATAAGGTGAACTTTAAATCAGTCAGAGAGAATCGAGGGTTGGATCGATTATAAAGAGGACGAACGTAATCGTGCGGACGAGAGGGTCACAAATTTAAAGAGGTTGGCCGCCATTTCGACAAAGATGATGACGTTATTCACTGATAAACGATGACCTCAAATGTGAAGACTAGGGCAAGCACGAGAAGATTCGAAATTGTCATTCCCCTGTCACTACGTATATAAGGTACGTATTTCCTACCCCCCTCTTCAACTCGTGTCTCCTCCTCCTCCTCTCTTTTTCCATCTTCGTCACTCTCTGTGCCATTAACCATCCCTTGCATCTTCGCCTTCTGCGTTCAAACTCCTCCCTGTTCATACTCGTTTTCTTTCATACGCCCCACAATGCATGAATGTACATGGCCAGCCACACGACCAGGTTCAATCAATGAACAACGGTCGGGCTGAGATTCACAAACACACATTTGACAAACCAATCAACACTACGATGAACAAAGCTTTCTACGACGAACAATCAACCCCACTACGAGCGGGAGATCAAAATTGAGGACGGCGACAATGAGCACGGAAACGACGAAAGGTGACGCACATGTGAAGATCGTGAAGAGAAACCTGTTGATGAGCTTAAGATGATCACGACAACGATCATGATCGTGTTCAAGAACAGTGCTTGGCGATGTAGGGCATGGCCATAATCACCACACCATCTTCTATGGGCAAGAGCATGATGGTTACACTGAGGCCGTAGGTGGATCCCACTTAAAAGCAAGTACAACAACCAAATCGCCTTACGCATTCCGTGCTATGCGGACGCAGGCGCCACCTTAAATAGACCAAATGGTAGTCGCTTCTAAACGCGGCACTGGAAGTCAACCCTGACGTCAATTATGACAATGTCGTCCTCTACGCGCGCACATTCCATGCGCAGGGTGATACTAATGAAAAACCAATCTTCCTCTAGTCCGCTTTACCCTGTAAGATCAGTAAACCTGTCGCCTGATCGCGGGACTGGCACATATCTAAGAAATCAATGTGCGCACCCAAAGAGCACGGCTACACACTCTCTGACCTAACCACACACGTGCTCGCCGTTCCGATTTCTGAGAGTCGGTCGTGGGCTGTGGAAAGATAAACGTGCCACTGCCTCAAATATCATGACAGGTGCGGCTCTGAGAGTTGGTCATGGGCTGTGGAAAGATAGACATGCCACTGCCTCAAATATCATGACAGATGCGGCTCATGCAAGCCACAAAAACATGGTCAAATACCCTTGTAAGGGTATTTGGTCCGACATCGGGGCCTATCTTCAGGGAATTCCTATGCATCGCTTTGTCATGCAGCAAGCTTAAGCGCACCTCGACCAATAGTTTACGGCCAGTCCTTCGTACACGAATATTCATTCATTTGGTCCATGGAACCAAGGTGGTGCTGGCCCTGGTCATTAGCGAACCCCAGGGGTAAGCAGAGCAAATGTCTATCAGCCAATTGCGACCCCCCCAGAGTGAGGCCCTAGGGTTACCAACCACGCGTGTTCATCCACCCCACTAGGCCTGTCCATCCATCAATCCCCTTTCCCGTGGTCCAACCTGAGATCAACATCGCCTGACCCCAACCCCTAAGGGCCAGACTACTTTCCGCTCTGCGACCGGTCTCCATCACTGAAACCCCTGACCCATCCCTGCCTGCACCCCAGCTATGTCTGTACTATGTTACGTTGCACAATGTCATGTGCCGATCAGAATCAAACCCTGGACCTCTGCCTTGCAGCACCCTAGCTCCACCCCACTGAGCTACTATATCTGCTGGTCTGTCTCTGTGCTGTACTAAGATGGGAATAAGTACTATGTTGGGTGCCAGCCGCACCAACTGAGCATGAACAGGGGAGGTTGATGGCCAACAGAATCGAACCCACACCCTCCCCGTTCCAACACCAGAGCTCTACCCAACTGAGCTACCCCGCTTGTCTTATGGGACGCTGGACCCGGTTTCCAGCAGGAACTGCTTTTCCTTGTTTTTCTCTCAGTATGCCTTGACCCAAGTTTTTTTCCAAAAAAGGGCCAATGAGACTAGAAGTATGCGACCCTCTCAGCACGGTTGTATGGATGGGATGCTGGACCCGGTTTCCAGCAGGGGCTTCTTCTCTTACGATGTTGATTACTGCAGGTGCCAATGAGGTTAGCAGATGGATGGCTGGAGCTCGGGGTTGGAGGGGGACCTCACTGGTGGCCCCCGGTGGCTCTCCCCCCATCACCAGACCAGGCCTTCGGTTAGCTAGGGTAGAGAAGATTGGATGGGACGCTGGACCCGGTTTCCAGCACATTGGCGCCATGGCCCAAGATGTTAAAAAAAAATCAACCCAGCCAAAAAAGTAAAGAACAGGCGGAGACGGAAGGCGGGGAGATAGCCAGGAGGCCCGGTGCCCCCCGGGCCCAAGTTGGCAATCTGTTTTTTTCCTCCCAGGCCACCGATGACTAGTACTTCTCAAAAAAAACCTGCGCAGTCAATACCCTGTGACCCAGGGCAATCAATGCTGGCAGGGCCCAAAGAGTTCCAATCGACTCAAGGATGTATTTATGGGAGGCTGGACCCGGTTTCCAGCAGGTGATGCTCCCCACCAATAGATGGAGAGGCTCACTAGGCAAAGCCTCAGTCCCGGTGGTTCTCTTACCACCACTGGGATAGAGGCCTTGCACAACGGCCTTTCCAAAAAAAAAAGAAAAAAAAAGAAGAAGAGCTACCCCAATTGTGATGGCCCCAATCTATTTGTAGGGAGCTGCACCTGCTGGAAACTCGGTCCAGCCTACCTTCAACAAGAACAAAGTTGAAAAGAGAATCAGAGAACAACATTGATTGCCCTCCATCTAGGAGATTAACTGTCATCCTTTCTGTGCCAGTTCTTCACCAATAAACTGCAGCTCTTTTGCTTTCCTGTGTTTTCGTCCCCCTACGTTTTTTCAACTTTTTTGTTTTTTCAACTTTTTTGTCTTAAGGTTCTATGTCCATATGGACTAGGAGAGGTCCTGGAGGAAATAGTGTCATCCCCGAAAAACAACGGACTTCCAAAAACACCGCTGTTGGATTATATACCATGGCCTGTTGAAAGCGTCAGACTGGCAGACCCTAAGTTACCGAAGCTAAGGGCATCGCCACACCACTCTCGAAATGTGAAAAATGAGAATGAACCTCCCCCTAGAACATGCATGACCAGATGCACCCGCCACATTTTTGTCTTTTTCACATTTCGAGAGTGGTGTGGCGATGCCCTAACTTTGCGACCGAACGAATCGAACTCGTCCCTGGCAGGCTGGACATCGGAAGCGCTGGCCGCTTCTATATGGTCTACGGTGTCCGACGAGGGGTTTCCCTACTAGTCCTTTAAATCGCCAGTGCCAAGCCCCCTGCTGTTACATTTGGGCCCAGACAGACTGCGCTTTCGATGTACCTCCCCCTTGCATGCATCCCACATCAACCAGCGGTAGAGTGAAATCAGTTTCACATCCGGGTACATAGGTCAAATGCTCTGACCTAGTAAAGTCCAGTTATGCTTCCCCCCCTCCTCCAAATCCAGCTGCACTCAGCACTCTGACAAAGGCACAAGTGGGGTTGTCCTCCAGGTTGATGGCAATCTTGTGTTTTTGTCTTTTTCTTCGCAAACACAGCCAGCGTGGTCCCCCACCATGGATGACATGCAGAAATCAGGAAGGAATTGCAAGAAGCAAAACTAACCCATTCACAAAATGCGAAAATTCTACGATACAACTCTCAACGACACCTCTGCCAATCGTCACCATCACGAACATGACGATCATCTCCTCGTTTCTAGACATCGGTGAGTGAGACCAAGGCCACGTGGACTCTTAGGTTTGATGACAGCTGTGCTGCAGCAGAGCTGGCCGCCATGTCGGGTCAGAACAGGTAAAAAAAACTGCACGGGAGTCACAAAAATGAGTTATAATTGCACTACGGGCCAAGATACAGTTTCAAATTGCAGTTTGGGCAATGTATACAACCCACCTTTCTGGCCAGGTAGGGTGCCCGAAGTGCAATTGCAAACTGTATCTTGCCCCACATATAACTCTTTTTTGTGACTCTACTGAAGTTACCCCTAACCTGGTAGTGCCCAGTAGAAACACGAGGCCATCCAATGGAGTGCCAGTGGCACCAACCGCGCTTACAGACTTTTTTTTTTTTTTTTTTTTTTTTTTTTTTTTTTCGATTCGTGGGGAGCAGCACGTGCTGGGAACCGGGCCCAGCGTCCCATATGAACATACATCAGTTACAGACCTACAATGGCAGTGCATATGTGATTGCAGTCTCTCAGAGGACTAGGGCATTTTCTGTAACTGTTTCTAAGTTCTGGGTCCTACTGATAACTGAAACTCAGGCTGAACTGACAGGGACTTTTCTGCAAATTCCCTGAACTACTGAAAATCGGGTACCCCACTCAGCCGTAAACTCCCTTTGAGGCCTAAACGGACTGCTACACTTTTTTTTTTTTTTTTTTTTTTTTTTTTTTTTTTTTTTTTTAAACGAACCCAGGTCTGCACCGTGGCAGGGTGCTGTTCTATTTCTCGTCAGGGTGGTACCATTGTTACTGGTAAAAACAATGACCCATAACTTTTAGAGGTAAGTACGTCCATGTCACGTTTGAGTATAGAATGGGCAAAAAAAACACGCGTCGGCAAAGAAAACCGCGCCGAGTTCAAAAAGGCAACGGAAGTACCGACTGCCGTGGTGTCAGACTGGGTGTCATATTTACAGGGGTCGGCCGTGGTGTCAGAGAGGGAAACAGAAGCAGAAAAAGAAAAAAAAATCCCAATGGATACGTTTGGACCGAAATTGCTCATTTCAAGTTGGCATGTGGTTTTTCTTTGCCGGCGTGAGTTTTTTTGCCTTTAGGGTTTCAAAAAAACATGCCACATCCGCCTTTATTTCTAACTATTGGATGATTAGATCCTATAGGAGAGCTCAGACCAGTAGATTAGCCTAGAAGTATAAATAGAAGAGGAATGGAGTGGTAGGGCCCTTTCTTGGCGCTTGTTTCCGATGAGTTTATAACTTTATATTGCTGACGTTTCTGCAAAAAAAAAAACCTAAACTACTGAAAATTGGGCACCGCTCAGCTGTAAACTCGTTTGAGGCCTGAGCGGACTGCTACACTATTTTTCCTCACAGCGGCACCGCTGTTACTTACTCGCCCATAACGTTTTAGACGGTCAGGTCCTAGGAGACTCCCGTCCAGTAGGTTAGTCTAAGAGTATATAAATAGACTACCTTCTTCCTCGGAATACAACGTACTGTCATTATAGCTGTATTTGGGGTGTCTTTCAGTCTAAATACAGCTATAATGGCTGGGCGTTCTATTCGGGGGAAGACAGTAGGACTGGAGTGCTAGGGCCCTTTTCAGGCTCTTGTTTCGGATGACTTTATTGTTGACGTCACAAGGTTGCTCGAGCAGCCGGTCACCTAAGGGAACTGCTACTACTGTAGGGTTTCGGAAGCACAGATGATGAAGCTGGTGCCTTTTTTTTTTTTTTTTTTTTTTTTTTTTTTTTTTTTTTTTTTTT
>BFEA01000233.1:1036668-1048258 GCA_003427395.1 Chara braunii
GAGAGAGAGAAAAAAAAAAAAAAAGTTGAATGGCAAATATGGAAAATGGGTCAAAGTGCCGTCGTGATCCATTTATTGGTTGCAATGATTATTGTTTATTTTTAAAATATTTTTGCTGGAATTTCTACAAGAAAATGTACAAGCGTTTTGGTTTTTATTTTTTTTTGCTCATTCTTTTGAGAGCGAAAAATCAATAAAGTTGGAGCACTTTTTCTGTTGGCCCACTCCGAGTCATCGCTGAGTGGCAAAAATTGAAATTGCGCTAAATGGACACGACCTTTATTTCGCTTTCTTAGTGAAATCTTTATTTTTTTCTGATATTTTTCCTGGGGAAGAACACAACCTAATCTACGGCTTCACAAAATTTTCAGATTTTTCTGCGAATTATTCTGAGCAAAAAAAATCGTCGAAGTTGCACCTTGCAAACACTTTCGAAATTTCAGACTCGCCCAATTTTACGACATGGACCCCACCACGGCCTGTCCCTCTCAGAGCCACTACGCATGAGACTTACACGTCGGACCGTTCCTTTGAAATGCTAACCTACAGTTGTGGGTCCTCCCCTCCCAAAAGACCGGTCGTACCGGAATTGAGACCCCGATATATTCACCTTGACACAAAAGCCAGGCCCCACCATATTGCAGCCCTAAGGGCTGCATATTATTATTTACCGCTTTGGTAGCCAACGCAATAAGACTAAGAGCTCGTACTTAAGAGAGAGAGAGAGAGAGAGAGAGAGAGAGAGAGAGAGAGAGAGAGAGAGAGAGAGAGAGAGAGAGAGAGACAGAGAGAGACAGAGAGGTTGAATGACAAAACTGGAATACGGCTCAATTGTAGCCATGATCTCTTTTGCGGTTAAAATGATTTTTTTTTTTTTTTTAATATTTTTCTTGGAAAAATCAGAATGAAATTTACGGGTTCTTCAATTTTTAGATTTTTTCACCCATTCTTCTAAGCGCGAAAAATCACTGAAGTTGGAGTACTTTTTCCATTGGCCCACACATGGTTGAGTGACAAAAATGAAAAATGCACCGAATCAGCATGGCGATTATTTTGTGGTATCAAATATTTTTATTTTTTTCCTAATATTTGTCCTGGAAAGACCACGTCATAATGTACGGATTTTCAAATATTCTGATTTTTCTGCGAATTCCTCTTAACACAAAAAATCGTCAAAGTTGTCTCTTGCAAATTGCGAGACTGAACCTGCCAGCCTGCACATGGGACTCCAGACAACGTCTCCCCATCTTTCTTCTTTGGTCCGCTTCCACCTGACAACCGGTCGTTCCTTTTTTCAAAAGTCCCGGTTATAAAAGAGCTAGTTGTAGGTAGTCCGTTGTCGGCGCGAATACCCTTATAAGGGTATCCGCCCTGGTTTTTGCAAGTGGCAGAAGGGCCGGTGGTTTAGGCCTTGTGAGCACTCAAGTGGTTACCTGCGTATGGATCAAAGGCTATCTAGGTTGGGTGGGCGCTCAACTTTGAGGCGCGCGTGTGGTTTTGCCTTTCGATCGTATTGCCGACATAGATATCCGGCTGGATTTAGCATTCATGATTAGACCAAGGGCTGATAGGTGGGACGACCGTGACACAATTGAGAAGGCCGGTGTGGATACCTAGCGGCCGCAAGCCTGGTTATGGGTGGAGGTGAGACCCCAAGCGTTTTTCTCCTCCCTAGACACTGGGTCACATCAATTTATATGGGGTTCCGCGCCTGTTGATCTCATGCTGGGGCTTAGCCCTATATATAGGTTACGGTAGTGGATTGTTATAACGGAGGCACGGGGATCGAGGCCGGCAAGCAGCGGAGCGGAAGCGGCGGGGCGGAATGAAGGAGGCCGAGGGGTTGAGGGCCCGCTGGGGCTATCTCCCTCAGCTTTTGTTGATAGAACCGAAAGCGGGTTCGACCTACGGAGTTGACCAGGCGCCAACAACCTTTCGCTCCCTCTCTCTTGTATTTTTTATTTTTTTTAATTCTTTATTTTTCTATTATGCTCCGCCTCTTTTGGAGCCTGGCATACGGGCCACGGTCGAGCCAGAGGGCCGGCGTTAAGGTCGTACGGCCTAGTGATAGTACCACGAGGCATTGCCCGGTTCAAAGTCCCTCGGGACATTTGTCAAAATTGAAACGATACAGAGGAGATTAGCATGGCCCCTGCGCTCGGTTGACGAGCATAAATCGGGAGCGGCCCGACAGCTAGGCACTTTTTTGGGAGTTAGATGATGTCAAACTGCGCAGTGACGAGGGACCAGGGTGACGACAATACGAACGGGGGAATCGAGAGTTGTTAGTAAGAGTGGGGGAGATACGGATGCATCCGGACGCGATTCGTGACCGGATTCATGCGCAAAGTGGAGTGAGGGAGAAGCTGGAAGGGGCCAAGAGCGAGCGCTGCGCAGAAACGGAGGAGTGAACAGGGACAGGGAGCTACGACAAGTGCATGCGGGGCAAGGGAAACGAAGATGGCGGGTTAGGAACTCGGTCGCAGCAAGGAAGTGAGAGCGCGGCCGATCGGGGGTGGATCCGGGAAGAGAGAGAGACGATCCGGGGGTTTTGACCCCGAGCGAACCCGAATAGAAGGTTTGTTTAAGGAGAAAGTTAGTAGGGACAGAGTTAGAAGGAAGATGCGATACGCGGAAAGCTATGGCAGGGACGAGTTAGAGGAAGCGAGTGGTCAAGGATGGCGGACTGCGCTATGTGCATCAGGGAGTGAAGTAGGAAGGAAACGAATTCGTGTGAGTATTCCCCCGGGTCCTGACGGAAGAGCTCGCCACCATCTTTGCGCACGATCACCTACTACCTGCGCAGGGCCGCTGATCGTTTGAACTTGCCTTCGTCGCTATCGTCCACAGTTCATCTTATTGCCACGTATTCCCAGTCGCCTGCGTCGTCGCGTTTTCTCTCGTGCGTGGTCGTCCCCGTTGTGAGTAGCTTGTCGTTATGAGTGGCCGGATCGGAGTTATGGCTTTTAAAGACGGGGAGAGGTGAACTAGAGGAAGTAAGTGTGGTGGGGGAGAGAGAGAGCTCACCTTCTTCAGATAGTGGTACTATAGGTAGCTCGGGGGCGTAGCAGGGGAGCAATGGCAGTTCCGATCCTGGTGACGACCAAGCCTGTCGAGCGGACCGCGCATGTTTTCGTGCTCTAGAGGAACACTCGTTCGACAGTGCCCCGGTTATCGGAGGACGTAGAGTAAGGCTGACCGCAAGGTCGGGAGCCTACCTCGCTGTCCGGTGAGGTTGTGTTGGAACGCAGGGCAGGAAAGCAGTGTTGTTTTCATACTCAGGCGGCATACAGTTCAAGTTTTGTTCGTCCTGGCATAGGAGTTTGCCCCCTCTGTTCCCCCCCCGCGGACGCGATTGAAGAGCCAAGCACAAGCAGAAGGGTCTCTAAAGTTGGGCCAGGGTTGAGCCGTCAAAATCGTGGGCAGGTAACCGCACAGCGACAGAGGCAGCAAAGGGAGAAAGAAGGAGAGAGCGAAGGGAAACAAGCAGCTGGGTTGGTGGACCACCTGTTGGCCGGTACGTTACTCGGTCCTATCGGCGACATAGCAAGGGGAGCCGAGGACAGCATTGTGAACTTGTCTGTTGCTCGCTACCCTGGTAAGAGACGAACACGGGGCGGGTCTCTGCCTGGTTGGAGCTGATTGCTCCTAAATGGGAACAGCAAGGGCAGTCAGGCACGTGCAGGGGGTATGAAAGGTTGACTTACTGAGGTCTGTACGGGCACATATTTGATAGTGGCGGGTAATCCACACAGTCGGCCTCCATATTAAGTATTGATTGGGGCGGTTGACCTCGTCACTATCATTGGTCTGCGTTATTGCCTCACGTTTGAAGCTGCCAAAACTGTGCCTTCTAGGCCCACGACTTGTGCGAAGAGGTCACTACTGGTGGGTTGGGCGTTCCACAAAGGGAAACTAGCAGCGGGTCTATGACGACTGCAGATTGTGTCTTTTCACGTGTGTGGATGGGCAGTAGTTGACAGAAAAAGTTGCCAGTGCTGTGTCCGTGCGGCAAGCGGGGCTGTCGCCCACTTTGATCTGCCATTGGGTGGCGGTTGTGTATCACCGTGCTGATGGCAAGGACATACGTATTGAGGGTTCTTTCCTAATGTGAAGGATGCAGTATAGCGGCAGCTGTTCTGAGAAGGAGGAAGATTGAGTGGAAAGGGAGGCTGCTGCCATAGCTAGAGGGTGTAATCGTTGTGGGAGCGATCCGCTAAGGGAGCTGCTGATGGTTGCGGCCGGCTGTTGCTGACCACTACAAGTTGGGGAGGTTGCTGTTGTGTGTTGACTATGCACGACTGCCGCTCCTGTTGGCTGTGCATAGAAGGCTGTTGCTGTTGTCAACTGTGCACAACTGATACTTCTTCCGGACTGCGCACAGGCTGAGACCAACTGCGGACGGTTGCGAATCGCTGTTGTTTGTTGTGGACTGCTGTTGTGTGTTGCGGCTACGTCTGTGGACTGTGCACGAACTATGTGCAACTGCGTACTACGATATGCTACTACGGACTGCGGCAGTGCTTAGAGTGTGGTTGCTTAGTGGTGAGTGACTGCGGTTAGATTGAAAAGAAGGTTGCTGTCGTGGGGGTTTGGAGAGTGGGCGACGCAAGAGGGGGGAGTGTTACTGCAGTTTGGGGGTTCGTCAAAAGGGGGCTGGGTTCAGTAGTTGTACTTTGAAGTCAGCCAAGCTGTTACACCTGGCCACCATTGCGGGGCCCTCAGGCGCTGAAGAGTTGAAGGTCCTCTCACGCGAGTCTGAGTGCAGCCCCCTCATATCTGAGAGACTTAATATCTCTGCTTCTGCCCTTCTTACTCTAAGTCTGGTCCATTGGTTCTGAGAGGAAGGCGGCAGGCGGGATTGCAACCCGTAATCCACGCCAAGGCCTCTGTGGGAGGTTGCCCCTCCGATTGCGGGAACTCTGCCGGAACTCGGGAGGAGTTCTGGAGGCAGGGAACTCAGAGGTAACCATTGCTTTCCCTTATAATACCAGTATAACCCCTATCTATATATCTCCCTATGTATTGGTTGACTGTACTGCATGCGGCCCTACTTTGACTTTGGGTTGACTTTCATGATGCAAATCAGGCCAAATAAAGGAATGCATGTATAATGGCAGTTTCAGTTTTTTTTGCTTATCTGAAAGCAGATTGTCACAAGGGGTTGCATCAGGGGGAAGGTTGGGAGGAAGGCGGTCTTGCTTGCGATTGAACGGGTCTTATAGGGTCAGGCATTGTTTCTAAGATGAATGGTCTGGCTACTTTATTTTTTGAAGGGTATTGATTGCTTTACTTTTGAGGACCAGACATTGTTTCTAAGACGAATGGTCTGGTCGTTGTTTACTTTGGATGGTTTTTGAACAGTCTCTGGGTCTTGGCCCAGAGTACTCTGCTTCTTTTAGTGCTGAGAAAAGGAGGGTTGAGCATTGTTTCTAAGACGAATGGATCAACTCTCTTTGGTTGTTTTATTCTGAGGGAGGTTCATGCCGAAAGACTAGGCATTGTTTCTAAGACGAATGGTTTAAATCTGAGGCCTCAGGACTATAATGAGAACAAAGGAATATGATTCTCTATAGTTCTATATGTATATATGTATATGAGAACAAGGCTAGCCAGACATTGTTTCTAAGACGAATGGTCTGACTATAGCCTTACCACAAATGAAGAGAGTATAATCAAGAGTTATAACTGAAGGTAACTTGGGCAGGCTGAGCATTGTTTCTAAGACGAATGACTCAAACCTCCGCTCACTTATGAAGATTAAGTTTAGAGAAGTATATATAACTCGGCTATTTAAACAGTTCAGGGCGACTAAGCATTGTTTCTAAGACGAATGGCTTAGTCATGTGCCCAATGAAGAGAAACGTAGTTGTGCAACCTGTTCGTGTACGACTAAGGCAAAGGGTTGGCATTGTTTATAAGATGAATGACCAACCTCAATGCCCTATGTAAGCAGGGTATAAGGGATTAAATCAGTGAAAAACTATGAATTATTGTTTGCTAAGTCAACTTGGGGTTGGTGAGAGTACTTACCTTTATGGTTTGACTTTGCATGTGATTGAGCGAGATCACTGCTTAGTCTGAGTTTCAGTTTGACAGGTGGTTGCTTTAGAGGCTCGCCATGTGCTAGAGCAATAGGAGTTAGATTCAATTCTTGCATTTTCGGAGATAGTTTTTTTACTTAGATCGATTTCCGCATTTTCTAAGATCCTTTCTTATACTTGGGCTTGTATAAATCTTGGTAAGCCACTTTTCTTACGGGAAGCGCTGCCGAAATTTCTGCAATTCCAAGGAGTTAGTCAAATTTTGACTTTCCAAAAGTTCGATTTATCTGGATTTCATATATGGCTTAGTAGAAATCTGGGAAGTCCCCTTTTGTAAACGGAGTGCTGCCCAAATTTTTGCTGATCCAGGGAGTTGACAAAATTTGAACTTGGGAAGTCAAAAGACTACTTTGGTTTTCGTATCTGGGCCTGTGTAAATCCTGGAAAAACACTTTTCCTACGGGAAGCGCTGCCGAAATTTTCCTAATTTAGAGGAGTTAGATTATGTTCCGGCACGTGACGGACTTCACAATCCACACTGTATGGAAGAGATCTAGCCAAAGGTCTACCCTTTCCTTGGGCACTGACTAGAAGTAGACTCAGATCTGGTTGGCTACCAGGAGCTTGGGTGACACCACGATATAGAGACTATCCCCCATAAGACTCACAGGGTTAGTTTTGGGCATTGACCTGTCTTGTGTTACAGGTCATCTTGATCGATCTGATTTAGGACATTGACTAGATTCAGCCTGATCCCTTGAGGATCACCTTCTGTTATCACCGATAACAGGTCGGTTGTCGATCCGTCGGTTTATGACTCAATTCCGACTCACCCTCGACACTCAACCTAAAAGGCTTTAGGGTTTCACCCGGACTTTTATTGAATGGTCATTTAAGTAAGGTGTTGAGTATTTAATTGTGGTTGGTTGAACAGGAGGTTGGGGATTGCATGGCTAAAGCGAGGGGTATGAGTATAGGGAGTGGTTGGGGTTGACTCCGTGTAGTGCGTAGACTGTCTGTCGTTTGATTCTTTGATGTGATTGCAGGTATGTTCTGTGGCTCATATTTTGGATTTGAGTGTCTGCGATCACATATACACATATGGTTATTAAGGACCCCACTGAGACTGTGAGAAGTGATTGTCACATACTATCACCCTTATATATATGTATATATGTGTGTGCCTATGTTGGGAGTTCGCATAGCCGAGGGGTTAGCGTACTAAGGATGAAATAAGGGCAAGGTAGACAGAAAACCCCTTCGTCCTAATTGTATACTTTTTCTAAATTTTTAATCGGACGTTGGTCCTGGGCCGGGATTCAAGGTCCTTGTCCAGGACATCCCAAGCCCTAGGCCCCGCAAAGGAGGAGCCTCCCCTCGCGCAGAGCCTATTAGCCCTGCCCGTCGAGACACCCAACCCTGAGGGCGGAAATGTCGCGAGGGTTGAACGGCATGTCTTTCAGCCGTTCAATATCGTGAGGGATAACCCCTCACGTTATAGTCCTTCAGCCATTCAATATCGTGAGGGATAACCCCTCACGATATATTCCTTCGGCCATTCAATATCGCATGGCCGGAGTCGCGATTACCACATATGACATCGATTGGTATAGTACTGGCCTGCAACGGCGCGGCTTATATCAAAATCCCGCGTGCGACGTTTCGTTGTTCTAATGTTTTAAAAGTTATGGGATCAAGGGACTCGCACATATGCACGAATGTTTGGGATTATTATAGGCCGCTGGTACCAACCGAAGAGGGTACCCAAGGCTATGACTTTTGAGATAGGGGGACCTTCAGACTATTTTTTTTTTGCTTTTTAGGATTCTATAGTTGGACGTTGTTGTCCGTGGCAGCCGTCAAAGTCAAACCCCTTGACTTCTGTCCAGGCCGGGAGTGGGGCTCACCCCCAGGGCAGTAAGAAACGACTGTCACCACAGGTATGGACTTGTGTACACGGTGCAGAAGAGGGTATGTGGTTTTCAACCGCGCATGGCGGTTGTCCAGCGACGAAAGATTAACCCTCAAGACGCGTGTCAGCCGACACTTGAGTGTCGAACACGACCCTCGCGGTTAACGAGGACCGCATGAATATGGGTACTTCATAGTATGCCATCATTGCGACTGTCTGCGTACGCTTGCATTGCGAGTCGATATGAGTTAGCCCTGCGTCCGCGCAGTTTTATACTAAGTCTCGCGCACGACGCCTATTCGATTTCCGCATCGGACAGTTATGGGATGGGTACTGAAGGGACTAGTAGGAGTATTGTCGCGTTGTTCGATGTGTGTGTGTGCGTGTGTTTTATTTTTGCGTTTGTGGAGTGGTGTATACGTGGTGAGTGGGGTACGTCCTAGTCGACGGACGACGAGTCGCACTTGGGACCTCAGCCCCCCAAGATGTCGATTCGCGTGCAGGTCCGATAGAGGCGTATTACCNCGGGGAGCGCAAGGGCAGACACTAAGGGAAAAAAAAAGGTCATGCTCAATTCGAATACAATAGTTTTTTCTTCTCCGAATTCAAATACAAAAGCTGCATGTTGTATTCGAATACAACATATACACTGTCTATTTAATGTCCCCTTCTATTTCGCAACCCTAAGGCTGAGGTATAGTGGGCTTCAACGTCTGCGTCAAGGTGTCGCGGCTGGCGACCAGGATGTGAGTGGGTTCTTTAGGGGGTGGAAATTTTTGGGGGACCGGTCCTTCAAGATATTGCGAACGACCTACAGCTAGCTCTTGTAAAACCGGGTCTTTTGGAAAAAGGAAGGATCGGTCCTCGAATGGAAGCGGAAATTTTAAAAAAGCGAGGGCATGTGAACTGCAAAAGGGCCCTCAGGCCCAGGCATTGAGGCCCGTCTTCTAAAAAAACAGACCTTTTGAAAGAGGCAACTTTGACAATTTTCTGTGCTCGGAGGAATCCACAAAAAAATCTGAAATTTTGATAATCCATAAATGAGATCGTGTTGTTTATAGGAAAAATATCAGAACATTTTTCAAAATTTATTTAGACCGCGAAACCTTCGTCGCACCGATTCAGCACATTTTCCATTTTTGCCTTCAGCCATATGTGGGCCAACTGAAAAAGTACTCCAAATCCAGTGAGTTTTCGCACTCAGAAGAATGTGTGAAAAAACCTGAAAATTTGAGTACTCGTAGACTTTATTATGATCTTTCCAGGAAAAATGCTGAAAAAAATCATTCCAACTGAAATAGATCGCGATCATAATTTAATCCATATTTCAATTTTGTCATTCAACCACTCTCTGTCTGTCTGTCTCTCTCTCTCTCTCTCTATCTCTCTCTCTCTCTCTCTCTCTCTCTCTCTCTCTCTCTCTCTCTCTCTAGTAGCGCCCCCCCTCCCTCTCTCTCTCTCTGTCTTTCTTTCTCTCTCTCTGTCTCTCTCTCGCACTCATATTAAGAAATGAAAATCTCTCTCTCTCTCTCTCTCTCTCTCTCTCTCTCTCTCTCTCTCTCTCTCTCTCTCTCTCTCTCTCGCTTAGTCTCATTGCTTTGGCTACCTTAGGGCTGCGTTCCCCTCGCCCACGCAGTAAATGAGAATGAATTTGCAGCCCTAAGGCTGCGGTACAGTGGGCTTCGACTCTGTGTCAAGGTGTCACATTTATGGGGGCGGGCGACTACGATGCAAGTGGGTTCTTTGGGGGGGGAGCATTTTGGAGGACCGGTCCTTCAAGATATTGCGGACTACCTATTGTCTACCGCGTGGGCGCCAGGAGCGCAGCCCTAAGGTAGCTAAAGCAATCAGACTACAAGCGCACACAAAAGAGAGAGAGAGAGAGAGAGAGAGAGAGAGAGAGAGAGAGAGAGAGAGAGCTGTCTCTTATACACATCTAGATGTGTATAAGAGGTAAGTCGTGCCTCGTGTAGGCCCTATCCTGTCGTAGGGGCTCGCGGGAGGTATGGCTGGCGCACTCGGCCGGAGCGGCTTGCGGAAGCTCTATGTATATTCGCGACGAAGGATTCAAACCAACTCCTGCGTGACGTGGCCGGGAGGGTACCGCGCTGCCCTGGTGCGGTGCCGGACCGATGCGCTCGACACCACAACATCGCCAAGGACCAGTCCCCCAAAAATTTAAACCCTTTCAACCACCAGTACCTCGCCCAGCTAAAAAAAACCGACGCAATCGTTAATGTGCTGCGTCGGGCGGGGCACCTAGCGACGAACCACCACTATTCCCCCAAAAAATGGAAAAAAAAGGATAAAAGTGAGCACAAAGAAAAACGGGCGCCGCAGGGGGAGGAAGAACGAGAGAGAGAGAGAGAGAGAGAGAGAGAGAGAGAGAGAGAGAGAGAGAGAGAGAGAGAGACAGACAGACAGACAGACAGAGACAGAGACAGACAGACAAAGAGACAAACAGAGAGTATCGCCACACCACTCTCGAAATGTAAACAAGACGAGAATGTGGTGGGTGCATCTGCCCATGTTGTAGCAGCAAGTTTATTCTCATTTTGCACATTTCAAGAGTGGTGGCGCGCGATAAAGGTCGCTGTTTTTTTTTTTTTTTTTTAAAGAAGGGGAAATTACGCGGGAGTCACAAAAACAGTTTGAAATTACACTTCAAGTTAGGGCCAGAACGAGTTTCAAATTGCACGTCGGGCAATGCACCTGATTGTAAAGTTGGCTTGTATACATTGCCCAAAGTGCAATTTGAAACTTGTTTTAGCCCCAAGTGTAATTTCAAACTGTTTTTGTGACTCTCGCGTAGTTACCCCCTCCCCCCCAAAAAAATGCACAGTGTTTGGCGCCACGCACCAAACTCTGTTTGACGCCCTCTCTCTCTCTCACACACACACACACACACACACACACACACATACACATCGTTACAATGAGAATGAATCTTTCACATTGTCGTGGAAGATTCATTCTCATTGGGCATGTATGATTTTATTATTATTATTATTATTATTATTATTATTATTATTATTTTGCAGAATGTTGTTTTTGTTTTTATTTTTGTTTTTTCTCCTATTTTTTTCTTTTTCCATGATGTACTACCGGTACATCGAGGCTCAACAATAAAGTCTGAGACTCGACAACGATTGGGCTACCGGTCGCCCGAGCCTCAAACTTGATAGTTGGGCGAGGTACTGGTGGTTTAAGAGCGCACTTGTGCGCTAGTCTCCTGCCGCTGAAAATACACCACCTTGACACATATTGACTTAGCATGAGGGCACGGATGCGCAATCTGTTGTTTGTTTGTTGATGTGGTTGGGGAGGTGTAAGGTAGTGATTATGAATGTTTATGTTTGTTTGCTATACACAACTCCAAAATTGTGCCTGTGTGGGGTCTCGGCTGGTGCTTTGTTCACAATGTGCATGGGATGATGAACCCGTTTTCCAGCAGGTGTTGCTCCCCACAAATCGACATGAGTGTTCTGCTTTAAAGTCCACTATAGGGGGATCCTGATAACACCCATATAGTGGGTTGAAGTGGAACTTTTGAGGGAAAAAAAGAAAAAGTGTGTGAGTGTGTGTGCGTGTGTGTGTGTGTATGTGTGTGTATGTGTGTGTGTGTGTGTGTGTG
>BFEA01000233.1:1058475-1068943 GCA_003427395.1 Chara braunii
AGAGAGAGAGAGAGAGAGAGAGAGAGAGAGAGAGAGAGAGAGAGAGAGAGAGAGAGAGAGAGAGTTGCCCATTTGCGATACTGCCATGATGGAGGCTACGGCGCTTGCCTCTGTCTCGCTCCCAGCTGGCGGATTGGGTTCAATAACAGTCCACGGTGGAAATAGTCACCGTCACCGCGCACACAGAGCGCCCTCTTCTCGTCGTCATTGTGTTCAGCGACAAGTTCCCAAAAAGCTGGAGTGCCCGGCCATTCTCGGGGTGCCTTCCACTCTCGACTTTCTGCCAGCCACGCTTGTCGGGTCGCAGCATGTTTGCGCGCGTCTTCGTGCTGTTGGTGAGTGAACGCTGTCTGTCCCCTAGAAGTTCCTCAAGGAATGTCGTGCAGGCGTTTCTTCCGAGAAAATCTTGAACTGCAAATCGTGTGGCTGGCTCAGGATTCTCTTTCACTTGATTTCTTTTCAGAAATGCAATCATTCTGCTGTCAGTCTCTCTTGGTCGCGCATATTCGAGTTGCTGATTGTCCGATCTTGTCCATAGATCCCGCATATATGCGTTCAAGGCGACGGGGTAATCCACCCCAGTTTCATGTCCTTGCGGGTGCTCGCGCGCGCGCTGCAGTGTGTGTTGTGTTACTGACTGTGATGCGGCTGCTACGGGTATGGACTCCCATGCCTTAGGGACTACAGGAACAAGCGCAGGCGCAGGCGCAGGTAGCACTTGGCCCACCCCTCTCCCTCTCGCTCACAATTATGTTTATTATGAAACTAATTGTTATGACTCTGTCGCGGCATTATCTTTCAGCGAGACGTAGACCTCATGCGCCTCTCTCTTTCCCTGCGACAAAGGTACGGCAATTCTTAGTGAGTGGTTGGACTCTTCACGAGGTGCCGTTATAGTTCTTGTGTCATCATCATGATCGCCCGCTCTCTTTTTCTCTCCCACTTCCGTCTGTGTGTGGGTGCGCGCAGTGAGAGGGTTCGTCCTATGTATGTGTGTGTGTGTGTGTGTGTGTGTGTTGTCATGTTCGCTATATGCAAACTCCAAACAAAAAGCATGTGTGCGCAGGGAGAGAGTTTTTCTCGTGTGTGCGTGTGTGTGCGTACATCCAGATAGTGGGTGGCCGCCCTTCGCCCCCCTCCGCCCTCTCTCTCTCTCTCTCTCTCTCTCTCTCTCTCTCTCTCTCTCTCTCTCTCTCTGCATACCGCGATATATTTTGCATTTGGTAAATACAACTCCAGAAAAGAAGGCGTGACGGTGACAGACTGTTTCGTGGGACTTTTGGCGACTGATCAGGAGGTTGAGCCCGACAGTCTGCCGTGGATGTGCTTCACTGTTTTATCAGAATTCACCACAGAAAGCTGTCCACTGTACTCACACCGACCCCCTGCAATCAAACGACACACTGACGCTGCAATCCCAGCAGACGGCTTTACTGACACTGACCATGCAGTCCTAGCAGAGGACTGCCATCCTACGACGGATTCTCTCGTTATCAACCCCTTAGAGCAATGACAGTCGGTCTGAGAAACGGTCTGAGAAACTCGTTCATGGCATTGCAGGGCCACAGGCAACTGGCATGACCGGGGGCGAGGTCCCACTTGCACGAATTACAAGATACTGACCGTAGATAGCAAAGATCAAGGGCCGAAATCTCCCTATTTGCGCAAGTGGGACCTTGCCCCGGCTACCACCGTTGACGTACACAAGGCACCCTCAACACGACTGTATAGATTCAGGATTAGGATGCACTTTGTTGGGGGAAGACAGTACGGTCCCGACCCTAACCCTCTCTGTGCTACTCTGGACTAACATTCCTTCCCACCTAAGCAAGCCTGAAAAGGTTGTGGTTCGGTCTAAGGAGGAAGCATTACCAGAAATCCTAGGGAACAAATGTCTGTGGGGAGCAACCAAGGATATGATGTAGGCAGACCCCAACCACAGAAGGACGAACCTAGGAGCCTACGTACAGAACTACGCGGACAAAGAACAGATCGTCAAGAGGAAATTTAACCGGGATTGGCTGATCAATGGCAAAGTGGCGTCTTTCAGGGGGGCTCATGTCAGGGCATACTCACAGGGCGACCCCAAATCTGCAAAATATGCGGATTTGGGAAGGGCCGATTTGAAGTTTTGGGCATGGTTCACGTCACACTGCTGTACCTKTTCAGATGGGACAAGGTCGCGGCCGTCTGGAGAAATGGGGATTTGGTACTTGGCTGGTCACACGGAGCCATCCACAAATTGTGCAAGAACTTTTGTGAACGAATTTTCGCCAATTTTTGAAGAAAATGCAAAAAGAAAAAGGGCATTTGCGATAACCTCCAGAGGTGACCGCAAAATCCCTTGCCCCGYGGCTTCCCAGGCCGCTGACAAATGGGCACAGGAATAGTACATTTGCAAATTTGGTAGATCCGTGTGACCGGCCTTTTCCCCTCTTTTTTGGGATTTTGGGAGCCTTTTCCCCTTTCTTTTGGGATTTTGGGATTATAGGTCCCCGTGTGAGTATGCCCTCAGGTAGTCGGAGCATAACGCCGGAAAGGACCTCACCCAACAGAACACTCAAAACCAGGGGAGACTGGACCCTTTGTGGGCCCAAGGACAACGGAGAATTTTCTTCAGATAAATGCGGATTCGACGGTCTACGCAGAGGTAGTCATCAATTCTGCACGAGGGGGAAAGACCGGGCCTTCTAGCTGCAATACTCCGCAATCTGGACTCTGTTTGTCGGGATTCGTGGTGTACCCAGGAAATGAGAGGACAGTTATAGCTGATAGGCACCACAATGAGAGGTATTCTTTGACGTGTCCAACAGGGGTAGAGCAGAGGTCAATCCTTCATCCGCGGAAGTAATCAATGCGGGTGTCTTTGAAGTAATCAATGGGCCTCGCTCCACTACTCACCAAATGTGCACATTGATGGAAAGATACACCGCCACATTTTTTGTCTTTTGTACATGTGGAGAGTAGTGGAGTGAAGCCCAATGCCGTCTCCTTCGACCAGAACTGGAGGAAGAGTTGTGGACCCGATTTCCAGCGATTAGTGAAGCTCTAATTTCCCAGAAAAAAAAGAAAAAACCAAGAAAATGAGAGAGAGAGAGAGAGAGAGAGAGAGAGAGAGAGAGAGAGAGAGAGAGAGAGACAGAGAGAGAGAGAGAGAGGAACCCGGGACATACGAGTAGGATATCTGTTGGTTAGGTTTAGGGTTTTAGCCTTTTCAGACTTGAAGAACGGGGTCTTTCTTAGGCCATAGATCCTGAGGTTTAGGGTTTTAGCCTTTTCAGACTTGAAGAACGGGGTCTTTCTTAGGCCATAGATCCTCATAGGCGTAGCCGGGGAAACATTAGGTGGTCTCAAGTAGCGAGGGAGGTAGGAGGAAATTTGCTAGCTAGGTTTTCATTCGTAAGTATAGGGGTGAATCAACATCATGGGGGGAGGATAGCTACTTTCTGAAGCGTTATTTTTAGCACCTAGGGGACGGAGAGTTTGGGGGCAGCCGTTGAGAACTGACTCTGGACATATTGTACTATCCAACCAGGCCAGTAATCGGTATGCTTGATTTGAAGCAGTGTCCCCGGTTCATATATAAGTTTCTCGTAATATCATCAAGCACTGTGGTGTGAATGACCAATTCCAGTTTTGACTGAAGTTTCCAGTGAAGCGTGAGTTGTTTCCAATCCAGTATTTCTGACCCGATGATTGCTGGATTTCACTGAAGTCTGGCATAATCATAACATTTCAGGTGCATACAACAGGGAAAAGGTGTCTTCTCCACATAGAGCGGTGGAAGGCCTTTCATAGGAGTGTGTCTGATGCCGGTTTTCGGCCTAGAGGATTGTAAGAGCCAGGCGCTACTGGCGCGATGTTCATGCTAAGAAGGAAGGCATGAACCTGGTTTTCAACATGGCCAAGTTTGTGCTTGCATAGCACACACATGGCCTTAATTATACACGTTTTCATGCAAATGGGATGGTCACAGGGTCGCATTTCCATGGCTCTGATGCAGGGTGGACAAGTTATCCATATAATATCGAAGAAGACAATGCAGACAGTGCAATTCGTACATGTTTGCACCACTGCGGAAAGAAATCTGTACGATATTCGTTGTGGAGGGGATTATCAATGTCAAAAAAAAAAAAAAGGGAAAAAAAGCTGTCAAGTGAAGACGAGAGTCATGAGGGGCTTAGGATGTAAGCTGCCCCCAGCTCTAATTTCCCAACCATGGGACTAATCTTAAGCACCCCTGTACGTGGATACTGCCGTTGTGTAGATCCCGGCCAGCCGAGAAGGAGAAGAGGAGATGCTGGATGATGGGGGAGAAGGAAACAGCACAGCACACACCATAGACTCACACTGTACACGATGTACTCCAAGACACTGCAGAATGAAGATTGAATGAAAATACAGACTGCTGCTGGGGTATTTCCCCAGTGGGCTGACTGGACCGGACTGGACTGGTACCCGACTAGACAAATACACGGCCTGTGGGACCATAGGTCCCAAAGCCTGCATAGACAAAGCAAAATACAGTCCTGGCCTAAAGTCGGGCTAGAGTACTGCTGCATGCCCCCTCGGACCTGTAGTGGATGGCAAAAGCCATAGTAGTTGATGGCAAAAGCGATAAAACACACTATCTGCAAAACAGCGGAACTCGGTGATGGCTACGCTAGAATCATCTAGGATCCGGAGCAAGCTCCATGCGAAGCACATGCAGTGCAGCCTTCTCTCCCCCCCCCCCCCTCCCCTTCCTTAACCTCCACTACCTTTGAGACGTCCCAAATGGGAAGATAGCCTATACCGCATTTTCCGGGGAACGGGCCACCGTTGGGCTGCCGTTGGGCCGCTCATCGGTAGCCTTCTTGCGTTACTGGCCTCCAAACTCGTGGGCCCTCGCATGGGGCCGATGCATGGCAAAGGTAGTGGTCCTTTAACAAGGCCAGGGCTGGGGTTATTGGCACACGCAATGCAGCCTAAGCTACATAATGTCCATGAACAAAAAAAAAAATGTCTGACGTACAAATCGTAACTAACAACAAGAATCAAATAAATGGAAGTGCTAACTAATAACAACAAGGAAATCCTAAAAGTGTTGGAGGCCAACGACCTCACAACCTTACTCCCAAAAAAGCAGAAGATATGTTACAAGATGTTGTGTTCTTGTTACCACATAGTGGGATGGTCTTAGGGAGAGGGCTGAATGCAGCCTAACAATCGAAATTCCTGGGGACAGTTACACAGAACAAAGGGTAGGGTATGGGTGATGCAAAACAAAAGCAATGGCCCTAACAAAGCAACCATCACGGCGGGTAATGCTCGGAAATCTTGGCGACTTTGTATACGGTCTATAAGGGAAGGGGAGTCTGGAACATGAATGATTTCTTATATAAAGACTAAAGCCGACAAAAGGGATAAGATGCAATGGGCAAGAAGGTAATGTACAACACTCCACAAACAAGATGGGGAGCTAGACAGTGACGAGCCAAGCTAACAATTCAGCCCATATGCCTACATGTGACAAAGGCAAGTCGGGGGAACTAGCTGATGTGGTGCAGGGAGAACCATCATGCCACACCCAAAAAATATGTACGACGTGGAATAGTCATGCCCAAAAGTAGATGCGGCAGATGAAGCAACTAAAGTCGATGAAGTAAGAGTTGATGTTGAAGCGCCAAATCGCTAATATTAAGAAGAAGTGATGCTGAAGGAGTAGTAGTACCTCCTTGATTGTGTGAGAGAAGTGAGGTGAATAGAGGGTCTGTCGTCGTAAGACTCTGGGTGGCCTTGAGAGCGGTGTGGATGTGAGCTAGTATTCGTTTGCAGTTGAAGAACGACCTCAATGGGGATAGGCAGGTGCACTATTCTGACCCGGGAGGGGCTTAGTAGTGTCAGATGAGCAAACGTCTCAGCACAATGAGCATGATCATATGCACGTATAGAACCCACAACATGCTACAAGTTCTCGGGGGGCTTAGTGTCTTTATCAGGATAACCCTTCCAATGTATAAGATACTCAATGGTAGCCCTTCAAATGCATAAGATGGTAGTACCTCCTCGTTTGTGTGAGAGAAGTGAGGTGAATAGAGGATCTGTCGTCGTAGGACTCTGGGTGGCCTTGAGAGCGGTGTGGATGTGAGCTAGTATTCATTTGCAGTTGAAGAACGACCTCAATGGGGATAGGCAAGTTCTCGGGGGGGTTAGTGTCTTTATCAGGATAACCCTTCCAATGTATAAGATACTCGATGGTAGCCCTTCAAATGCATAAGATAGTCAATGGTGGAGGGATGCCGTTGGTCATTCAAGGAGATACAATGTTGGAAACAACGAACGCCTCATGATTGTCCATCATGATGGAAGGCGTTTGCGTGTAAGGGCGTGTGGCAAATCGCTTGGACGGTCTGTAGTAACGACACAATAAGGAGATGTGATAAACATCATGTACGTGAAGTAGCTTCACATGGAAGTTGGTGGGATTATTTGTGGTATCAGGGCCAACGATCTGGAGGATACGACGTGGTTCGAAAAGCAACGCCAGAACTTGCGAAGCGTATCCACTTACTAACTGTAAGTGGTAAGCGCGGACAAATACGTCATCATCGACCTTGAATGGATGATCTATTCGTGATGCTTTGGCTCAAGCGCCTATATGGTTTTGGGCAATACCTATATTCTAGCATGTGCGGTTTAAAATAGCAACAGACAATCCACTTGTTCAAGGCATGACAATGAGTATGAATTTGCAATGGTCGAAGAAAATCCATGGCCCCACGAGGGTGATAGCCGAGGTCAAAGTAATAAGGTATAGTGTGGTTGTAGGTGATCTCCATGTGCAGTAAGTGCAAGTCCGATCGGCTAGTTATCAAGAACAAACTTTTGGAGAATGTTACCAAAGTTTTGTTGGTGATCCTATTTTGTTCATCCTTTTGAGAATGGTAGGACGAGAAGTTGAGCTGGGAACAATGCAACAATACATACAATGTCCTTAGGACTGCGATGGAAAACTACAACTCATTCAAAGAATTGGTCGGCAATCATAAAGGCGTCACTACCATCATGGCTTGAGATAAAATATGCCCGCTTCATGAGTCGATGTAGACCAACCAAGATATCATCGCAACCACTATTAGTGTGACGGATGGTTCCAATGAAGTCCATAGAGATTGATTGCTAATGCTAAAAGTTGGTATGGGAAGACAAAGTAGTAACCCATACGGATGGTGGTTCACACTATTGGCCACATGATAAGTGTAGCACTCATGGATGTAGCTTGAACTAAACTTAACTCAATGAGGCCAATCGTAGAGGGCGGAGACATGATCATAGGTTTTTGGAAACCTAGATGACATGCAGTCTGTTGAACGTGGAAGTTGGCTATCACAGGAGCAGAGAACTGGTCGATTGACGAAACACATACACGTGGTTGTGTCTCACGAAAGCACTGTGTATTTGCAAGTTAATATCACAAAAGTTTGACCAATGAGGGCAATGAATGCGGTACGTATGAATGACTGAATTATCAATGATGGTGATCGACATTGAAGGCATCTCGGTACGTGAAGGTCTGCATGGCGGGACAAGGTGTTCACTACTCGGCTCGACTTCCCTTCAAAGTGATGAACGAAGAAGGTAAACTCGAAAAACTCAGACAACCAGTATAACTCCCAAGGTGTACATTTGATTTTCACAAGGAAACCCACGACGACGGAGTTGTTCGTAATGATGTTGAAGTGCTGCCCATGCAGATAGTGGCGCAATGCCAAGTGACATAAACTAAAGTGAGAACATGACATTTATTAATTGTATTGTTTTATCTTGACCGGGTTCAACTGATGGGTATAGAAAGCAATAAGACGCTTCCTAGTGCGGGCTTTGCTGGTTTCATCCTCTACAATAGTAAGAGAGTAGGAGATAGGTGGACTGTTAGTGGAGGGAAGTGGGGAACAAGTAGATGTCAATTGGGAAGAGCGGTCAACAAAGAGAGGGCTGGAATGAGGACTACGGGGAATGGATTCAAGACTAGAGGAGGGAAACATTTTGGAAAGGACAACCCGTACAACAACATCTGATGCGTCGATAGTAAGGAAAAAAGGACAACCAAAGTCAGGGGGATGAAGAATAGGCGCACAAGTCATAAACTTGTTAAGGGCACAATAGGTGTTCTCATGGAAAGGTGTAGCAATGATTTTGCGTTGTCTATATGTAAACCTTGCTCGAAACTGATGTGTTAAGAAATTGGCTTGTGCCGGATGTTCCTCTAAGGTACGACTCTAGATCAAGATGTCATCCATGAGAACAACCTTTTCAAGGAGGTTTTTGAAAATGTTGTTCATCGCCATGTGAAAGGTAGTGGGTATTTGGTAAGGCCACATGACATCACCGTGAACTCAAAATGATCAAAATGCGATCGGAAGGCGGTCTTCGATTCGTCCTCTTAACCTAGGTGGATATAATGGTAACCACTACGAAGATCAATCTTCGTTAAACCACCAGTACCTTTCCCGCTTGGGAAAATAGCGGGCCTCGGGTAGGCGTCCGACCTTTCCAGAGGCCGAAGCGACATGACGGCCGCCGATCAGATTTATCAAAGGCAGTCGTCGTCGGACCCGACGTCCGAAGATTCAGGAGCTTGGGAAACCTGCCAGTTTTCCCTATTTTCCCACGCGGGAAAGGTACTAGTGCTTTAAGAAGTGGTATCCTGCCAAACAGTTAGGCTGATCGTTTGCAATTATGCGGATCAGATGGTAACCGCTATGAAGATCAATCTTCGTAAAGAAGTGGTGTCTTGCCAGACGACTAAACAACTCACCACCTCTCTGTTTTTAACCGTGTACAATAAGACCAGGGTAATTAATGTAGAGTTCAAGAGTACCATCTCCTTCATGAAGAAAGAGGACGGGTGCACCCCAAGGTGAGGAACTGGGTTTGATGAAACCCAACGGAACGAGCTCCTCAAGCTTACGTTTAAATTCCTTCGCTGCAGGAATTGAGAAACGATAGGGTGCCTGATGGTGAATGCAATAGGTAGACAGCAACTGGATGATGCACTTTGGTCTACCCTTTGAACCAATTGGATCTGGTCTGGTATGGCCCTTCGACCAATGCAGGTCATCCTGCCCTGGTTTAGGATAAAACTAGTCTTATCTTTGGGTGCAAATCAAAGTGAGGAAGCAATAGTGCAGAAAAAGTTAGGCGGCCACTTAAACCAAACAATAGCTAGAGCCACAGCCGAAGCTAGAGCTGAGCCACAATATGAGCCAGAGCCAGTTTACAGTGAGGGCCAGATTCAGAGTCAGAGAAGCTCAAGCAACTCATTGGGAAACTGAATCAGCCTGACTGGCGGCTTGGATATGGCTCTCTTGAAAGTGAAGTTTTTTTTTGCTTAAAAAAAAAAAATAAAAAAATAAATTGAAGTGACTGGCATGTTAGTGTATCACAAAAATCAATTGATGAGAAGAAGGGTGACTGAGCGCACACGCTAACGCAAACACGCTCCCTGGGACCCGACATTGAGCGCGAAGGCGCGAAAACACCGCGTGCCTGCACGGAAACGAATTTTTGAATCAGGCAGGACACGAGGCGAGAGGAAGGCAGGAACGAAACACGCTTCGCCACGCCCTAGGGTGTAGCGTACGGAAGTATAGGGCAGGAGGAATTATGCGAAGGAGAGAGACAAGAAAGAAAGAAGGGGCAACGCGACACAAGGACAAAGAAGGAATGATGATGATGTGAGTAGAGTAAAAAGAGAGCAATATCGGGACGAAATACAAGGGGAGGGGAAGTATCTCAGCCGGGGAGAGAAGAGTGGAAACGGAGCAAAGAACAAGACTAGGGAACAGTGGAGTCCAAAAAAGGAAAGAGGACAAAGTATCCCGGGGAGAGAGGAGGCGAGGGAGAGAGAGGAAGGACAAAGACCAATTGAGAGGGGTGACCACCAAGAAGAAACCGACAAACCAAGAGGAGCGAGGTACCAGAAGTGACGAGCGGAGGATCGAATCTTCATCATCACCGTTCCACATTAAGGTCGGACTCGCTCCCTTCTATTATAAGGTAAGAACACTCGCAAGACAACCCCATCCGTGATCAAGCGTGAAGGACGCGAAAGTGACAAAAGCTCGACAGAGGTGCGAGGGCCTTCAACGGGTTCCAAGTGGAGTCCCAGTGAAGGACGAAGGTCGCGACACGGGAGAGATTATGAACAAGCGATAGCTTCAACGAGTCTACTCTCATTGGGCCGTAAAAGGAATCGTTCGAACGCAGCATGTAGAAGTCCGGGCCGCTACGAGACAAAAGCAGGCAATCAGTAGCGAAGAATTCGAGTTGGATCCAGCCCTTTTCGTACCCTGCCCTATCCATACCACTCTCACCCCCCACACCACAACCGCTCGCCCATTAATCACACAATCATTCCCACCATCGGACAAATTACCCGCACAAATTACCTATTGCGACCCCCCCCCCTTACGCCCAACACCCC
>BFEA01000233.1:1069207-1079662 GCA_003427395.1 Chara braunii
CCACTGACCACCCCACGACACCCATACCCCTACCACCCTACTTAGCAGCCAAGAAACGGACCGGATCGACCCACCCCCCACCTCCATCACACCCGGGCACCCCTCATTGCACCTGCTCCGCCGTCGCCAAACGAACCGGATCGACCCACCCCCCACCTCCATCACAACCGGGCACCCCTCATTGCACCTGCTCCGCTGTCGCCCATGATCCAATCAAACTCTCGAACCTAGCGTGGAGAAATCCGAGTCGCTACGAAATAGACAATCAGTAGTGAAGACTTCAAGTCGGATCCAGCTCATTCCAGACCCTCCCCACTCCACATCACCCTCATCCCCCACACTACACAGCCCCGCTCCCAGCCCAGTTCTCTCTCTCTCTCTCTCTCTCTCTCTCTCTCTCTCTCTCTCTCTTAATCACACAATCACTCCCACCACGGATCTGGCCCACACAAATTACCTCTTACGACTCCCCCCCCCTTGTTTTTCGCCCAACACCCCTCATCCCTCCCCCCAGACAACAGACAGTCGCCCCCACCGCTATTTCGACCCCCTCCCCCCACCATCCAGCCCCCTCTGTAGTACCGCCCTCCCCCCTCACCACACTGACACTAGTTTATCCCGCTCCCAGTCCCCCGCATTCCACCACAAATTCCGCCTGCCGCCCCCCCCCCCACCTGTTCCCCGCTCCAATCTCTCCCTCCTCCGGGACGACCTCTACCACCCTACTGAGCAGCCTCGAATTCGTAGCCTGAAGTTCCCCAACGGTTCAGCACCAAAGGACGACCCTCGATGACCCTGGTAGACCTAAATATTTATTCAATAAAGGCAAATAAATGACCCATTTATTATTATTATTATTATTATTATTATTATTATTACTTTATCAACCTACGAATCAGCTTCGATTTTTTAAGAAGCACCGATTCATCCTATCGACCAGTCTTACACGATCCACGGGAATTTACCCCACAAAGCCATAGCAGCAGTTTACACGTAACCACGACCCATCCTGACACTAAACTGTAGTACTGCCCACGTGTCTAGAGGGATCAAGGAAGCCCGAGCATACCTCTTCGAGGAGACACCTTCTCAGCGTTTCGACTAAGATCAAGCGTAGCAGCTTTCCTGACCAATATAACTACTGATTTGCGACACATCGGACCACATTAAGAAAGAATAAGACTCGGTACAAATGGCAGACACATACCTCATGGCGGCGCGCAGAGCACTGGAAAGGCAGGATAAAGCACAAGCAGAGTCAACACCAGCCACAACTTCCCAGAATTCGATCACCCATTCTCCAGCATCAGCGGAAGGGACCCAAAAGCCCAACACAACACCAAAACCTCTGGGTCAGAGAGCAATCGATTTTTTGATGAGCAAAACGGAAATAAAAGCTGAAATTATCAAGACCAAAGAAATCATCAAAAACACGAAAGGAGAGGAGGAGGAAGTCGAAATTTGGGAATACCCCAAAGAACAACTGCAGTCCCTCAACGAATTATACGAGAAGCACGCAGTTCTTTTCAACTTCACAAACAAGAACAGGGACTTACCGCTGAACGAAAAAAGGAAGTGGGTCATGGACAGACTGAAAGACTTGGAAAGCATCCCTGGAACTGAGCCAGATGTTTCGTATCACAGGAGAGGAAGATACACAATCATGGTTCTGTGCGTAGACCCCACGTATGCCCAGTTTCTCGTCGCACTAGGTTCGCTCAAATGCAAAGGTTTGGTGGTTACGATCCAGTCATGGAAACCGCCCAGGGAACCCCAAGCGGATGCATCCAGGCATCGACAAACAATGCTCAGAAACCACTTCTGGGTTCAGTTTGACAACCTGTCTGAGGGTCTGCACAGTTTCGTGCAAAAAAGGCTCCAGGACGAGTACCCCAACAACCCAATCATCGATTGGCTTCCAGCAAACCCGGAATTCATGGCCCCGAACCATGATGCAAGGGTGGCCTGCCTGGAAGTATCGTCAGGCACATCGCCCAAGTTTCCAGACGTTTGGATTTTCAGGAAAAATGAACAAAGATTAAACGTGTTCATTTCCACGAAAACAAACCCCTTCTGCTTCAAATGCAGAAACAAAGGGCACCTGGGAACGCATTGTCCTCAGGTCGGGAGCACGGGGAGAAAAGTCACACTCAAGCAATCAATGCTGGCTGAGTGCGATACGAAGCCAGGAGTCTGGTACATCAATGATGCCCAGTACAGGGGCTGGATCTTCGACGACAATTTGGAGAACCTCAAATGGATTTGGGTACTTCAGGGGGAACCCAAGTATAAACTGGATATATACCCGCCCTACGACAGCAGATGGCGGGCAGCAGGAGCGAAGCGAATGGAAGACAAAAACACAGGCTTCATAACACAGCAAGTAATTAGTGAAACGAACCTATTGGATGAGAAACAAAGACTGGAAACAATGAACGAACTGCACGCAATCGGCCAAAACGCGAAAAGAGCATACTTGGAGAACCAACGAGCCAGAACGGCCCCAGAGAAAGAACAACACTCTGCTTGTTCAACTCCGAAATCCACGTCCTCAAGCGGGAAGGACAGAGAAAGCATGCAAATTGACAGGTCCCTGAAAAGAAAACCAAAGGACGCGGCGAACGACTCGGAGTCGGGCTTCACAGCGAGAGGAAAGCAAAGATCAGTCGGCCTTGCAAACGCACTGTCGGCTGACAAGAGCACAAAAGACAGCAGACACAGTAGACAGGACAACGGCATCCAGGAAGGAACAACACAAAGGTCAGGAGGATCCAACCCAACAGAAATGGAGGAGGACACCTCCCAAAGCATAGAGAACGACGAAAGCATGGACGACTGACACTCAACCAGCCCTGGCAGCAAACAAAATTCGGACTCAAGCCGGGTCAGGAAGAGAACCAGATCAGAAAACAGCACCAGCCAGGACCCAGACGAAGAAGACACAGAAAAGGATGCAGATGAAGACACAGAGGAAGTGAACTCAGACGAAGAGGATGAGGACATGAGGGAAGAAGAAGATGAACAGGGACAGGATATGAACTCTTGGGACTACGTACAACGGTATGTGCGGTCCTTAGAATTGGACAAAACAGTGGAAGTGGAGGTAAGGCTAGCACACCACAAACACCTGCGCAACCTCAACCTCAGGGCAGCGACCAAAGTAGAGGATACCATAAGCTTAGAGAATAGATACGAGATCCTCAGGAAAGAAAGAGAACTCAACGAATTCTATGCAGCGCAATACAGTATGAAGACAAGAATTGATAAGAACAGGATCACAGTGGACACAAGGAACTACGAACAACATTTCATCTGGCCCAAATCCTACGCTGAACAGCGAGCAGAGAGACGAGCCAAAAAGAACAAGAGAGAAGAACAGCAGGGGTCCACAGATGCCCAAGACCAGGACACAGCCTCCACGACAGCAGATGAAGAGTCGATGGACGAGCTGAGGAGGCAAGCTGCAATTCTGGAAGCACAGGTAAAAGTACTGAGAGACAAGAACAGAGAGTTGGATGAAAACTGTATCACCCTCAAAGATGTAGCAGGAGGTGCACACAAGGAAATAGAAGCAGCAGCTAGATTGGACGCGTGCAACAGTCCCAAACGGCGGACGCTAATCCCGTTTCATTGGAACAGCAGCATTGGGACTTGGGAAATTGCCTACCACAGATCCAACTCGTTGATCTCAGTGCAGGAACAGGAGTGCGCACAAAAAATTCTGCAAGAAACAATCTCAGATAGTGTCCCAACAGAGATGCATATCTTAGGGTCCAAAAAAGAGGCTATGGAAGAATGGAAGGACCAAGAGAATGAAATGCAACTGGCAGATCTGCGACCCTTATTACTTGACTTGGGGGAATCAGCCAGCCTTAAGGGAGACTTGTGCTGGGTCCCATGGAAGGCCGTAGAATCAATGCCTTACGGCTTGTTGGGTGGAGAGCTTGCAGCGGAAAGGGCTGCCATGAGCAGTGCTCTAGTCACTACCTACGCTCTGTTCACACTCTCCCCCAAGCTCCTCGAGCTGAAACTTCGGGGGTCGGTCTCAACGAGGAAGGAGATAGCAAGGCCCGACTCCCAGACATCAGATTACGGACGGCTCATGGAGGTGTGAACTGAACCACAACGATGGGGGACCGGGGAGAGGAAGGAACTAGACCCCGCACACAGAAAATTCAGCCTCCGCAAACAAGAACAGGACCTTAAAATCATATCGTGGAACATCAATGGCATGTCCACTATACTAACTAATCAACAGAAATGGGACAATTTAATGAAGGGTACGGACTGGTCTGGAAGCTCGCCACCTGATCTCCTATGCATCCAAGAAACGCACCTAACAGAATCTGAAGAACATAAAAAAACTCAAGCACAAATAATAAAGAGGCTGAAATGGGTAAAGGAGGCACTTTGGGCCCCTGCCCCTCGCCCCAACTCAGCGGGTGTGGTTATACTAACACACGACAAATCTAGATCTGCAAACACGGTTTCCAAAATTGATTCAGACATAGACACGGACGAAGGAAGATGGGCCCGTTTGGATTTCCAAATCCATGAAGAGAAGTTCAGGTTACTGACGTTCTACGCACCGAATGTGCTGAATCAGAGGTCCAGATTAATAGAAGGTCTACGCCCTAGGTGTGACCCCAACATGCAGCTCATCCTGGTAGGAGACTGGAACGCTGCACTGGACCCAACCATGGACCGCTTTTCAGGTGGATCATCAAGAACATCACAATCTGCGTGGAACAAAGCCCGACCCATCCATGAGCTTATGATAGAAAAAAATCTAATAGACCCATTTAGAGTCTGGCACCCGGACAGCAAGGAAATCACTTACTTAAAAAGGAACAGAAGCTAGCACATCTCTGCATCTCGAATAGACTTCTTCCTAACATCAGAATCACTCATAGGAACAATCTTTAACACAAAAATAGGCGAATTACCCCGTTACTCAGGCCTAGATCACAAACCGATCAGTCTATCACTGAATTTAGGAACCACCCCTAATAGAGGACGTAGCTTTTTCAAAATCAACAACTCACTTCTAAATACAACAGAAATGAGGGAAGCAGTCCTGTCCGCATGTATCAACCATGACCCCACTAACCAAGGCTTCCCAGACTTGGTCGTTGCTCTGTCAGAATCAACAGCAAAGGCATCCAGGGTAATAGCCTCCAAGAGAAAAGCAAGGGAGGAGGAACTGCAACAATCAGCAAGGTTCGCAGAGAAAAATCTCCTAAACGACCTAGGAAACGGTCTATATGAGAAGGTCCTAGAACAAGCCAGGCAAGAAATGGCGGAATGGGATGAATGGAGAAACAAAGGTCTGAGGATGAGAGCCCGAAAAAAAGAGTGGGAAGAAGGGGAGAAAATAACCAAAGTACTTCTTCAGCAAAATCAAGACAAATGCGAGGAACGCTAGCATAGACAAATTGCAAACAGAACAAGGACAGTCTTCCAACCCACAACATATACTAGCAGCAGCAGCAACCTTCTTCCAAAACCTATATACCTCAAAAGAACAGGACTACCCTCAACATGAAACCTCACACGCAAGGGCCAAATTCTTGACACATTTAGACAAAACAATTTCATCAGAACAGGCAGCGACTATGGACAAGCCGATCACCGAACAAGAGGTCCTTGAAGCCCTGAAATCAATGAAACCTAACAAAACACCAGGACTGCATGGACTATCAAAAGAGTTTTGGGTTACATTTTGGCCAGCACTGGGCACAGAATACTTCCAATTCCTGGAAAAAGCATGGAATAGAGGCACACTGGGAGAACGTCTAAGCACAAGAGCGGTATCCCTGCTGTACAAGAAAGGTGACCCAACAGATATCAGAAACTATAGGCCAATCTCCTTGCTCTCAGTAACATACAAAATTCTGGCCAAACTCCTGGCTAATAGAATAAGAACAATAACAAGGAACTGTTCTCACCTTGACCAGACCGGCTTCATCCCAGGAAGGTTCATCCTGGACAATGTAATGACCCTCAACGAATCAGTCAGATACATCCAGGATAAAAGAATGAACGCGGCCATACTGTTCTTTGATTTCGAAAAGGCATGCGACCAAGTCAACTGGAACTTCCTAAGTCAATGCATGGAGAAAATGGGGGTGGGTCCTAACTTCAGAAAATGGGTCCAAGTCCTATACTCAGAAGCCCATGGAAGAGTACAGGTCAACGACCATCTATCACAACCATATCGAATGACCCGTTCAGTAAGACAGGGCGATCCACTGGCGTCCCCAATCTTTCTTTTCATTATGGAGGCCATAGCATCCTTTCTAAGGAAAGACCCTTCGATTGAAAGATTGGTAGAGGACAGACAACATCCAATTAGCCTCCCCACCACCATCCTATTTGCAGATGACCTGACAGTTCTAATATGGGCATCAAATTCCTCCTTTCAAGCACTTACCCGAGCCATGCAAGCCTTCCAAATAGCGTCAGAGATGAAAATTAACTGGCCCAAAACAATCGGATGGTGGCTAACAGACCCGCAAACTGACCCCCCACAAAGCACCCCGGAGGGAATGAGCTGGTCTCGAGGCAATGGACCACTTAGATTCTTAGGGGTCCAAGTCTCCAAGCACGGCACCAACCAACTAATGGCACCAGCTATAATGAATAAGATGATAGCAAAATTAGGCAGCTGGTCCAGTATCTATACCTCAATATTTGGAAGAGCGCTTATCCTCAACGCATCCATTTTCTCAATGATGTGGTACGCAGCCACGATCTGGAGCCCACCCAAGAAACGGAGAACCCAACTAAGAAGAAGAGCAGCAGCCTACCTGTGGTCAGGGGATCCCTCTAAAATCAACTTCATCTCAAAGGTAGCATGGAAATACGTCATCCTGAAGAAATCGCAGGGAGGTCTTGGAATCCTGGACCCGGATACGCAAATCAAAGCACTACAAACGAAGTGGATCATCAAAATGATAACCAATAACAAGCTACCTTGGAATAAATTGGGGTTACGTAGGATACAACAACTAGCCAGATTCAAAACCCCAGTTAACATGAGCGGACTCTTTTGGCTCATGGCCAAATCCTGGACAATGAAAGGCAATACACAGACAAGGGAGCAAGAGGACCTAGAAGAGGAACAAGACCACGATTTTTGGAGACAGCTAATGAAATCTTGGAAGGAAATCCTCCCTGCAAAATGAGAGAACCAACTACCAAGGAAGAAATCCTCAGGCAACCAATCTTTTGCAACCAGTCCTTAGTAGACGCGCAAGGGAAACCCTGGACCTTAACTGCAAAGGACACAAAATGGGGCACATGGGTGGAAAAAGGAGTATGGCAAATCAAGCATCTATGGCAGGATACCAATAAGGGATGGAGAACGGCTGAGGAAATGAGAGAATGTCTGAAGGGTTGTCACAATCTGCAGGAGAACTTAAACAATATTCTGAGCACAGTCCCAAACAACTGGCTTCAGTTGCTGAGAGGGACCATCAAGTGGAACCTAGGCGATTGGGCAACAAGAACGGCAGACAACATCCCCACCACAGCATACCGGTTTCGCACGAGGGAAGGACCAAGGAATTCTTGGCTAATCTGTGACACGTACACAATCGAAGAACCAGGAACGACCACTAGCCTGTTAAGCCGAAATCCTACAGGAGAAATTGCCTTACGAGAGCCTACAATAAGGAAAGTAAGAGTAGTAGAAACAGAGGAGCGGCGCATCTTTGAACCACTCCTAAACATAGAGGACCTGGAAATTGACTCAACAGAATGGGCATGGAAAACGAAATCAGGCAGACTACAGATCGAAAAACGTGCTAACATCCTGGAATACTCCACCAGATTGGGATACTCACTGAGAATGAGATCCTTCCCAGTAGCCCAAATCATTAACCAGAGATGGGAAACCCACCTCAACCGGCCACCAAACCAAACTCTCCTCACCTCCTGGAATAGAATATTGGCCATCACTTCGACTAAAATAAGAAGCTTCCAATGGCTAGTAGCTCACCGATCTCTCCCAGTGAACGAATGGCTGAATAAAAGAAGGAACGGGCAGTCGAGATCCGCCCTACAGGAACTCTGCTCTATCTGTCCAGATGGCTTTACAGAAGATATAGAACACTGTCTTTTACTCTGCCTGAAAGCAAAGCAACTCTGGGCTAAGACATCCCACCTATGGAACTTAATARCTAGCAAGGATCTCCCAACGGATCAARTCACACTCCTACTAGSTCTACACACGCCCAGCACATGGCAAGGTTTCGAGTCCATACTCTTCCACAGCTTGAGACTCGCAACCTTATGGATGATCTGGAAACGCAGGTGCCAAGAAACAATCGACCACGTCCCCATGGCAGCCCAAGAAGCTTGGGAGGGAGTGCTGTACCTAGTGGAAATCGAGTATAGAGGCCGCTGGAAGAAAACTCGCAGAAAGATGGCAAACAACATGATAAACAGAGACAGAGTAGTAGAAGAGTTCGTGAAACACCAGCTAGGAGAAGGAAAGATTGCAATAATAGACCAAGACAGACTGCACTTTGCACAATGGAGGCACAACCACATAGCCCCACCACAAGAATTAGAAACACCCAGAAGTAGGACCCATCTCACAGGTATGTCGTTGAGGTCAGGATAAAGAGACACTTTCAGCCTACAGCCCGAGAAGAGGATAAACCGACAACACCCCCCCCCCCCCATATCCCAGTAAAGTACTCTTGGACATTTAGGATAAAACGCTAATATAGGACGGGTTAATCATGACACCCCACCACTTCCAAGAACCCTGCAACAACCCGACAAGCCCACAGATCATCGCTCCAGAAGTAAACCCCCACAGCCAATAAGACAGTACAGAAGACACGACCCAAGTCCAAATGACCCTGAAACCCATTAACATCAACCGCTAATCACCCAGTATTACAACAGCCAACAACAAGAGCTCACCGTAACCAGCTACCTCCTCACATTCAGAACTCAACCCTGAAACAGCAAAACACATACCCAACAAACCCACCGACGCCCTCCACCCCTCTACAGCACACCCCACCGATACACTCTACCACCCTCACAGGGTTACCCCACGCCTACTTTGCTCCCCATTACCCGTAACACCCTTCCCCCGAGCCTATACCCTTCCCATATACCCCCCCGCTTAAGTAGAAAAGGGATGAGGGTTTATGGTTTTAGCAGAGGAAGAAAGGAAGCCTCTAAAATATAGATGCCTAAAAGCAGACTAAGGATAAGGAGTACTACAGCACATAGAAGTGCAGGGATAGGGCCTTAGCTGAGGGCACCGACGAAGGCTGAACTAGCTCTACCAACAATCCACACAGATCTGACAGCCTTACAGCTGAGAGGAAAAGCTAGAATCAACCCACACAGGCAGCCCGTCAGAAACTATAACAGAAAGCCATAAGTCTGAGAAGCCTTCCAGGTCCAAGATTACGTCATACAGGCTAACTTAGGCAGGGGCGAAAGGCGATACATCCTGCCTCGGGAAGTAATCAATGCCAGCTTTCGGACCGTCCTACCGTAAGGGGGAGGAGCGTGTGTGAGTACCCATTGTAAAAAAGGGAATAGGCTGGCCAGGATGCAGGTGGACAAGCCACGAGTCCCAAATTAAAGGAAGGGCACGTTAAGCGAGCAAGGACAGATTAGCCAACAGGGATAGATATAAATAGATCAGGCTAACTTAGGCAGGGGTGAAGGGTGGTACATCCTTCCTTTCGGAAGTAATCAATGCCGTCCTTTAGGCCTTCCCACCATAAGGGGGAGGAGTGTGAGTGAGTGATGTTTGTATCTCTTCCTGACTTGCCGGTGGAAAAGGAACCGGACTGATGCTCCCCAGAATGGAAAAGGAGCCAGAGCCCTAGGGCTCTGTTTAAAAAAAAAGAAAAAAAAAGAAAAAAAAAAGTGTATCACAAAAATATTGCTTAAACTTTAGATCTGGCATATGACATTTTTATTTGTGTGGCCCTCCTTCTGATGCCAATGTAGGCACTGTGCCATACTGCTAATAATGGTCAGTACATAAGGGGAAGGAGTGGGAAAGGTGTGGGGTTGGGCTGTCGATGAATTTGTCTTCCTTGACCAGTCACTGGGAGGTATTTGACATAAGGAATGCCTGAAGCACCAGTACTGAAGAAGCAAGTACTGGCTAGTGACTGAATCACCTGTTATTGTTACTATGCAGTAAGCGAAAAACCAGCGCACTATGTGGTAAAAGCAGCAGTATACAACTATGCTCGCCATGGCATTCAGGGTGTAATTAACTGAGAGAATATATTATTAGTTAAATAAAAGGCCTGGGGGATCGATCGATCTGCAATCAGACTTGCTTTCATTCACACTTTACATGCATGCAAACAGTAGCGCAGCAAACTGGCGACATGTGCCCACTCAGTACTCAGAGATATGGCAACCCAGATACGAGTTCACTTCCAATGGCTATGGCGATATAGC
>BFEA01000233.1:1104869-1118260 GCA_003427395.1 Chara braunii
TTTTTGGATTTTTGGCCAAGGGGGGCAGGTTCTCACTGCGCACCCGCCAGTATTTTTTTTTTTTTTTTTTGGCCGCTCCCGGGCCGGGGTCAGGGGACCACCGCACCGGACCTCCGGGGCCGGGGCTGTGACAACCCTGGCTGAAGGACTCTTGAACAGCATTGATTACTCCCTGCAGGGGAGGATTGACTGTCAGATAACCTTCTCCTTCTTGAGGTCCTTTCAGTCGCAGCGTAGCTGGGACGGTCAGTGCAACATGATTAGCAAGACCGCTGAAGGTCCAGGCTGCTCTCATCTGCGTGGTATGGATCTGGTCGAAAGGTGGGTATCTGCTTAGCATGGGCAGGTTTTACCCTACAACCTAGTACACACCCTGAATGAGCAACCGCCTTGGATTCTATAGTGGATGTGACCGGAACTGTACGGAATGGAGTTGAATCTTTACTGGAACTCTGGATTCATCGTTACAAATAATGCGAAAGGGTTTACTATGATCTTATAGTTTTTTTTTCTGCGAAACATCAGAATCTGGATAATCGTGTACGAACTATCACAAAAGGCCTGTCACTCCCATGCATTCAGGGCGACCCATCTGCGATCCCCTCTGGGCCTGGGCCTACGAGTAGGTGCTTCCAGGAGTCCCATCCCACTGTTTCCATCTCAGTGTCTTGTCGACTATAGTCGCGATTCTTTGGTGAAATCTTTCATCTTGGCTCAGAATTTGTCTGGCTTGTCTTTAGCTGCCTGCTTGGATTTAACCCAGACTAGATCACCAACAGCAACCTGTGATGGTTGCCTGTTTTTGTTCGCTTACTCTACCATTTTCAGCTGGCCTATTTCTAATATTTTCAACAACTTTTTGAAGGCTTTCTTGTACTGTACTCAGTGTACAGCAAACTCATGGGTCCTGGGCGGGTCTTTGAATTTGGTCCGGATGCAACAGTGATTAGGTTTCGTGTGGTTTCCACCCCTTATGCAACTCGCTAGGTGTGTCCACCCTGTTGACAGATGCACAGAGTTATTGCATGCACTTGCTACCTGACCCCGGGCCACTCTGGTAGCCTAGATAAAAAATATATAAATTTAATAAATTATGAATCTATTTTTAATAAAAAATATTTTTTAATTTGGCAAAAAATTTCGATGTGACCCTAAGGCAAAAGTTGCCCAGTTTATTTTCCGCACAACATAGGTTTTTAACTTTTTTAAATTTTAACTTCTCTTTTTTTTCGACTTTTTTTTTTTTTTTTTTTTTTTTTGCAGGGACCGTCCCTGGCCCTTGCCCGGCCGGGCTGCCCAGGCAACCACAGTGACCACGGTGCCCCGGCTGGTAATGAAGACACCGCCATCATACTGGGACTATTTCCATGAAACCTGCCTATTAACATGATCAGATTCATCAGAATAATCAGATACATCTTGAAAGTTGTAGTTCACTGAAAAGGTTGCCACAACAAATCTTGAAGCATGCAACTACCGGTCGGCATTGTCCACTCTCTCACCCCTCCTCCTGCCCCCCCCCCCCCCCCCCCCCCCCCCCCCCCCCCCCCCCCCCCCCCCCCCCCCCCCCCCCCCCCCCCCCCCCCCGGCCCCCCCTTCTCCATTTGAAAGTCCTATCCTTAGTGTCTCTCCATCTTCTTTTATTTAGTGCTGTCCGTCGTCTGTCCCTTCTACTGAAATTTCAAATTAGTAAATTACCCAAAATGTTCAGGGCAAACGAATGGCACACAAAATTCTTGGCACCCTTTCAGGCAGGACAGAGTGCAAAGTTTCTTTCTAGGAAACATTTCTTGATTCTGTATTGTCCTTGTGCAAGAGCAATGCTATTGTTCTTTGTATCCATCAAATTTTAAACGCGTATGCCACGAAGGGCCAGGAAATGATGAAAATTACCGAAGAATAGGGCCAATATCTTTAGGGAGAAGATTTTGTCATGCTCCCGAATGGGTTGGCCAATGGCCAGTGATAATGATGAAAATGATGAAAATGATGAAAATTCAAAATTAGTAATTAGTAATTACCCAATATCTTTAAGGAGAAGATTCTAGGAACCATAATGTTTGTGTGTAAGTGGACCGGGCGGGCCAAAATATATATATATATATATATATATATATATATCGTCAAATAGAACTGCCCGGTAAACCGTAGGCAGAGAGGGAGAAGAGGACAACAAACGAGGGGCTGTGACAAACTGTTTCGTCGGAGTTTCACCGAATATCGTCACACCGACTCATCAATATATATATATATATATTTTTTTTATTTCTATGTTGGGCCGCCGCCCGGCCTGGCACGCCCGGCCAGGCACGCCCGGGCCAGTTGGGCAGAGGGGGGGTCACCCGGCAAAACCCGACAGGTCAAAAAAGAGGCAAGGATTCTAAAAAAAAAAAAAAGGACTTCGGGCCAGGACTGCGCTTGGCCTAAGCAGTCAGAATCCGGTCTTAACTCCCGTTTCGGTGATGGGTCATCCAGGGGGGTTTGTGGGGTATAAACAGTGACTAAAGAGGTTAAAAGGGTACATTTGGACTCATGTTTTCTCATTTATTTTGTATCTTAAAATTAACAAGGAATTTCGAGATGGCCCTCAGCCAAAAGTGGTTTGTATTGCAATTTTACACAACATTTTTTTTTTTTCGGATTTTTTTGAATTTTTTTCTTTCTATTTTTTTTTAAATATTATGCGCTGGGATGGTCCGGGACCCTGCCCGGGCCCTGCCTGGCCCGGGCCGCCCGGGAGGGTGCCCGGGCGACCTTCCCCCAGCCGGGCCGCCCGGTGACTAACACAGGTTTATTTTAAATTTCGTAAAAGAATTTCGATGTGACCCTGAGGCGAAAGTCGTTCATTTTATTTTTCTGCATAACGTAGTTTTTTTTGGGGATTTTTTTGGATTTTTTTTTTTTTTTTTTTTTTGCTGGGACTTTCTCTGGTCCTTGCACGGGCTGGCCACCCGGGACCCGGGCGGCCCGGCTGGTAGCCTAGTATTCTTTATTATTATTATTATTATTATTTGACCTGGCCCCGCAAGTGGTCCTGGGGCAGTCTGGTAACCTGGCCCTGTATTATCAGGCTGTAGGAGTAAAATATGCGTAGTAGCGTACTATTCAGCTGCACAGGATAGCTATAACAGTCAGGTACACGATTAGGGACGACAAAGCGCAATTGCAGGTCCCTTAACTACTCATGGGGACTCCTCTAGGAGAGCAGATTGAGGATAGCCAGTCCAATTTATGGCAATCAACCACCAATCGACAGAGCAAAGGCGATCAGCAGACATATACTCTTAGGGCAAGAATATTAGGAGAGAGCTGATGAAAAAGCTACATGAAAAGCATGGAGCTCAGCCCAGGGACATCTGAGGGTTTAGGGTTTACAAACTGTACATACACATTCAGGCTTGGGTAATCTGAGAGAGGGAATTTTCGAATGACCTCACAAGTGGCTAACGGGGGCCCCCACTTTCACCTCCTGACTAATGGGTCCAAAACTGAAATTAGGGCTTGGAACTTTGGAACTTTTGGGGTCTTTTTTTTTTTTTTTTTTTTTTTTGCCTGTTTTTGTTTTGCTTTCAGATTGCTATGTGCCAAATTTGGTATCATTTGGGCCAGTGGAATTTCCTCTGATGAGATTTCTGAAATTTCTCAAATGGTTGGTGAAATTTCATGAAAGTGCACCTTTGCCTTTCTGTTTTGTAGGGTTTTTTTTTTTTTTTTTTTTTTTTTTTCCCACAGTAGTTAGTATAGTATGATCTCCACTCTATGAATTGGTGGCAAGTTTGGTTAAAATGACCCTTGGGTTTTGTTATGAATGGCATGAGAAGTTGTCTGAAATTTGAGGCTCAATGACCTTCACAGATGTGCTTTTGAGGGCTTGGAACAATAGGGGGTAGGAACAATTTGCTAAGTGCATGGTCATGTTGGACAGGGGGTAGACGGACAGTCAATCCTTCCTAGGGGAAGGGGAAGTGATCAGTGCTAACAGCCTGTCAGGGTTCCGCGGGCTGTAACGTGGGGAAGTGTTGAAGTTCGGTACGCATGTAATTTTGACTTGCCGTACTGACCCTCATGTAATTTTGACTTGCAATACTGACCCTCCCCAGAATAGGAGCAGCAAAGCTAATTGCATTTACATTTAAAATTTTAAACCAGCCGTACCTTTCCTCTACTTGAAAAACAAATTTGCGAGTCCTTTATGGCCGCATTTTTTGGGGGTCGGGGTCCGGGACCAAAATGGCTGGCAGCGCCAGCCAAAAGGAGGAGGCCCGCGCTGGTTCGTTTTTTTTGGCTCGCAGGCCAATTTGTCAGCATTAATAGCTGGGCGAAGTACTGGTGGTTCAAAAAAAAAAAAAAAAAAAAAAGAGGACAGCAGACTGGTAGTACTCTGGTACACAATTCTGACTGTGAAGGAAAAGGAATTCTGTTGCAGGGCATGGACAATTTTGCGTGGCGAAAACTACCACCACTGACTGACGGAGTTAATATCTGCGGACCTACAGGCGAGAGTCTGGCGGCGACTCCTTCATGAATTCTTTGTCATTGTTGGTGAGTCAGCGAACAACTACCACCACTACCAAACACTGCCAGTGCAAGGGTGTGAGGAGCACCGCTGAATTGCCTTTTGAACGATAACGAAGATCGCACTTTGTCGTCCATCTTCTGCTGTGAAAAACACCATCTGCTGGTGTAGTTTGTGAACAACATACTCTATACGACTCTATAGCAATTCGACATAGTCAGGACAAGACTCTACAGCAATTTTGCACAGGCTGTGAAAAACACTATTGAGTCCCAGAAGAAGTCATTCCGTAACCGGTCAAAATTTTGGCTAATTTTTTTTTTGGGTAAATGCCAGTAAATCCATCAATCGTAGAACAACTGAGTAAGAAAGTCCCAGAGGACAAGGCACCTAAATTTCCCAAAATGAATAAGGAGTATTAAGGACCTGTTTAATCATTAAAATAAAAATAAAAATAAAAAAATTGATGCAGTGTCTGTAGACTCTGTACTAACTCTGTAGAGAGTTCAGAATTTCGTTGTGATGCTTCAAAAGCCTCCAATAGCATTAAAAGTTTTAAAACATACAAAAAAAAGTTAAAAAAACATAAAGAGCATAAAAACATAAACTTCGTTGAAGTTCGTTCCTTTTTTTTTTTTTACTGAATGTCATTAACATATGGTTGTATTATCCTAGCCAGGACCTACCATAATAATTCCTAGAAGATCTTACAATTTATTAATTTACTAGGCTACCAGCCAGGCCGCCCGGGTCACCTTGTTTTCCCGGGCGGGCTGGCCGTGCAAGGACCAAAGAAGGTGCCAGCAAAAAACAAAAAAAAAGAAACACAATCCAAAAACTCTGAAAAAAAATGTTATGCAGCAAAATAAACTGAACAGCTTTTGCCTCAGAGTCACATCAGAATTCTTTACCCAAAAAATATTTTTATTTATGTTCTTATTTTAACTTTGAAGTTATTTTTTTTTATTTCTTTTGCCTGACCAGGCAAGTGGTCCCGGGCCACTCTGGTACCGTAGCTAATTTAGTAATTTACAAAATGAAAAAAATAAGTTGAGATAACTCCTCTGGAGACGAAAGAAAAATCTATGAGCATTGTGTGTTCAATGTTCATGAATAACTTTCACACCGTTTGTGTTTGCCCTTCAAACCGCCACTACCGTTCAGAGGCGATGGCTAAGTTGTGAATATAACCTATACCACATTCTTCGGAGGCCGGGCGCCACCAGACCAAAGTGGCCGGCGGCACCAGGCAAAACAAAAGAAAAGGTCGCGCTGGGGATTCGGCAAAGCTTGGCGCCCAGTTCTGCTCCGCGTCGGCAAAAGGAGGCTCGGAGGTAGTGGTGGTTTAAGAAAAAATTGGACCATGTCCACCAGTTCTCGATTGATTTGTGTCATCCTTGCACAAGGGCCATGCTAATTACTTTTCTCTGTATCGTTCCAATATTAAGTTTTAACTGATGTCCGGAAGGACACGTTAACTTCCATACCTGGACTACCACGGTATATAATGTTATCCGGAAGGACACATTACCTTCCGTACCTGGATTACCATGGTTCCATTGTTAATACTATTATTATCTGCCCAGAGTATCGATAACACGGCCTTGACTATCAATCTACAGATTGTGATTAATATCAAAACAGTTCAGGTTATTAAAACTTAAAACTCAGAACTTCAAAAAGCCATGGTACTAATAATTCCTAAAGCAGTAAAAACCAAATCCCTGCTACCGGTCAGGCAGCTAGGAAGAAATGAAGAGAACGGGAATTATGAAAACTAGCACATTGATCGATGACAGCTGGATGATGGTGATGGCGTGGTATGGTGGTTGTCTCCGTGCTCTGTGCGATGGTCGATAACGCATAAGACCCAAAAAGATGTCAGCAGTGTGATTCACTCCGTTGCTTCATATGGGACATTGTCGCCCAGCAGAGATGCTGATCTGGATGTGGAAGCTGCCATTCATGACCGACTTTGTTGAAAGCTCGTAGCTTTTGTTCCAAGTGCCAAAGATGCCGACAGTGTTATTCGCTCTGTTGTTTATTGGGCCTCGATCCGCTACTAAACATCCAAAAAGTATCGGGACTGGAGACCCCATCATGGGTACAAGGTGCAGAGAAGCGAGATTTGCGATGTCTTTGAAGTTCTTTGGACTTCTTTGAAGCTATGGAAGATGGTGCGATCAGCATGCCCAGCTGTTCTGCGTCGCTGAGATGGATCAGAATCATATTTCTCTCTACCTGATGGCAGTTGTTGCTGAGTGTGGCATGAGATGCATGCAGCCGGTGTACATTTCGTTGTTTGTGGGTGTGTTGGAGGGGAGGGTACGAAAAAGTGCCTCCTGTGTTTTCTTCTCGAAAAAGGAAAAACACTTGGGAGTTATGGCTGTGTATTTTGAACCTTCCATCCTTCGAGAGGATTCGCTGGCGTGTGCCATTTCAGCCTAAATGGTTGCTTTCATCTTCTTCCGAAGGGTTAAGTCGGGGGAGGGTGGAGAGGGGGCTTTCGGGAGGACGAAGGACACTCATTCAACCTCGCAGCATCTGCTTATTGGCCTCCAAATGGTATATGGCAATAGAACCCGTTCCGCGGTCTTCGGCGAAGTCCAGGTTTTGATTGACCAGATACACCAGGAACTCATGAACCAGAAGTTGATGCGCAGGATTTTAAATTTTATTAAGTTTTAATGCAAGAGATGCACCACCCTCCTGCAGCTCAATGATCTCAATCAATGTCACTCCAAGGTTATCCGCAGGCTCGCATTCCTTTGCCAATTCGAAGATGGTATCATCTCCCATGTCATTGGAGAAGTCCCTGGGCATTTTGTGGCCAGCCGGAGAAAGCGCAGACGGCCACTGAGAAGAGCACCGGCACCATTCATGAAAAAGTACCAGCCCCTAGCAGAACAAAAGAGAAAAAATCGAATGGCTCCGGCAAACAAGTCACTTGTGCACGTGCTTGGAAGGAGACCCAACAGCCCGCGACCCAAACTTTGCGAGTTTCACATCATCTCCCTTATCCTCAGCTGCATTCACAGTCATCAAAGGTACCTTTTTTTTTTTTTTTAACAGTATCAATACAATCAATTTATTGCAATGAAAACATTATCAAAGGTACTTCGCAACTGCAATGAAATGAGCCATGCGAATGACAAAACATAAGAGCACCGCAAGCCATGCGAAACCAGATTGCAGCATTCTGTAGAAGTCCAGATAACTTTGAGCCTGAGCTGAAAGCAGATTGCACCACGAGATCACACCAAATAAGTAAGAGCAAAGCGTTGAAGTCACAGGATAATGAAAGTCCTCTTCTCGCCTCCAACACAGATGTCAACAATGCCGCCCTCCTATATCGGCGCTCGGCGCCCACATTGCAGTCAGACAGCTCCTATCGACCTAGACTCCTATCTGCAACAGCAGCCAGATGACGAATGAAGACTCTGAGTGAGAATGGTCTGGTCCCACATCACCAGGTAAGTGCCTTCTCACATCACCCTCTGAATGAGCGGTCTGCTCCCCGATCACCAGGTAAGTGCCTCCACAGTCCGTCGCCCAAGGTCCTCCGCCTTCCTCCTTCAGCTATGGGGGCAAGCAGCCCGGCTATGACTTCTTCCTCGTCCCCCGCAAGTGCCCTTCTTCCTCCTGGCCCGATTCTCGTCCAGCAAGCCAGCGCTCCAGCAGCGCTGCCGCCGTCCAGCTAGCCAGAATGTAATGAGTGGGACACTCTTGCTTCTGTCCTGTCTGGCTGGGTGAGGCAGACCCTGGCTGGGCGGCCTTCAGTTCCAGTATCTGCAACCAACCCACCGGGCTACTGGTTGGTTGAAGATGCTGCGAGCACCAAGAATGTGTCTGGGGCTCAACTGTAAGTGCCCCGGGCCTCAGCATCTTTGCTGGGTCCCCAGCATCTTCAACCCACCGGGCTACTGTTTGGTTGAAGATGCTGCGAGCAGCAACCAACCCACAGACCCCTTCCTGCTGACGTCGGCCTCTACTTACGTCTCGTCGATTTTCTGCAGGCCCACCTTCACTTTGGGCAGGTGCAGGCATTTTCCAGCAGGCGTAGGCTCTTTCCAACCAGGCCGAGGGCCCTCATGCTTTGCACAACGGTGGCATCTCTTTAAATTAAAAAAAGAAAGTAAAAGAGAAAACTTGTGATGTTCTGAGGATTGGTGGCATCTGTTCTAACTTGTAATTATTCCTTTGCTTGTGCTGCTCGTTTCTTTGATTTTCTGTCCGTTCTTTTTTTTTTTTTTTTTTTTTTCTAATAATAGTACAGGTCCGTACGGTCCTGGTGCCTTGTCCATTCTGGGGAGCATCAGTCCGGTTACTATTTCCCCGGCAAGTCAAGAATGAGATACATGGTGAAAACTCTCACACTTCCTTCCGTATAGTCAAAGGATCCCTGACCAGCATTGATTACTCCCTACTGGAGGATCGACTGTCAGTTTGCCCTTCCCTGCTCTTCCTCTCAGGAACCGTATCATGTCCTGTCTGATAAAAGCTTTGCTTAACGAGAATCGCTGGGCAACCAGCAGCGCTCCTGTTGTCTGATCGGACGTGTCCCTTTTGGTGATGAGTATCCCGGCACATCCGATTAGTACCACTTCTTCCATATCAGCCTGTTGTCTATTATGGTGGCAACCTTTCCCGTTATCAACCAATCCCTGAGGAAAGTTCGCTTCTTCATGGCTTGTCTCTCTGGTCATAGCTTTGTTGAGGAGATTATCTTGTGGCAGTTGCTCCGGATTTCGGTTTCCACCATCCTCAGCAGCAAGGTCCACATTTCCTCCCTTGAAATTTCTGTCTTCTTGATTGACTGTGTGCACCTCCGTGTTTCCAGATGACCCATAGTGCCAGCTTTCTGAGTAGTCTGAACCAGATCTCCTTGTTGCCCTTGAGATCGGGGGAATTGTTGGGGAGGAGTAGAATGGTTAGAGGGGTAGTGCTGGGGGTTGGTGAGGAGAAGAGGGAGAGTCATAACGTCCGGATTTTGTTCCAGATCCTGGCTGCTACGGGGCAGAAGAGAAGGCAGTGTGGAATGTCTTCTGGTGTGTTAGTGCTGCACATCAGGCATAGTTCAGACTCCAGAGCAATTCGGGTCTGAGTGTTGTCTCCTTTTATGAAGCGACTGGTTTACAGGTAGGGCCACGTGGGCTATGAGCCATTGCATTCTGCGGATTCGTACTGTTCTTATGAGGAGGTATGTCGCCCATGGGATAGTGAAAGAAGTTGTGGGATTGAGCCCCAGTATCTTCCTCCATCTCTCCAGTAGTCTGGGATTAGGGTCAACTGTCAGCAATCCGAGATCGTACCCAAATTTGTCGTCGTATTTGGCAATTGTTCTTGTTTTGCTAGTTGTCTTGTCTCCAGATCCATTCCTTTGGGTCAAATTCCAAGTCTTTGATGCCGAGGTCAGGCCGGAGGATCGCCCTTGGCTTAGACTGAGAAAACCTGACCTTCCTCTAGTACGAAAATTTCTAAGGTCCCGTATTGGGGGTCAGTATTCAGGATTGTTGGTTCCTGAAGGTTCTGGTTGTCGATCGTGTAAAAGATAAACTTGGCACGACAGCTTGATCCTGTGAGGCACCTAATGAACCGGTACGCCATTTCTGGCCGGGTCTTAGGGATGAGCAGTCTCCAGTCCCCGGGCTTCCATGTGAATTCTTCTTTTAGCAGGGCTATCCATGGCTGTGGGATGCTCTGTTGTACCATGGAGAGGTTGGTCTCAAGGGAGGGGTATCCCCTTCAGGGGGATTCTCATATCTTGTTCTGACACCCAGTCCTTTCGCTCTTCTGACCATAGGTGTCTGACCTGCCAGACCCTCTTTCGAGCCAAGACAACCACCTTTGGTCTTTATGGTGCAGAGTCCAGGGGTTGCCCTCTATGTCTGTGATCCAGGGGTTGCAGAATAGTGGCTGTCTGAGCACTTCTTCCTTGCTGTTAGGAGCGCCCTGCTTACTCGGCACGAGTCGGCGCCAAGCGTTCAGGGTTGGTTTCCAGTATGGGGTTGAGGTGGGGTTAGACTGTTCCAACGATTGAGGTGGGTTGCTCCTTCGGGGCCTTCCTGTCCCAATTGACCACTCTCTAGCCATTATCCAGAACAGGTCGCTCATGTTGGGGGGGGGTCTTGACTGGTGCCAGGTTCCTTATGCGGTCCAGGACCATTTTGGTCCACGACAGGGACCGTCTAGTTAGGATTTTAATTATCCATTTCATTTGGAGTGCTATTGCCTCCTGTTTAGGGCCTCTTATTCCCAGGCCTCCTTCTGTTGGCTTTCTGGTGATGTAGTGCCAGGGTGTTGATGAAGATAGTTCTGTTCGGACCCTCTGTCCAGAGATAGCATCTGACTCTGACTTTGAGGCTCTTTAGGTCATCATCCAGAGGGGACCATATGGAGGCCATGTACCACAGCATGGAGAAGATTGACGTATTGATGATTAGTGGTCTCCCTATCAGTGATGCCTTAGCCTTTTTACATGGAGCCAAGCATGATAATGTTCTCGCTATTACTAGGTTTGTCCCATCCCTGGCCATATGCCCTCTTGATGCCCAGGTAGCAGAGTGCTTGGTCCTCGGTGGACCAGAATAGGGGATTGGGGCTGTCGTCTGGTTGGGGCGGGGTGCTGTCAGCTAGCCACCACCCTCCGGTTTTGGCCTAGATGACCTTCATTTCAGATGCCACTTGGAAGGCTTCCAAAGCTCTGGCCAGGGCTTGAAAGCATGAGTTGCTGGCGCAGATCAGGACTGTGAGATCCTCAGCGAACATAAGTGCAGTGGGAAGGCAGAAATCGTGTGTAGGGCTGTAGTTACATTCTGTGAGGCGGTGTATCAACGGGTCTTTATGAAGGAAGGACGCTATGGCCTCCATGATCAATAGGAAGATGGTAGGAGCGAGGGGGTTGCCCTGGCGGACGGATCTCGAGATCGGGTAGGTGTCGGACAGGATTCTATTGACTTGGACTCTACCATTGGCATCACCATATAGGATTCTGACCCATTCTCTGAACTTTGTCCCACTCCCATTTTTTCCGTACAAGCATGTAAGAAGTCCCAATTGACCTGATCATAAGCTTTCTCGAAATCGAAGAAGAAGATCGCCGCTTTCATTCTTTTTTCTGTATTTTTTTTTGCTTCTTCGTTCAGGGTCATCAGATTGTCAAGTATGTACCACCCTGGGATGAAACCTGCTTGGTCAATGTGGAAAATTTTGTCAGTGAGGCTGATGATTTTGTTGCCCAATGCTTTTGCCAGGATATCGTATGGGGTCGTGATTAGGGAGATGGGTCTGTAGTTCTTTAGGTCTTCCTTTTCCCCCTTCTTGTGGAGCAGAGAGACCACGCTGGTGCTGAGATATTGGCATAGGCATCCCTTGTCTATGCAGTCGTTGAAAAAGTCGAGAAGATTGTCTCCTAATATGGGCCAGAATTGCAACCAGAACACTTTTGATAAGTCGTCGATGCCTGGGGCTTTGTCGTTGCCCATTTGGGAGAGTGTTATTTGGAGTTCCCCTTTGGTGATAGGCTTGTCGAGGTCCACGGTCTGTTTCGGTGTGATAGTCTTTTCTAGGTGGGACATCATACGCTGGCGGGCGTTCAAATGAGTTGTGGAGGGAGGCGAGGGGGTTTTGGACTCGTAGAGTTCTGCGTAGAAGGCCCTGGTTATTCTCACCATACCCGAGATGGCTGTTTCGACCTTGCCTTGATTCGTCGGGTCCTTCAAACCCTTGATCATGTTGTTTCTGGCATTGGATTTGATCTTGGAGAAGAAAATTTTGGTCATGGACTCGTTGAGGAAGTACTCCGTCACCGAACGACTGGAGTTCTTCAAAAAAATCATGTCCCTCCTGCCAAACCCCCAACCTGCAATTATGGCAGGGGATTGGAACACGACACTAGAACCCAACCTCGACCGTATTTCTCGGTCCCTCCTCATGGGCCCCACACGAGCAAGAACCCACATAAGAAACCTCATGACAGGGTTCGAACTGATTGACCCGTTCAGAACTCTACACCCCTCAATAAGGGCATTCTCTCTAGTCAAAAGGAACCGAGCTAACCACACGTCGCTCTCCCGGATTGATTTCTTTCGGATCTCCGACTCCCTCCGAGGGACAGTCAAGGAGGCGGAAATCCTGGCAGCTGCTGCTTTCAAGGGGTTGGACCACAAACCATTCCATCTGCTCCTGAACTTCAACTCCCCGGTGGAAAAGGGTCAAGGCTTCTATAGCCCCAATAAATCCCTCCTCACAACACTGCGCCCAACAGAGGCAGTCAAGTGGAACTGGTTGTTCATGAGACAGGATGAGACAAGAAGAAGGGACAAACACCAATGGTTCATTGAGAGCTATAAGGATCTCTCTCAGACTCTCTGACGAGTCGGGAAGCATAGCAGATGAGCGAAAAATAAGAAAAGAGGAACTCCAAATCGCCATAAAAGTAGCCGAGGCGAATCTCATAACGGATCCCTCTAACGACTTCTATTATGACCTTCTAAGAGATGCCAAAGAGGAACTCAACGAATGGAGAAGGTGGGAAGGGCGTATAGGTTCAGAATCCTCAGGTCTTCTTCTTGCCACCTGATCTCGATCCACGGCCATCTGCCTTCTATCTCGTCGCCTTCTCCTTTGAAGATCTGTCCTTCAGACAGGATTTTAGAGGTGTGGGGAACTAGGATTGCAGTACCTCGTTTGCTTGGTCCGTCTTTGTTGGACCACAGCGTGAACGTGCATCCTCCCAGGCTCGTTTCGATTGTCCTTTTGATTCTTACATGGTTGGGCAGATTGGAAAGGTGGGTTTCTTGCAGCAAAACAGCATCTCTCTCTCTCTCTCTCTCTCTCTCTCTCTCTCTCTCTCTCTCTCTCTCTCTCTCTCTCT
>BFEA01000233.1:1159740-1185897 GCA_003427395.1 Chara braunii
GTGTGTGTGTGTGTGTGTGTGTGTGTGTGTGAGGTAATGGCTGGCGGCGTCACCTTCTCCCCCGTGCTGGCTGACTGTCTGCTAACTGAATTGCTAACTGAATTGCTAGCTGAATTGCTAACTGAATTGCTAACTGAGTTACTCCATTGCTGCTGGCATACCTCTCTCTCCAAGCCTGGCAGCCTCTCGGCACGTGCACAGCTCAAAGATGACGGCAGCTACCCAGCCTCTTTCCTGTGTAGCCAGGCTGGGGTCCCTGCCAGCCCAATAAGGCCCTCGTTCAGAAGAATCTAGATTGTGGCTGGCATTACCCGAAACTGGCCACAATAGACTGCCGGCAGGCGACCTCCTCTTAGGGCCTAACCACCTGGCTGCACCCAGGCCCTTCTAGCATCCAATTAGGACTTGAATTACAGAATTGGAGTCAAGGAACTAGGCTCCCCAGCATCGAAACAGAGCCAGGGCCGAAAGGACCTATTCTTTAAAATTCAAAACAACAACAACAACAGCATCCAACCTCCTCGCAAACATATAATTGTTAATCAGCTGTATGACAGAGTGTGTGAGGCAACTCCCTTGCCTACACCCCTCGAAAGGAGCAATGCAAACAGTGATGAGTCAACAGCAGGCACCAGGAGTGGGGACCACCAACCACATAATTGCAAGACAATGTATTGTCGCATATCAATCAACGAAACGACCGCACTTTGTGAAACAGACGATGAAAACAAACGTACAGAAGACAAACACGAAGAGCACACTAAAGCCGGCGTTCTTTCGATCATTTCTTTTGATCATTTCTTCGTTTCGCTCCCTGCCCGTTACTGTGAAGTCGGACACTCAGTTGCATCAAAAACTTCCATTTTTTAATTTTAATGCCAATCCTGTTGAATAATACAGCTGCAGTGAGCTAGAGCAAGCTGTTCGACCGGGTTAAAAAGAAAAAGAAAAAGAAAGAAAAGAAAGAGTCGTTGGACCAGCTAGCATACCTGATATGAAGCTCCGCCTGGAGCCATCGCCATCTGCGCATGCACACGAGATGGAATGGCCAACAACAAAGGATAAAGTTCCAATGAACGTTCAATCATCGTCATCGTACATAATATGATACCAATCATCCCCCCCCCGGCCCCCCGCCCCCCCGCCCCCCCGCCAATCAAGACTGTGTGGACCCCCTGAGTACCGCTCAGTTCATCAGCACAAGGTGTGCACCGGCTCTAGACCTGGGAGACAGGGAAGATTCCTCAGCCCAGGCTTAAGGACCCAAGCTATCGCCGTCCACCGCATAGAACGTTCCTCAGCCATGTTGAGGTGCATCAGACTGAAAGTTCCTCCAAATACAGGCAGCCATAGTGATCGTACGTTTTACTCGGGAGAAGACAGTTGTTGAAGTTTTCTTTTCTCCCATTCTCTTATTAGCATTTCTGTTATGGTTTCGGGAAGGAAGCAGGTGAAAGGTAGGCGGGAAGTAGGGGGGTGAGCAGCAGAGGGGGCAAGCAACAGGGGGGGGGGGGGGGGGGGGGGGGGGGGGGGGGGGGGGGGGGGGGGGGGGGGGGGGGGGGGGGGGGGGGGGGGGGGGGGGGGGGGGGGGGTGCAGAGGGGGAAGCAGAGCACCTCGAGGGTGTTAAACAAAAGTTTTTGTAGGGCATCAGGCCCCGCCGTGCACGCACGACCTCCAACTGGCACCACCCTCGGCCACAGGAACGGAGTCTCGTAACCATACTTGCAAGCGGACGCCGTCCAGGCGGTTCCGCACGTGCGGCAGACCGCCGGACCGGACCCGTGCGGCGCACGAATGTGCGCCCGACAACCAGTTACGCCCCACCCCCCCCTAAAAAAAAAACCGCCCCCGTCCGGTCCGGTCCGGGTCCATCCGGTCCGTGGGGAGGGTGCCGCACGCGGCAAAGCGGACTAGACCGGACGCTCGTCCGGTCCGTCTGCTTGCAAGTATGCTCGTAACCACTACACCCCTTGGAGGTGTTATAAAAACTGGATCCATACCGGTCGCGATATCCAGCCCACCCCCAGGGTTGTAGCGTCCTTGAACTCACCACACACACAACACCACACCACAGCATGGACACGGGAATCAACACGCACTCCGCTCAGACAGCACGCGGTCCACCACCGCTACTTAGCCCGCCTAGGTATTCATGGAGGGGGCGCGGTGACCAGAAAGAGAATTTCCTTTTCTCAACATACAATGTGCAAAATCGTTTTACAGTATCACCTCCTCTCACCACAGGACGAGGGAAAACCGGCCTGAGCACTTTGGACGCCCAGACCAACGCTTCCAAAAATGAACCCACTTTTCTTTCGGCCTTTTTATGTTAGCATCATTATTGTCCAACACAACTATTACCATATTCTAGACACCCTCAGAAATCCCTTAAAAAAAAAAAAAAAAAAAACGGTCCTCCTCGGTGTTAGTGGTGACCCTCAGAAAGCCCTAATTTTGAGTCATCTAGGACACAAGGCAGATCAGACCCTCTCTGTCCATGCAAGTGAATGATCTACTCAGGGTAGTTAGACATGTCAGTGTATGTTGCTCGCCTGCCCACTAATATGGACTTCAGTCAGCCTTTATTCACGATACAAAGATCCTTGAAAGGGCACATAAGGATCATATACGTTAAACAGCACACACGACGTTAGAAAAAAGCGGTACATACTATGAGAAGAAAAACAGTCTTTCGAGCGTTCGAAAAAGCAACACGGTCTTCGGGACATCCATTAAAATTGGAACGATACAGAGAAGATTATCATGGCCCCTGCGCAAGGATGTTACGCAAAATCGAGAAATGGTCCAAATTAAAAATTTAAAAAAAAAGGAAAAAGAAAAAGAAAAAGCAACACAGGATTAGAAGAAAAACAGTCTACAGCACAGAGAATAAGAAGAAAAACAGTCTTTCTCCCTCACCAGCGGAAAATAAACAGACTTTAGAGCGTGAGAAAAGTGGCACATAGAATGAGAACAAAAAATATATTTTTTACTTATTAGCAGATTGAGTTCATAATGCATCATATATGCAATGAACCCGACTTAATTCGTCACTCACACAAACACAGAACATGCAAGATTCGCGGAGCCATGAGGTGGCCAAAATAGCTTCTCCCGAGAGGCAAACACTTCAAAACATTATTATTATACAAGCAGCGAGTTCAAATGACACTCAGCCTCACCCGCAATTCAACAGTGCCAATCAAACAACCTCTCTCTCTCTCTCTCTCTCTCTCTCTCTCTCTCTCTCTCTCTCTCTCTCTCTCTCTCTCTCTCTCTCTCTCTCTCTCTCTCTCTATGTCTGAACCCTCGCTCTCTCTTAAGACTTCAGGTGCTCAACCTCACTACTCGCTATCTTTCTCCTTCTCCCACTCAGACCTTGGATCGCTCACTCTCTCTTGCTTCTTGAACACATCCTTCTCTGTCAGCCTCTCTCTGTCTCCTAGCCCTACAGCTATGGCCACTGTCTTCCTTCCCGACCACCCTAGCTATGGCGCCGATGGCCCTCCTTCCTCAATCATCCTGACTGTACAACTCCCTTGGTCTAACAAGCACTACAGCAGAGCTTCTTCCGCATCGTACGAATTGACAAGTGAAGAGCCAAAGTACGGTAGCATGTATAAATAGCAGCACTTGGTGTGCTTTGTCTGCTTCAGACCAGTAATGGTCCCCGCAGCCGGTCGGGTGCAATTGCTAGTTCCGGAAGTCACCGAACTTTACCAGGATGCTGCTGCTAAATTGGACTTTGAGACTTTGGACTTTTTCTGTCGGCTACATGCCTTTCTTCTACCGACCTTCATCTCTTCGACCCTACCAAGTTCCTCTAGGATCCAAGGTACTGAGACCTGATGGGACCCGCAGGACTGGGACCAACTGGGACCTATGGGACTAGGATCACATGGGACTCTGAGACTGGGACTCGAGACACTGAAAAAGCATGAAATCCTTTCACTCCCGCCGCCCTAATTTCGAGGTCCTGCGTGAAAACTCTATCTGCAATATTAACTCCCCTTCTAGCCCTTTCATAGTAGGACACTAGGTTGGGGGCGATCTCCTTCAGTTCGTTGTTAGCATACCAGCAGTCATCATCTGGTTCCTGGTATTGGAACCGGACCTTGTAGTGCTGCTGCGGTCTGCCCCTCCTACCATGTCTATGTTATGATTCTGGTTGTCTGTTGTCTGAGGACCAACACTCAGTCACATAGACTTCCAGGTATGCCCATACATACACAGAAGGAAGGCGAGAGGATAGGAGTATCACACCGCACAGGGAGAGATAAACACAGTGGAAGACTTGACCATGCGATATGACAGGGTACACTGAAAGTGCCATTCACTCCGCTCAATCCTCACTGCCCGTCATAAAGGAAAGCCGAGTAGATCACATCCAAGAACAATGAAACGATGATAGTCCAAACCCAGTATCCACACAGTTTATTATACTCAGAGTCTCGAATTGTCAGAATAACCTCAGAACTATGATGTGCTGCCCAGAGATGAGCAGCGCTTCACTCCCCAACCCTGACGAGCCGCTATCACTACCCGTGAGTCCCTGAAACATCAAGCGCCACCCAGATACAGCCTCCAAAGGTAAGCGCCACCCTGAGACAGGCCTCTGAGGCCAAGCGCCACTCAGAGGATGAAGAAGAAGACCAGCGCCACAGTATCTGATGATGACAAAGTGCCGGAAGACTTCCCGGATGGAAGTCTGCAGCAGCGCCACCACTCCTGACAACATGATCTCTGAGGAAGATGCTGCAGCTATGGCTGCAGCGCCACAGCCCTGGAACCCCACTCCGGAGGAGGGTCCAGCAGGGCACCAACTTCTCTCGCCTCCAGCAGACCTCAATCGCCCAGACCTCTGTTCAGCCCCGCATGCTGACAGAGTACGGCACAGGTCCCAGCTATGGCCGGCGCTCTGCAGGTCTGGCTATGTCTGTCTCCCACAACGCTGAGCCGTCACCACTTCCGGTTCACGTGTAGCGCAGCAGCGATGTACTCGGTACCAACTGCCAAAAGCCCTGAACCGATGTGCCTAACCTATCCATAGGCTACTCTAGCCTAGACTCGACCTAGACTGGACTGACTGACCGACCGGTACCGTTTCTGTTTCGGTCTGTAGGGCCTCTCCCAACCCAGCTATAGGCTATAGGACCGTCTATTAGCATAGGCCCTTAGGGCCTGTCTATTCTAGAGGTAGCCCGGGCCTGCTATTCGCATTAGGGTAGCTTAGGAAATTCAGTTAGTACTGGGCCTGTACTTTCCCAAATTTGCAGATATGTCCCTCACGAATTTCCCCTACAGGTAGGTCTCTCGGTTAGCCCTCAGCCAAACAAAATTACAAATCTAACCTAAGACGCGACCCGACCGAGGCAAGCCCCGAGCTTCGCCCTCGGCCCAATGTACAGTCCACTGAGGATCTGCAGGCTTCATTACATACTTACCCCCCCGGGGAGAGCGGACCTCCGCACCCATACTTCATTTCCTGGTAATGAACCAGCAGACGAAGGGGGTGTAGAGATAGAGCTCTTGCCTGAAGAGGAGAACCCGAGAGACTCGCAGGGTAACCTATGCCCCTGATCACTGCTGCAAACAGCGAGGTCAGGAGGAGGTAACCTCAGAGTGTCAGCTGGTCTCGACTGCATCAAGAAACCACGGTAGGACCTGGTCCTTGACTGTCGCGCAATCGACCACTTCTGAAAAGTTGAGGTTCCTTAGGCGACGCCCTATTGTTGCAATCCGGTCACCTATACTCATGACAAGCACTGTAAACAGTGATGTCAGGAGAAGGAGAACTCAGAGTGTCAGCCGGTCTCGATTGCGTCAAATGACCACAGTAAGACTTGGCACCCGACTATAGTGCAATCGACCATGCTGAAAAGTTGAGCTACCTAGACGTTGAGCTATAGTCGTCGATCCGGGTATTCACCCCTAGAAGACATGGAACAAAGTGCAGTCGATCAGTAGAGTGATATAGTGGAGCCCATAGCTCTCAACTACAATTATCATTCTAGACTGAAGGACTGCAATAAGAGATTGCGGTCAATATCATACTTCCATCCATATCCGGTGGTATCAGCCATCTCCTTGAGGGGAATACATTATTGACAACACAAGGCAGCAACTTTGATTGTACGTAGCAGTTTCTGAGAGATTCACTCCTCAGGTAAAAACTTTTTGGACTTGACCCAGACTAGATCTCCAACAGCAAACTTGGACGGTCTTTGGTGCTTGTTTGCTTGTTCCACCATTTGATATCGAGTCTTTCTAATGATGTCTGCTACGCAGGTCTTTCTCCTATTGCAGCGCAAATTCCCTAGTGCCTGGAGGTAATCTCTTAATGTGATCAAGATTAGGGAAGTCAGTCGGTCTTCTAGGGCACCATCCTTTCTGCAGTTCATGCGGGGTTCGTGAAGTTGCTAAATGCACAGATAAGTGTTCATCCCAATCAATCTGGTCTGGTATAAGAATCATGCGCAGTACTTTTGCTCAGTTTGTCCATTTGTTCATTTGCTCAGTTTGTCCATTTGTCTCCGGGTGTGGACCGGATGACATGGTCAACTTTGACCCGTATACTTTCACTAACTGTTAACACTGTTCGCCAGTGAATCTAAAATCCCTACCACTAAGTACAGTTAAACCGTAGTCCTTCGCCCAATGGTTGGAGAACTCCAAAATCACTAATTTTGTCTTTGCTTCAGGCGGCAGAGGAGTAAAAACAGCATTTTTAAAACTGAATCCGTCTATGCCTACCATGACTAGCCTCTTCCCATTTCTACTCTTAACTTTAGCGCCCATGAAGTTAATTGAGACCGGAACTCCGGGACCTGATGGTATCGGCAAGGGTTTCAACAGTCCTAACAAGGGATGTGTGGAACTCTTGTTGCATTAACCGACTTTACAACCTTGTTGGACATAAGGGATGTAGCACTCCTCGTATCGACCCAAGCGTACGAACGCAGCAGATTAACGTAAGTCTTTCCACAACCGAAGCGTCCCTCTGTATCGTGGCATTCTCCTTGGAACAAGCTACAAATTTCCTCATCTTTCGGGATACACAACCTGTCATGCACCCGTAAGTCATCTTATAGTCTAGGCGACTGGACTTGTATTTTCCCTTAACTGTCTTCAATTCGAAGTCAAACTCTTCCATCTCAGTTGCCCACCTAGCTAGATTAATTGACATGCGGGCCTGCGTCTTCAACCAGCTAAGGGTCTCATAATCCGAATATACTTTTGTCTACCCAACAGGTAGTGTTGCCAATGACCTAGAGCCCCTTTCAACGCGCAAACAGTTCCCTCTTGTAAGCCGATGCAACGACTTTCTCTGATAGCCTCCTAGACACGAACTCTACGGGCCTATATCCATCTCCATCGTTATATAGGAATACTACGCCAATCCATATTGACTCACACCCATAGTCATGGACCGGGACCGCAATCACACACGTCATCAGTTTCTTGAACACGGAGGTTCAATCCTTGTCCCATAACCAAACTGCTTCCTTTTTCAACAATTTTTGCAGCAGGGTAGTGATAGTAGTGAAGTTTCTGACAAAGTAGTTGGCCAGTCCTAGGAACGACCACAGCTCAGTCAAAGTGTGCGCCGTCAGCCATTCTCTAATCACTGCAATTTTACCATCCTCCAGCCTCACTCCATCCCTGTCGACCACATCTCCTAAATAAAAGACTTGGCGCTTAGCCCATTCACATTTCTTCGGGTTCAGTCTAAGTTTAGCCTTTTGCAGCTTGCTCAAAACTAACTTCAAGTGATCCCGGTGCTCATCAAGAGTCTTACTAACAATCAAAATATCATTTAGATATACTGCAAAAGATGGATCTAGCCACTCTCTGGTAGGTCATTCATACATCTTTAGTTGTTGGGGAATTGGTCAGTCCAAACGGCATAACTACGAACTCGTAGTGCCAATAACGTGTGTGGAACACCATATTATGCCCGGTCTTCGGGCCGTACCTCTATCTGATGGTAACCCGATTTCAAGTCTATCTTTGAGAAAAACTTGCAGCCCTGCAATCTGTCTAACAGATCATCAATGTTCGGTAGCGGTTCTATGTTCTTGACTGTAATCGAGTTCAATCCCTGGTAATTTGTACACATCCTCGACTACCCCTCTTTCTTGGGTACAGATAGTGTCGGTGCATTGTAAGGTGAAGAACTTGGTTTGATCAACCCCTTCGCAATCAATTGATCTAATTGCTTGCACAATTCATCTAATTCATGGGGAGACATTCAATAAGTGGGCTCCTTTGGGATCTTGCTATCAGGCAATGGTTTCCTTGATGTCTCTTTCAACTAAACCGGTCGGGGCTTCTCCTACATCCACGAAATCTTTTAAAAAGAACTCAATCTGGAATGGTGTCTTCTCTCCCTCAACGTTTTCCTCACTCATTGGCCTAACATTGGATACAACACTTGGTCAACTATCTTTTCCTTGACCACATGTCGGGTGAATGCAGTGCACTCATGCAACAAAGGGACAGGGCAAACTGGACTCCCGACTCATGGAAGAGTCGGATCTTCTTCTTCTTACCTTCGCTGCTAGGCAGCCAACATTTGTGCTTGCCCAAACTAATGTCAGTCTGTGCCGCTTCTCCCCAATCTGTCCCTAACAATAGGTCGAAGGGTAGGTTATCCTCCACAAAGAGAGTCAGGGAATGCAGTACCTTCTCTACGCCCTTCCCTCCCCCTAACCAGAAGTATGCTCTCACCCCCTCAAAATGATCATCGACTCTCATCTCTCGATTATCGGCCAATTTAGACATTATCGGCTCATCCAACTTCAAGACCTTCGTTCCACGACGTAACGTTTTCAAACCTTTCTTACTAACATACCTACGTGTTGGTCCACTATCGACTAAAGAGCCTACGTGGGTTCTATTAATCTCAACATCAACTAAAATTAGTTGCCCTTTACTCTTCTTCTTCATTTCAGCCGCGACGAGTGATGAGTTTGTTGTCAATGCCCGCAAAGGAGCCCCCAAAAGAGATCCTAGCACAAGCGATCTCCGGACAACCATCTAGGTGGGGGCCTACATCAGTTCCTGTCGTAAGGCCTGCAAACAGGAAGGTGCCCTCTCAGCGCCAATAGGAGCAGAGGCTACTCCTCTTGGCCATTCCCTTTTGCTGGCTGACGCAGCGCAGGGCAAAAGAAATATACGGTCCGGGTACCCCCACACTTAAAACGAACACCTTCCCCCTCCCCTTCCTCCATAGGGATTCAGGCAACTTCATAGCCTTCCAAAGCTCTCCTTCCTCGCGGCCAGGGTTGGGTGGGTAGCTACGCAAACCACGAAACCCCTCATTTCCTGCATTCGCAAGGGCAAAATTGCCCCTTCCTCCAACTTGATGGGAGGAAGCACCTCTACCGCCTTGTGGGGAACCATATCCCCTTCCTCCCCCATGGACGCCTTCATTACTTCCATTTCCATCAGTCACGGGTCCTCTTCCCACTCTCCCATGGCCTCCTCTACCTCGGCCACCTCCACGCCCTCCCCTGTGGGCTACTACGGTGGCGTAATCCCCTCCCTGGGCCAGTTCACCGCTTTCTTCTTCCAAGCCGTAGCCAGTCTGTTCATAGGGGAGCTCCTCGACTGCCCCTCCCTTGAAAGTCACCAAAAGACTGTCCTTCCCCTAGATTTTTCCTGGGATGCCCTTCCACTTCTTACCCCTTTCAATGTCCTTGTGGAAATGGAAGTTGTCTGATGCAGAAACCTGGCTTGCTCTACAACATGCTTGCTAAAGACCTCGTAGGTCATTCCGAGCTCCTGGAATTTGGCATACAATTGAAACTTAAGCGGTTCAAGCAATTTAGCGGCAAAATGATTCATTATCTAGGACGGAGTAGCTCCATGGTCCTTGAGCTGGAGCAGTTCATCCATCGTGGCCTTCAATGTTGCCAAGCTCTTCCATCCGCGTCGTTCTATATTGAGGATGAGGTACTCGGTCCTCTTAGCACAATTCTTATCTTCGAATCGATCGAAGAGTTCCTGCAGAAAGTTGTCTATGTTAATAATCTTCAGTAGCAGACCATGTCCCTCTTGCATCTGGTTGCATCAGCGAGCAACATGGCAAAGTTCAATGCATCTCCCCCAGACACGAGGCAGCCATCAACACGTCCCCCATACGGGATCTTTGCGCCCAGAGGTACATCCTTATTGTGGCCTCCCACTGTCTGATATTTTCTTCTTCTTCCCATTTTACGTGAAGAACTTTAACTTTATTTGGTCTCCATCTCCATCTCTATCTCCATCTCCGCCATCTCCTCCGCTAGTCTTTCTCCACTTCAGTTTCTCTGCCACCTCCTTTCGAATGTTTTCCACTATTCCCACAGCATACCCCTAACACGTATCATGCACCATCCTATAGGCATGCTCTAGCATGCTACCCCACTTGTCTGTCACCTTGTCCTGACGCTTAGTCAGGTTTTCTATAGTCATTCGCAGGGCAGCTGTCTCATTAGCGGAATGTAGGGCCATTTGGGAGAGAAGGGTGATGTCGGGGTTAGTTTCCTGCGTCATTCTCTCTTTCAATTGGTTTATCAATGCTGCCCCTTCCTACAACATCTTCTTATTCTATCGTAACCCCTTCTTCTCTATCGCCTGCCAGGCCTCCTCAAACTTCTGCTCCGGCTCCTATATCTCCTTCTACTCCCCTTCTACAGAAGCTATGGCAGCTTGCACTGCTCGCCCTTCCTCCTCCACATTTTCCAGCAGTTGTCCCCCTCGGGGCACCCCAATGGCCTCCTTGAATCTAAGCAGGTCCTCATGAAAATTGGCAGGAGTTGTTGGAGGCAGGGTGCTGGACTCCACCTTCTGTTGGCTCTTCTACTCTCCTCCAACCACATCTGCATCTTTCTTTCTACCGTTCTTCTCCTCTGGCTCTTCTTCCTCCTCCGACTCCATTTTCATTTTATTCTCCAACTTTTTGTTCTGCTCCTCCATTTCTTTATTTTTCTTCTCCCTTTCCTCCTTTTTCTTCTTCTCTTCTTCCCTCAATTTGTAAGACCTGCTGCCTGGATCGGAAGGTCATGGTGTGCATCTGGCACATCCGGCAAAATCCGAAAACAACATTCGGAGCAGGGGCTCCCAAATCACGTTGAGGGCGAGGAATGCAAACATGGGGTTGTCGTCAATGGCAATTGGCAGCACAGCAGGTAAACATTCTATTCCACCTCCTCACCACTTAGACCCACCCTCAACAGTTACTCCTACTACTAAGGGTTGACTCTTTTCTACTTCCCTTCCCTGACTGTCACTACGGATTCCAAACGAGCCTGGTGAGCTAACCAGCTATTTAAGGACTGCCAGCAATCGTCCTCAGGGATTCTTTAACGTCACCGACAAGACCAGATCAAGCAGGGTCTCCCTCAAGACTTAAAGACCCCTCACCGTGTTGCACTGTTCAGCCGCATGCCAGTCAGTACCAGTCACTGGGCTAGACGGGTGGTTTTACGACCGCCCGCCGCTCATGCCCGTGCTCCCTACTTTACATGGTCACTATACTGTTGTATGGACTCTACCCTAACCTAGATAGACTCGAGCACAAAAGAGCAGACTCAACAAACTCAAGAGACTCAAAATTTGGACTCCAGATGACATGAACAAAATTTGTGACCAGCAGCATGTATGCATCCAGGGAAAGTTTGGGCAGATTCTGAAAAACAAAGCAATTGCAAACAAGACAAGGCTCAGGGGGGACGAGGCACTGCACTCGAGTCTTCGCTTGATAACGCTCCATTCAGGAAAAGTTCTGGCAGATATTCTGAAAAGCAAAGCGATTGCAAAAAAGCCAAGACTCAAGGGGATGAACCACTTCACTCAAGTCTTCGCTTGATGACGCTCCTAGCAGCTAGCAGCTCTGCAGGTTTGTGTTCCTCACTAGTCCCCACAATTCCCTCGCCTCTTCTCCCACCAGACTCCTCCTCCTCGCAGTCGAACCCCAATTCACCTCACCTCCCGCCGGCCTTAATCAACGTCGGCGTCGTTCTTCACCTTGCGATTGTAACGGAAGTTCACTCCGATACTAGTGCAATGAACCCGGCTCAAATTTGAGCTCAATTCGTCACTCACACCACAGAGAATATTCACAGTTGAAGGGATGCAGGGTATGCTTTTGTGAAAGAGTCATGAGATGGCCAAAATAGCTCCTCACGAAATGCAAACACTTCAAAGCATTATTATTATACAAGTCAAGTTCCAATGTCACTCAACCTCATCCGCAACTCAACAGTGTAAACCACCGGTACATGCCAGCTATTGTGAAAGAGTCAATGAGATGGCCAAAATAGCTCCTCACAAGATGCAAACACTTCAAAGCATTATTATTATACCAGTCAAGTTCCAATGTCACTCAACCTCATCCGCAACTCAACAGCGTCACTTAAACCACCGGTACATGCCAGCTATTGGCCGCGCCCCTCTTTCAGAGGCCGCCCACAGCCGATTCATTTTATCTACGGCTCTCGGCCTCCTAAATTTTCGGAGAGGCTCACAACAGGTTGTCCAGTGGCCTGGGCCCATGTATCGGTGGCTTAAGGCGCTCAACCTCACTACTCAATATCTTTCTCTCTCTCCCACATCGGCCTTGGATCGCTCACTCTCTCTTGCTTCCTTAATACATGCGCTTCTCTCTCACTATCTCTCTTTCTCCTAACCCTACAGCTATGGACGCCATCTTCCTTCCCGACAACCTAGCTTTAGCATCGATCGCCCTCCTCCTTCCTCAATTGTCGTAACTGTCCAACTCGCTTGGTCACACAAGCGGCACAGAAGAGCTTCCGCATCACATGAATTGACAAATGAAGTGAAAAGGTAATGTAACAGCACTTGGTGTTCTTTGTCTGCTTCGGACCGATAACGGTCCCCGCGGCCTGTCGGATGCAATTGCTAGTTCCAGAAGTCACCAGACTTTCCCAAGATGCTGCTGCAAAGTTGGACTTTGGGACTTTGGACCTTTTCTATATGGTACTGGCCTGACTTCTAGCAACTCTAGGACCCGAGGAACTGGGACCTACCTGGACCTGTGGGACTGGGACCAACCCAAGGGACTGCAACCACATGGGACTTCGGGATCAGAACTTGGGACAATGCAACAGCATGAAATCATTTCATATGGGTCACCAATGAGCCTAGCTCAGTCGGTATACCTACGAACTGTTGAAATATATAGACCAGAGTTCGAGTCCAGACGCAACCAGATGAACGAAGGAAAATAATTATGAATTACCTGGGGCCGATCCCTTCTTAAATTAAAAGAAAAGGTCCGTACACGTGGAACAGCGGATAGGATGTTAGATAAACGGCACATACTATGAGAAGAAAAACAGTCTTTAGAGTGTTAGAAAAACCGGCACATAGCATGAGGAGGAAAACAGTCTTCCTTCCTTATCAGCAGATAATCGTTAGAAAAGCGACACATAGAATGAGAAGAAAAACAGTAATCGTTAGAAAAACAACACAGAATGAGAAGAAAAACAGTCTTTCTTCCTTATCAACAGATTGAGAACCAGTCGGGCTGGCCAGGCTTGCTGAATGAGTGAATAGGAAGACATCAACAGGTGATACAGGAACAGGTGACTGCCTGGAAAGGCTGGAAAATCATTTTTCTGGTCCCAGAGCACGACAGGGTCATGGGTCTGTTACCACCACCTGAGCACACTAAGAGGCACAAAGAACGCGTAGAGACACCTCACTCAAGGAGTGGAGAAAGGTTGGCAGTGACTCTCCGCCTGGTACATACCTCCTCCAAGCTGTGGACCTGTCTAGACAAACCACAGAATTGTGCATATCTTCCCTCCGATAACCGTCACTCCCTGGAGCATCGAGTTAAGAGTAGGACAACTCCTTTACTGGTTTTCTCCTGTTTTCCTTTTCCTTCTTAAGCCAGCACTAAAAATCGGGTCAAACCCTGCAAATTCGAAGAAAAATGGTCCAGAAACCTGTGGCCATTGGATAGCTACGGGAGGGGGCGGCAGGGGTGAGGAGGGCATTGAGGGGTGTTGCAAGGTTACATGCATGGGGCAATGAAGAGGTACTATTCACAGCGGAGGAATGTGGGGAAACACGGACAATGTCAAGGGGTGTTCCATGACGATGAAGTTAGATAAACATATAGGCATGGGGAGGCAGTGTCCACAGGTGGCCCAAAATGCTTTATGAGCATGAGCAAAGGAAGGTTGAGTTCCAAAGGGTGTCATACAATCCTTCATATATGATGGAACAGAGGTCAACTGACAGAGGCAGGTGGTATATAGATGGGGAGATGGAGAGTGGCATTTGACAGGTGTTGTAAGATGCCTTAGGTGAAAAGGACGTAGAGGGAGGGAATGTAAAGGGTCGGTCCAAACAGGAAGAGGGAATAGGATTGGCAAGGGCTGCTGCTGGGCTGTTGTACAGAGGTCATGCATATGGAGGGCAGAAGGTGTGTAAGGGAAGAGTGTCAGGGGGGGTGCAGATGGTTTACTCTCTGTGAGCGGAGTTAGAGAGAGGGTTGAGCAGGATTTCAAGATGCCCTGTCCACATGGAGGAGGTGAGTCGCAAGATGATATACATGCCTGGGAGAACTATGAGGAGTGTCAAAGGACGCTTTACACACGAGGACGGAGGACGGGGAGTGTCAAGGGGTGTTGTGCAATCCTTTCACCTTGATGCATGTTTGGGGGTCAGGTGGAGGAAGGAGAGTCCAGGCCAGTTGCAACATGTTTTAATTTCGTGACAGGGAGGGAGAGAGCATCAGGCAGCGACACAAACAGCTTCTTTGTGGACGTGGAGGGACGGAGTCATCCATGTGCCCGGGGATAACGCAGAGCAATGTCAAGGGTGTCATAAGGTGCTTTATGGGGAGTGTTAGAGGGTGTTGACAGAAGAAGCGTTGAGGATGGTTTGCACGTCGCTTTACACACATCAGGGAAGAGAGGGCGAGTGGGAAGCGGTGTTGCAGGATGCTTTACATACAGACATTGGGGGAAGGAATCTAGAGGTTTTACATCTGTGAGGGCAACGACAGGAGTGTCAATGGGCTTTGCACTGAACTTTGTCCAAATGAGGGGGGGGTGACAGGGAGAAGGGCCAAGGCACATCCAATGGTGTCATGCAATGCTTTCTGCTCATGATGGAAGGGAGTGGGAGTTTCAAGGGGTCTCATAATACACATGGCAATCGGGGGTGCCGAGGGGTGTCACAAGATGCTTTGCATGCATGAGGATTCTGAACAGCTGTTGCAAGATGCGCTCACTGGAAAAGGAAGGAAGAGGGAGCACTGAGGCAGGTCGCACGTTTTCAATCCCTGTGACAAGGGAGAGGTAGCAACAAGGGGAGTTGCAGCATGTCTTAGGAGGGTAGCGGGAAGGAGGAGTCCCCAGGGTTGTGGATAATGGTTTACCAGCTTGGGAGAGGGATTATGGGAAAAGGGGAGTGTGAAGGGGTTTTGCAAGACAGTTTGCATACGTGTTGGGTAAACATGGGGAGTATTGAGGGGTGGCACAAGATGCTTTACATGCATGGGGAGAGGGAGGGGGAGAACCGAGGGGCCTCACAAGATGCATTATGTACACTGCAAGAAGGGAGAATCTAGAGGGGAGTTGGGATTATGCTTTACTCAGGAGTGTCAATGGGAATCGCATAATGCTTTACGCACATCATAGGACAGAAGCGGAACATCAGGGCAGGTCAAATTGCACGCGCACGTGGTGTGAAGGCGGGGAAGTGCCGATGGGCGCTGCAAGATGCTCTGGTCAACTGGGGCCAGGAGAGGAGGGCTGATAGCTGGGTGCTTTGAAGACTTTGGGGGAGGGAGGTGGAGCATAGATGGGAATCACACAGTGCTTTACGAGCGTCAAGAGGTATCTCAAGATGCTCTCAAGAGAGGCGTTGATGTTTGCTCAAATGAGATAGGGAGCAAGGAGGCAGAAGGGGTGGGTTGGGGCGCAAGTTGCAGAAGGGAAGACGAAAAGAGCGAAAGAGAGGGCATTTATGCTTTTGAACCCCTTCTTGTCAGTATGGGGCTGATTTGATGATAGGCAGAACGAGAGAAGGATTTTGCAGTTGTCCTTCTTGTCATGGGAAGAGCAAATTTCAAAAGGATTCGGAGTGGACATGTATGCGGCAACCCAGAAAATGAGAATATGGCACCCACGCCCAACTGCCGCGCATTCCAAGGGGGCAATGTCCCGCATAGCTGAAAATTCCATGCATTATTATTATCACCAACGTTTAAATCGCAACTTCATGGTTTTACCCAAGCGTCTTTCCACCAGGGAGAGTGGCAGGTATCATCTCCCCTTCAATGGCGCCACTTGTCGAGCGCATCAGCTCCGCCATGCGAAAAACAAACTAGGGAGCCCTCCCAGTTGTGTCACGCAGGATTTGAAAAGAGTATCGCAGCACTTTAGTCCCAGTCCGTCACAGCCCCACATTTTATGTCCTTCTCTCCCAATATGTCTACGGTTCACTAGGCGGTCCTCTGTGACAAAAAGTTCAGGTCGGGCCGAGATCACAGTCATCAGTGCTTCCTCTTCCTTCATAAGGGGGTAGCCCCTAACGTTGTATATCCATCTGATTCCATCAGGAGTCGAGCTCATGACCTGTTCATTAACAGTTAAACGTGTGTACATTGGACTACATCCTTCCTTCTTCCAAAATCACCAGTTTTCAGAGTGTTGAGAGATGAGAACCACCTGACCCTATGTGCAAACGCTCTGCTGAACAGATCTGCCACCCATTTGCCACATCTCACCCATTCATGCAGACCGACCATTGCCAGCATTTAGCCATAAACTCCACTGTGACTAGAGTCAAGTTCTGATGAAAAACGCTTCATCAGCAAACAAGCCATTTCCAGGAAGTTCGCCATAAACTCCACTGGGACTGGAGTCAACTGATGAAGAACGATTCAACAGCACACCAGCGATTCCAGGCACTTAGCCATAAACACAAATTTGACTGGCGCCAAGCTCTGATGAAAACAGTTTCAATAGCACCTTGCAGACTTCCTATCAGACAAGTCAGATATTACTGGACACTGCCTACAGCCATACAACTTAGACGGACACGGACTATGGAACAACAGCCCATTCAGCGATATGGGACCCACGTCTGAGTTTCGCCAAGCACGTGTCCCGCAGCACGGTCAACTCTAACGTACGGCAAGCCTGCAAAAGAGCTGAGTGAAGGATAATGTTCTGCAAGCGACTGTGATGTTTGAAAACGACCATGACGTTTTGGCGAAGCGGTCATTTCACTGCTGATTTTTTGAGTGGTGCAAGGCCAACCAACCACATTGGTGTACAGAGGAATTGGATGCCTGCACAGACATTTGCCTGCACAGACATTTGCCTGCACAGACGTTTGCCTTTCAACACACTTTCACCTTATACTTTGGCTGTTTCTTAGTGATGCTCATTTAGGTATGCATTGAGCAGTTCTGCACACCCATACGTCATGTTTTTGTGAACGGCCATTTCACTGTTGTATTTTGAGGGGTGCAAGGCCAACGACAGTTGCGTAGGGAGCATTGGATGCCTGCACAAATGTTCGCCTTTCAGTATATGCTTGCAACTTATACTTTGCCTGTTCTCTTACTTATGCTCATTTGTATGCATTTAGAGAGAACAAAAAGGGAGGAAATGGAGAAGGGAGGGAATGGAGAAGGGAGGGAGAAAGGAGGGAGAAAGGGGGGAGAAAGGAGGGAGAAAGGAGAGAGAAAGGAGAGAGACAGGGGGAGCGAGAAAGGAAACGGAAAAGGAGGATCCCATTAGATCCTGGATACTCACCTGCACAAACAGACCGCCAGAGGCCTTGCGATACATCCATAAGACCTAGCCCCCACTTGCTTTGCAGAGGCTTTACCATGCACGTGCCTATGGCCAGAGGGATGAGACAATGGCCACTCGAGGGTCGAGTTGCGCAAAATAACAAATCGAAAACCAGTGTATTGCCTATGGTAAGTGGTCATGCCCGCAGACCAGGTAAGCCCGGTTTGGGTGTGGTCTGTTCAGGCACTCGCAGTCACTTACGGCGATGTGCGGACAGATACCAAACACAAGACGATGTTTACATACTGGGAACACATGCATGGCAATTACAGTTGTCCAGGCACTGCAATTCCAGCCCCTCCACGCAGAGAGGACATGCCATACATGTGTGTGTGTGTGTGTGTGTGTGTGTGTGTGTGTGTGTGTGTGTGTGTGTGTGTGTGTGTGTGTGTGTGTCTGTGTGTGTCTGTGTGTGTGTGTGTGTGCTGTTTTAAAAGACCCCAGATTCTTTCTCTCATTCCCTTCGCAAATCATCACAAGCCATCCATAACAAAAAAGTTTAGATAGGCAATATAATAGAAAATGCAAGGTTGGCCACGTTCGTGTGGTTCAGCGCCAAGTGCCCACACACCCGTCTGCCGCCAAAGCGGCACACTTGCACATATACATATGTCTACATATACATTTCAAACCATAAGGGGATGGACGGCAGAAGGCAACTTACCTAAGACAGCAGACTACTCCAGCAAGAAGGCACCGACCCGACCCCCTCACTCATTTAGCAAAAACAAACAAATATAACAGCATTGGCATTCCCGACATTCATCTCAAACTACACACTCGTGTCACTGCCAAAGAGGAGGAAGAAGATAAGAGAACTTACCTAAAACAGAAGACTCCTCCAGCAAGAACGCACCGACCCCCCTGCTAAGGGTCCGAAAAAACTGAAGAAGCCTTCCACGCCGGCCCACAAAACATACATTCCCCCCGAAGAGAACTCGTGGCCACCCGTAAACATTGAAACAGCCCATGCTCTAAAGCAGGGCAAATAATTAGGCCTTGTATAATCAACAAAACCAACAAGACGTATCCAGTGTCTGTGTCTACATTGTCTGTCGAAGACAGGAGAGATCATCACAACTACAAATATTGATTGACTGATTGCTTGACTGGGTGCTCGCTTGCTTGGTCGATTGGTTGATTGATTGATTGACTGATTGATGGATGAACAGATGGATGGACGGACTCACCAACTACTTGGGGATTGATTGATCAAACAAGTGGTTGATTAATGATGACAATCATGGATGTGGGGATTACGTTGCGGTCGTTTAGCCACAACAACGACAATGTTTAACTTTCTCATCATCCCTACGAGTAGCAATTCCGATGATGATGGCATAAATGGTGGCCCCGCACATGTCAGAGTGCTGAGAACGAGAGTGACATGACCGAGAGTGACACCTACCAGGATCCTCAGACATGCTGCATGCTGCTAATCATCCCCCAACTCCTCTTACAGGCTCAACTCTTGCAAGAGCTGACGAAGGACTCTAGCAAACCTCTCGAAGGCAGAGGATACCTTTCTCGGCCTTATGGCTGAAAAATGATAAGTGTAGTATCTGTTCTGATCAGTTTAATATCTGATCTGTGGTCCATCAGGGTGAAAAAAAAATAAAGAGAGACACAATGCAGAGGGGAAATGCAGAGCTCAAAACTGGATAGTGAGGTGAACTGGTCGAACAGGACGGGGATTACAGATGACTCGATCGCGCGGTAGTGAATGATCGAGTGACACAAGGTCACACAATTTGCTGCCAGAATGAAGCAGGTGGTGTGATGACCTAAAGCAGGAGAGATCAATGTCCAATCAGATGGGAGCAAAACGTAATGCACAGGTTTCTAGTACGTATAACCATAATGCCAGAAGCTAAAGTGATGCTTGAAAAAATAGACAAAAAGAATATCATTGTAGTGACTCCTCTTTCGCTAGCTAGCGAGTGTACAGCCTTTGCTTTTTCCAGCCTAGAGTATGTTACAAAAGTTTGCTTTGGCTTTGAGGGACCGATCATAAAAGCTCTGTACAAAAAAGAAAAAGAAAAAGGAAAAATTCAGAATGGCTTATAGTGCACTAGAACAATTTGCTGTGGCCAGGACCAACCTACCCGCATCCCCGGCTGAATGGTAGTTGGAACTCCATCCTTCTTCACACCGGTCTCAGCACTCCCCTGCTTTGCTAAGGATGCCTGCATGCTCTAACAAGAAGGGTACACAAATTAACACCTCACTCACCACGGAATAGCAGAAGTAGAAACCAGTGGTTATATTAACCTAGCAGTTGTATTAGCTGTAACGATGGTTCTGGCATTGGCTGTATCCGTAACAGCTGTAGTAGCACAAGTAAGGGACTGGTCACACAGGCCTGTGTCCTGTGTCAGGCACCAATCTCTTAAACTTCCGGCCTTGACTTCAAGCCAAACTAGTGTTATGAATAACAGTGTCAGGAGGAAGTGTCAGCAAGTGTAAGAGCTTGGGACCGCTTGCATACACAGAGTCTGGTTGATTGCATGCTATTGTGCTTAGGGGCAGGCTCCACACACACACACACACACACACACACACACACACACACACACACACACACACACACACACACAACACATGACGCACTTATTTTCAACAGTCCTGTTTGTTGGGTTTCCCTGAATGCCCTCCCATCATTAAGTGGCAAGAGGGCAGAGAATTGTCATGACCATTACCAGTAATCAAGTCACAATGCAGCGAGGGAGGTCAATGCACAGCCATACAGGGAGAGAAAGGGAGAGAAAGGGAGAGAAAGGGAGAGAAAGGGAGAGAAAGGGGGAGAAAGGGGGAGGGAGAGAGATGGGATGAGAGACAGGAGCCCAACACCAGCTTTTTCAGGACAAGCATAAGCACACAGGTCCTGAGAAAACAATCCTTACCTCAGCCTGAAGACGGAAGCACCGACGATAGCCACAGTTTGGAGAGAGAATCGACGAGCACAAGAAAACAACAAGCACAAGAAAGTCCGGAGAAGAAGAAGAAGAAGAAGAAGATGGGGAAAACACCACCATCAACAATGCAGGCAGATATGATTACTACCAGGCAGACAAAAAAAACAGCAGACGAAAGACGAGGAAAAGGAGATAGTTCCAAGAACAACATTGTCAAGAAGCCATAAAGAGGACGAAAAGCACATGTCAAGAAGACGGCAACCACACAGACAGCCCACAGTCAAAGTCAGTAAAAACTGGACCAGGGACCTTCATCTCTGTTTTTTTCTTTTTCTCTGTCTCACTTCTGCCCTTTGTAATTATTGTCATGTGAGCTATGTGTGTGTGTGTTTTGTACTCACCAAACACAAAACCACAAAAAGGGGTGACTGTGTGTCTGTCGCACTGACGCCATAGATTTTGCACCCATCATCATCATGGAGAGCTCTTGCCACCCAGCATGTACAAACCCGGGGCGGGAGAGGGGGCAGGGGGGAGAGGGGGAGGAAAAGGGGAGGGGGAAGGGGGGGGGGGGGAAGAGAAAGGGCGCCGTTTTGGGAGCAACATTACATGACTTGGGACCGAGCCCCACTGTCCAAAGAAACACTGGCCATGCGTCCCACAATACCGAAGGTGGGGTGCCCAACTGGTGGAGCCCTGGTAAACTACAGTTATGGACCGGGTTTTGGAAAATCAAATTGTCTGCTGCTGAGCAGACCATTCGACAATATCTGGTTATGGACGGGAGGGATGATATGCACTGCCCCTGCCATTTGGAAAAAATGTGCTGTCAGGTGCCCATGGCCGGTCGCAGGGTGGTTGGGGCCCTCGCTGCAGGTGGTCAGTGTTTTCATGAAATTCTGAGTGCGCCAACTTTGGCAATTTTTAGCTCTCTTCTGAGAACAAACAAGATCGTAGATTGAGTGCTGAACTTTCCGAGAAAGGAAAGTCAGTGCGGTGTAGAAGGCGCTGGGAGGATTGAGGATACATTGTATAGCCGAAATAAGTTTAGGGAGCAAGGTACATAGAGACAGTGAATGACATGGGGGCTAGGTAAGAGGAAGGTACAGTGAGGAATGACAAGGTAACCCAAACAGGTTAAGACCGATAGCATGATAACTGGACAAAGGTATATTAAGTAGGAAGTGATGATTCAATAGTCTGTGGAGGTTGATAGGCGTCCTGAGGGACTGCCAGGGAGGGGAGGCCCCTTCCCGCGCCTCGACTCTCTGAGGGTCCCCCTGCTGCATGTCTGGGTGTTGCTAGGAAGCCTCCCAGCCAGCAGGGTGGCCCCCAGAGAAAGACCATGGTTTCGGGGGGTGGGCCCCCTCTAGCAGGTCCCCCCTTGGTAGACGATCAATGCCACAAGGGTTGGGCTGTTCCGCTTTTTTCTGATCTGATCTCCCCCCTTTCTTTGGATGTACAAACATGCTTGCTGGTGATAAGTAATCAGACTGCTGCCCCCCAGAATAGAAGGGGCTTTGTGTTTGAAAAAAAAAAAAAAAAACATCTGCATGCTTAAGAAATCTGGCAGCAAAAGTGCGCATTTTTTCCCCTCCCCGCCGCTACCAGTAGCCCCACATCTTTTTGGGTTGGTCGTTCGATTTGCTTCAGGGCCAGCGGTGGTTCACAGCGAAGTGTTTGCACGCCCGTCTGGCGAATCTCATTACGCCCAAAGTTTGGACCACGGGTGTTCCAATTACCACAGTTGTTTCCGTCAGTGGGGCACGTCATCCTGCGGTATTGCACTTCTCAATTTTTACAAAACCGGGCCATTATGGGTTCTCGGCCGGGGCGGTTTCTGGCGTATTGTAATCCGGTTTAAACACTAACCGGTTTGTGCGCTGACAGTGGGGCTCACCCGTTACGCAGATGAAGGGACCTTTTTCTGTTCTTGCATGACTCACATCTACGGAGGAACTGGGTTGCAGGTGGGGCTGAGCCCCACCGTCCGGAATTTGGCTGGTAATGCAGTAATTAACCAGGTATGTTGCCAAATGGGATTGTGCCCAATGTGTCACATTTTCGGTATTGTGGTTTTCCCAAAATCACATACCGCTGAAAAATCCTCGCAAAGTACGGTAATGGACCAAGGAAAATAAAAAAAAGTGGGCTCCTCAGTATCCTGTATCCTATACGGCAAGAAACGGTGATGGACCGGGAAGTGGACACCCACAAGGTCTCCAAGCGTGATGATTACACCACAACTGACCGTAGAGCGCCCAAGGCAGCCATGGGGAGTTGGAAGCGTTTCACAAGCTTCTGAGTGTGCCTACTTCGGCGATTTTTGGCGTTCCAATAAAAATCAGGGATGTAGATTGAGTGCTGATCTTTCCAAGAAAAAAAACTTTAGGGAGGAAAAAAAAAAAAAACACCAATCAAAATTCCTGCAGCCCGTTCGTTCATCATTGTAGCCGGGCTTGTTAACCGCCACAACTTTCGGAGGTACTAGTGGTTTAAGAATGGTGCCCGTTTCATATAAATCATGGGTTGATTGAATTTTGAAATCAAGAGGCAGAATTAGAAGGGATTAAAAGAATCAGCGGTAGCCGGGGAGCACTTCAATCCTTCAAAACAAAAATAATCAACGCTGCTGTCTCAGAAGCCCTTGACCATAATGAAGAAGTGTTGAAGGGGGTGCTGTTGAAAGGGGTCCTTGACGTAAGGGATACAGGACCCGGTTTCCAGTTATTCAATAAAAAGTGTTGTTTCAACCACCAGTTCACACAACCCTAAGAAGACAAAGCTACCTTCCAAGGCTCACGAGCCTGCAACCGCGCATTTTCAAAGTGGCCTGCCGCGAAGGGAAGAGTTGAAAGAGGTTCTCTTGAGGGGGGTTCTGTTGAAAGGGGTTCTGTTGAAAGGGGTTCTGTTGAGGGGGGGGTTGTTGAAAGGGGTTCCTGACGTAAGGGACACTGGAGCCGGTTTCCAGTTATTCAATAAAAAGTGTTGTTTAAACCACCACTACCCCAGCCGTCCTAAACTGGGGGGGACCGGTAGCAGAGGTTCATGAGGACTACCAGTAGCACAGTGGGGAGAACCCGCCGAGCGGCAAAAATGGAAAATGTGTCGGATTGCTGCCGCGATTTATTTCGTGGTTGAAACGATTTTTATTTTATTTTTTTTAATATTTTTCCTGGATACATCACGGCCAAATCTACAGACCCTGCAATTTTCAGAGCTCTTGCGTCATTATTCTGAGCGCAAAAAATTGCAGAAGTCGGGGTACTTTTTCCGTCCGCCCAAAAGTGGTAGAGTGGCAAAAATGGAAAATGCAACGAATCAGCGCGACACTCGTTTGGCGGTCTAAACTTTTTTATTTTATTTTTCTGATATATTTCCTGGATAGATCACAACCTAATCTACAGGATATCCAATTTCCAGATTTTTTTTGTTAGTTTTTCTGACCGTGAAAAATTGCCAAAGTTGGCGCTCGAAAATTGCAGGACTGGCCCTGCCTGCTCCCGCCAGTTGCCGCCCTACTGTTTTCCGCGGCCCTAACTCCCCCGAAATCCGACTTTAAGCCGGCGTGGGTAGCGGTGGTTTAAACCACCAGTACTTGGGCGACGCCTTAGCGTTAACGCTATGCGATTTCCGCGGCCGGCGGGCCGTCGATAAATCGAATCTACAGCCCGCGCTGCTTTGAGATTTGGGCAGCCGGCGCGGCGCACAGTACCCAAGTACTGGTGGTTTAAACCACCAGTTCAGACAACCCTAAGTTGAGGAAGCTATACCTTCCAAGGCGAGCGAGCCTGCAACTGCACATTTTCAAAGTGGCCTGCCACGTTCATCACAGGCCCACACCCAAATGGAAAAGCCCTTGCTGCGTAAACCTGTAAGAGCACTACTCTGCTTCGGGTGAACTGACGATTTAAAAAAAAAAAAGAAAAATGGTTTCCGGTTTATTCAATAAAAAGTGGTGTTCAGAAAAAGAAGAAGAACATGGTAGTCACACGCCTCTTTGGGTCGGTGGAAAAATGTGTGTGATGGTTGAATCAGTTCTGCGTCAGGGGCACTGGTAGTTTTACCAGGGTGCCTGTGCACATTTGGACCACGGAAAAGATGTGACGGGTCGTTTTTTTTTCTGCTTCAGGAACACTGGCAGTTTAACCGCCGAGGTGTCTGCGCAAATTTGGACCATGGACGTCCCATTACAGCGGCCGTTTCCTTCACTTGGAGCACGTCTTTTGCATTTTGACTTTTACATTATTGGCCCATTAGTAGCACATATGAGGTAACCGGAAAGCTGCCATTGCAGCTACTCTATTTATAGCCTTGGTTGTTCGCATTTACCATTGCGATATTTTTTTAAGACAGTGGGGCTCGGCCCTCAGTTAAACCGCCAATACACGGCCCTAGCCTTGCAGAAAAACCAACTACCATAGTCGCCACCGCACTGTAGCAATGGCTCGGCCTACCGGACCACGATGGCTGGCGGCGCCAGCCAAAAAATAAAAGAAGTGCACCGCTGGCGGTTCGGAAAAGCTTGGCAGATAGTGGAGCGCCTCCAGGCCCGGATGTACTGGTAGTTTAAGGATATATCACAAGCGAAATTCCTCGACAAAGGAGTATTTTCTTCAGCATCAGCAGTGACAGCACAGAGACCCATTTCGATTTCTACAATACCGGCTCATCACTGGGCATATGGGGTACCGAAAAATTGGCATTGCGGCTATTCTAATAGCTGCAGTTGTTGGCATTTAGCATTACGGTTGTTCTTTTTCCTTTTTGAATCTCCAAGCTGGGGATTTCACGTGAGGGGGTCCCCTCAAGTGGGCCCCCTGTGAAGGCTCCATCTATTGGTGGAAAGCATCACCTGCTGGACACTGGATCCCCCATCCCATTAACATTTCACAGTGAGGTGTTTTTGTGTTTTCAATCAAGGTTGTTACTCAGGTTAGTGCCAGGGTTTAGGGCGGCATCTGACTCCCTACCGCCAAGGGTATCCAATTCAGGTGACGGTTCTGGAGGTTCTCCTTCGTCCTGGGACACTGTCTATATTAGGGCCTCGCCGCACAAACAAAAAAAGAAAAACAAAAAACGAGTGCATCTGCTCAGGAACTGTGGCAAAATACATTCGTTACTATTTATAGCAAACCGATGAACCTGTCCATTTTCTGTGGGAAGATGCACTCTGTTTCTTTCTTCGTTAGGGTCTAGGGGGCCATCTGATGCTCTGCCACCAAGGGTATCCAATCCACGTGACGGTTCTGGAGGTTCTCCTTCGGCCTGGTACACTGTCTATTAGGACCTCACCGCACAAACGAAAAAAGAAAAAGAAAAAAATGAGGCAAAATACTAGGGCGATATCCCGGCCGCCCGGGTCCTGATGTCACGCCCGGATTGGCGACCGGGTGACCGGCCGGGCATG
>BFEA01000233.1:1213837-1243535 GCA_003427395.1 Chara braunii
CACGTGCGTTGTATACGAATACAACGCACCCCGTGCGTTCTATTCGTAAATAACGCACGTGCGTTTTGTTCGGGGGAAGACTGTAGCAATTTCAGTCATAATAAACAGGCGCTGGCTCGTTCCGTATCTGTGTGACTCGTCTAGTAGGAGAAAGATCAGTCGGGGTTCAAGTCTTCCCACGTTTTTTCAATGAAGAGGTATGCAAAAAATATGTAACTGAAATGGTTAGGACAATCATAGAAGTGGTAAATATCCTAGTCGACTTTTACCATAAGGAAGCAAATATGAATATGTGGTTGGGGATTAATGGACCACGTATAGACATATATTTCAATCTGGCATCAGAAGTCATAAATAACTGATAAGATTGTTTAAAACACTTAAGATTTGAATTTCTCTGCTTACTGGGATAATTGTCGCCTAACAAAAATTTATACGGGGGAAAGGGAAACAAAGGGGGCCAAGGATCAAAGACTGAGAGGGCCGATTAACATGAATTTTTTATTGGCTCTCAAGTAAATTTATAACGGGGAACGGGAAACAAAAGGGGGCAAGGATCAGAGACTGGGAGGGCCGATCAACATGGATTCTTCAGTGGTTCTCAATAAGGTATATCTTCATGCAACCAGACTCACGACTGTCGAGAGGGATGAGTTCAAATTACAAAAGGGTTTTGGGGATCACATGGTCTGGGTAGGGAGAGTGAGAGTGTTGCGGCTATGGGATTTAATTTTACCTATGGTGTTATAAAATAATCCAATCCCACCTACGACAAGAGTGCACAACTTGGAAAAGGTAGTTATGATAAAATTTTTTGAACTGACCACTCAAAGAAAGGCAGGTACGGTACGATTCAGGGTAGTCTGAACTAGCGAACAAACCGTGATAATAATTGTCAATCATTGGGTAGTTAGTGAAGAAATCTACGACAAGAGTATGACGGTTATAGCAGGGGCTATGACTATGTTTTTTACGAGGTTCTATGAGGTTGAGCGTCAACTAACTTGAACCACTCTATTGGGAGTCTCATATAATGGCTAATGACTAAGTAGGCCTTCATGATGTAATGAAATAATGCTCAACAATTATTTCTTCTTACATGACATAGTATCCATTGAGTTATGATTTCACAGTATCTTTAACTCGCAAATGTCTTGGTCTTTGAAACCTTTTTTTGCAATCTGATGTTCGATAAGTATGTGAGTTATGTTTGGTTGGCCATGACAGTTGGTTTGCTTGTTTCTTCACATACCTACACTATTCCCCTATTTAGAGTTTCTTTCATCCTCTTATTAGTCCACTTTGTATGCCCTTTAGGGTCTTAACGACCCTAGTGGTATACATAATAATATGTACTATGGCAAGTGAAAAACATCATTGGTCGGTTCATCTTTGTCACGATACCGCGTGTCGTCACATATGGGCCGGTAGCTCGACACATATACGCCCCTCCCTAAAGGAGGTGACAACTCCCTAAGGATGAGGGAAAGTTGTACCTCGCTCAACTTGTTATAGGGCAGTCGTAAGAAGTATGATCAACACACTCGGTCGAAGCGGCCCTTCGAAGAAGATGCTCCAAGATGCTACCAACTCGTGCATGATGCGGTCAGGAGGGTCCCCAACTGTGATATCGCAAGGCGAGAACAGTGCGCTCGACACTGCAATTTTCAAGTGCAAACTTTGACGATTTTCACGCTTATAAAAATAAACAAAGAATCTGAAAGTGTGAGTTTTTTTTTCAAGATTGGTTTCCTGTTGGTTTATACGAATTTTATAATAACAGGTTGGTTTATCAAATAAACTCTCACGTACCTTTGATACCCAGTTTCTAAATCAGACCCAATTTACAATAATAATTCGATTTTTTAAGTCGTCATTTGAAAAGTATGTATGAGTCTGAAGGGTGGTTATTTGACCGAGTCATACTAGGTTGACTAATGTTTATATATATATAATTATAAAAGTTTGAAAGTAAAGATAAACATGGTAAATGTTAATAAAACGGTTACTTTGTCAACATTGTGTGATATATTTTTATTATGTCAGAGTTTCAAGAATGACTACTCATGCTCTACTCAATAACAACAATTGTGTTAATGACCTAGATTCATCAGGAGTGTTGATCAAATATCTCGAGGAGATATAACTTTTATATACTTGGTTTTGATTTTCAAATACGAATGTCGGACAGTTGTACTTACGATGGGAAGTGAAAATCGTCATTCGTTTTTTGAACGGGTATCTCATACTGTCAAACAATCCTCACAAACCTTCTTAAACAGGTGAGAGGAGAAGAACAACTGTATGACTCACTCTCAAACCGTCGATATCAGGAGTAAGAAACTTTATAACACTCTTCACTTTACTCATGAGTGTCGTAAAACCCAAAATATCATATTGAGTTTTAGGTTAGTATCTCAAACAGCAAAGCAAAAATGCACTTTGAAGTAAATTTCGCCAATATTCAATTTAAAAAATATTGAGAAATTTTATAAATCTCAGCAGAGGAAATTTAAATGCTCCAAATGAGACTAAATTTTATGTACCCAAACCTTGACAAAAAAGCCTTTTTTTGTTTTAATTGACCCCCAAACCCTAATTTCAGTTTTTAGTCTGTTGGTCATGACCTGAAAATGAGAGGGTTCGTTAATCATTAGTGAGTTTCACATGCGTTTCAATCTTTATATGTAGGATTGAGTTTTAAGGGTCTGTGCAGGGTAGCCTGAGTTCGGGTCCGACCGAACTATCGAACCCGAACGGGCAAATGTTATACAAAAAAATAAACAAAATAATGCCTTGAGATCACATCGAAATTCCTTACCAAATTTACATTCGGTCCGACAAAAGGTCCCGAGTCACTCTGATAGCCTATAAATTTTATTTTTATTTTATCATGGATCACATGCTACTTGATTGATTGACTAATTACCTAGGCTACCAGCAGGGCCGCCCGTGTCCCGGGTGGCCAGCCCGTGCAAGGACCTGGGAAGGCCCCCCCCCCCCCAAAAAAAAAAAACCTTTAAAAATCCGAAAAAAAACTATGTTATGGAGAAAAATGAACTAAACAACTTTTGCCTCATCATCACATAAAAAACCTTCACCAAATTTTGAATAAAAAATAAATTTTAAAAATAATATATATATATATATATATATATTTGGCCCTGCCCGGCAAGTGACACCTGACCACTCTGGTAGCCTAGCCGACTAATTGATTATTTAATAAATAAAAAAACTTTACATCTGCGTAGCATGGCGAACATGTCCGTTCCCCTTCACGTTCACCCGTTCGCTCGAACTGCTCATGAATATGTTTAGGCGAACTTTTTTTTTCGTAAAAAAAAAGTTAAAAAAATAAAAATTCAATTTTTTATTTTTAACTCATGATTGGCTACGAATTTGAACATGACTTCTAGGCAAAAGTTCCTTGTAATGTTATTTTACATAACATATAGATATGCATATTTTTAAATATTTTTTATATTCTCGTTCGGAGGGTTTTGGGCGCTTGTTCGTGTTCGCCTCCGAACGAAAACACAGTGCTACGTAGCTTTACACCTTAGTGTGTATGCAACTTTTTGGGGGGGGGGCGAAACTACGCTTGAGTTACAAAAATGAGTTATAATTGCACTATGGGTCAATATAGTTTCGAATCACAGTTTGGACAATATGTATAAAACCCAACCTTTTGGGCAGATATAGTGCCCGAACTTCATTTGCAAACTGTATTTTGGGTCATACTGCAATTATAACTATTTTTTGTGACTATACTGAAGTTATTATTATATATTATTTGTTTTTTTTTTCTCTCTTAATCTCTCTCTTTTTCCCTTTCTTCCTCTCTTACACACGCACACATTCTTTTCTTACACACACACGAACACACACATATATACACACACACACACACACACACACACATATACACACGTACACATATACACACACATATATATATACACACTACCAGAAAAATAAATAAACATATTAAAAAGGTTTAAACCACTAATACTTTTTCGAGTGAGAAAATAGTGGGTCTCGGATGAACCTCTGACTCTGTAGGAGGTTGCAAAAAAATGTCACGTGTCGCTGAGATTTATCAAAGGCGGCCATTGCCAGTCCCGACCTCCGAATTCTTTGGGAACAACCCGTTTTCCTTTATTTTCCAATACTAGCAGAGATAATGGTGCTTTAAAAGGGGGGGGGGGAGGAGGAGGAAAAAAAAAGAAGTGAGTGGGCAAGTATATTTCAATATTGTCATATTTCATAATTTTTTTTTTTTTTTTCGATCAACCAAATGCCCTGAAAATTTATAGGCAGGTATCCTACATGTTTCTAAAGAAAAATAAAAATATTTATGCACCAAAATGACTTTTGAAGATGACGAAACTTTGAGAAGTTCACCCTCTTACTTTCGGTCAGACACTTAAACGTTTCAGGGAGGGGCGACCCCCCCCTCTGCACTTTCGGGCGGATGACCCTGAGTGTGGGTATATTTATATCCATTACATAGTTTGAGTCAAGTACTTACGGAAAAAATCATAAATTTATGTTTAATGTGAAAACCAAATAGTAATTTATGATGAAGATACTCAACTTAAAATTTTAATGTAATAAATAATGATCCGTCATGAATCATCGTAAAACATTCTATATGTTTTTCAGCATATTGCAGTGACAATGCAGTGACTTGAGTTAATTCATCGTTGATGTCACACATGGCCTGATAGATCGACAAGGATACGTCCAGTCTAGAATGATAATAACATTTTTGGTGAACTACATTGTACCTCGTGCAATCTCTATTATGTCAGAAAATTCGTGAAAGGTATGTCTGACGCACTCCGTTGGAGTGATACTGACTTCTCATATAAAATTAATTATCTTACTTATCTTCTATAATGTAATTGAAAAACTCTTTCTGCATGCCTCGTTTCACACTTGTACTAAAGTAATCGATGATATCACATGTGGTCTCGTTGTTTGTTGTGTAAAATACAATCAATAAGACACAATGATTTTTCTAATTAAAAAATATCATTATCTTTATGAAAATATTTTTATAAAGTTATGAATCTATAAATAATAATTTTTATGTAGTGCAACAAATGTAAGTTGACCAATAACGTTAATTAGTCGCTATATTATAAAATATATGTGTTAAAATGACAATTAAACTTGTCATTCATTTACAACTTAGAGTGTCGATCTTTTAAAGTAAATCACATGAATGTTTAACTAAGTTGGTAAATGTTAAAATTTAAATATAGACATTTATTAAAAAAACATGTTATAAGCAAAATCTACTATAAAACTTTTGCAATATTTTGAAGAAGCACAACCGTAATACTTCAAACATTGAAACAGAAAATGAAATAACATGAAATACCATGTGAAAGTATAAACGAAGAATGACTCATAAGTTACTGATATGAGTTTTTGCATCATAGTCAATATAAACAAGATTAATTATTTTATTATGTAAAGTATATGGTTACCATCACTGAGATTTGACCGAACTTATTAATCTAAATAACTGAATGTTCAACGACACCTTTCACAATGTTCAAATAAACGTAGTTTTTTTTTTTTTTAATAATGTTTATTGTTGATGAATATGTTTCTCCAATCGATATTTTTTTTTTAAAAAGAAAAATTTTGGTTATCGAATGACTTAAGACTTTTCTTTTTTTTCACGGACCATGTGTGTGTATGTATCTATATGCATTTGTGGGTATTGCACGTGCTTGCTTATTTGCTTTATTTACTAAATGTTTGATTGAACGACAATGCTCGATTGAATGATTGATTGATTGATTGATTGATTGATTGATTGATTGATGAACTCGTTCATTGATACAAAAAACGAAATGTGAGGGAGACACTTTATTGATTACTTGCGTGTTCTTTTGATTGGTTTTAAGAGAGATCAATAAGTTATCAATAGGAAACAAAAAAAAATATGGTCACTTTAATTGATTGATTATTAAATCGATTGATCAATAACTGAAAATGAAATGCGCCTATACGTATATAGCCACACGTGAGCTTACATGTGTATGCGTGTGTGTGTGTGTGTGTGCGTATGTATGTACACGTGTGTGTTGCCATACCCATTGTACACAACTAAAAAATAATATTGTTGCATCAAAGTGTTAGGTAATACTTTTACTGCGTTTCCAACCTCACGCATCGTGCACGAAGTGTGAGCAACATACCCTAGTCAAAGTATACTCACACTACCTAGTGCAACCGATCTAATCCTGCTATTCTGTAGGGATGAACATGCTACCGATTGTTGTTGGAGCAAATACCTGTAGAGCATAGTCACACTAGTCTCTTATAGTCGCAAAATCGCAAATTCGAAAATCTGATTAAGTCCTCGTTTAAAAAGGATGAGATCTAGCCGCTGATTTTGCAATTTTGCGAGTGTAAGGGACTAGTGTGACTATACGCTAAGGGTATTTGCTCCGACAGCGGCCGGTATCATGTTCATCCCCACAGAATGGCAAGACGAGCGCAGTTGGTAGTTGGTACAACCTTGAGTTACTGTTGAAATGCAGACAAAATTTCGAATCCAGCAATTTGAAGTGTAGGACACCGAGTCGCACAGCCCGCAACCCTATCTGTGCTTAGTGAGCATGGATTCCGGACATCCGTCCGTAGGTACGGATTCAGCCTGCTGGAACCGGCCAGTACTTCCGGACATCCGTTAAAATTGGAACGATACAGAGAAGATTAGCATGGCCCCTGCGCAAGGATAAAAAAAAGAAAAAAAAGAACCTGCTGAAGCCCTGGACTGTCCGCCCATCCGTACGTCGTTTGTAGACCCTCCCTGTAGCCGCCCGTCTCATGTTGTACTGCCGTAGGGGACAAAAAAATAACGTGCTATCCCTGACTGACCTGTTGGCCTTAGCCGTGCTTAGCGATGCCGTGCCAGAGGTCCTGTCAGCCGTGGCTGGGCGGGGCCTCTCCCATATTGTAGTGCACGACGATCTGGACCGGCCCTAAGTCCCTGATGACGATGCCTGGAAATTTGCCCTTGTTCCCCAGGTCGGAACCGAGCTGGCCGGGCTGCCTGCTTTCGCTACGCTCGTAGTCAAAGTAGGGAGCAACGGCCATTGAAGCTCTCTTTCGGTCGGTGGGCGTGCAAGCGAAAGCGCTCGGCAACGAAGTGACTGTACCCCTTGACGAGCAGCGCCATGGCTGCGTCACGCCCGCTTGTCACTGTCTATTCCTCGGAGGGAGAGAAAACCAGCGAGCAGGTTCCTCTCCCCCATGTCTTCGTCACTCCCATCCGTCCTGACATTGTGCACTTCGTCCACTACAACTTGGCCAAGAACAAGCGTACTCCTTACGCTGTGAGCAAGAAGGCCGGTCATCAGACCTCTGCGGAATCATGGGGAACCGGGCGTGCCGTCTCTCGTATTCCCCGTGTGCCAGGTGGAGGCACGCACAGGGCCGGACAGGGAGCGTTCGGAAACATGTGTCGAGGTGGAAGGATGTTCGCACCGACGAAGATTTGGAGGAGATGGCACAGAAAGGTTAACCTAAACCAGAAGAGGTATGCGGTTTGCTCCGCTCTCGCTGCCTCTGCCCTGCCCGCGCTTATCTTGGCACGCGGCCACATCATCGACGAGGTTCCCGAGGTTCCTCTTATCGTCTCCGATGATGCGGAGGGTCTGGAGAAGACATCTCAGGCGGTGAAACTCCTGAAGAAAATCGGCGCCTATGCTGATGTCGAGAAGGCGAAAGCCAGCCGCAAGATTAGGGCTGGTAAGGGCAAGATGCGTAATCGTCGCTATGTGAACAGGAAGGGACCGCTGATTGTGTACGGATCTGAAGGTTCCAAGATCGCTCTTGCTTTCCGCAATCTGACGGGTGTTGATACATTGAACGTGACTCGTCTGAACCTGCTCAAGCTGGCGCCGGGATCTCATCTTGGGCGCTTCATCATCTGGACGAAGAGCGCCTTCGAGAAGCTTGATGCTCTCTACGGCACGCGGGATAAGCCGTCGGAGATGAAGAAGAACTACGTGCCTCCTCGCTCGATGATGGCGAATTCGGATCTGGCTCGCCTGATCAACTCCGACGAAATCCAGAGCATCGTCAAGCCCATCAAGCGGGACGTGAAGAGGCGTGTGCTGAAGAAGAACCCGCTGAAGAACATCGGAATGATGATGAAACTGAACCCGTACGCGCGTACGGCGAGGAGGGTGAGATTGCTCGATCTGGAGAGGAAGAAGGCAGCCAAGGCGGCGGGCAAGGTGTACAAATCGATGGAAGAGAAGGAGTTCAGCAAGTTGGCCTCCACAGGAGCGACGAAGAAAGAGATCCAGAAGGCGGGAAAGAGGTATTACAGGCAGATGGTTTCAGACAGCGATTACCTGGAGCACGAAAGTTTCTCGAAATGGCTGGGCATGTCGCAGTGAGCCAGGGGCATGGAGGAGCGCAGTGCGTGCGAGGTATTGGAGGAACTGAGTGAAGAAAAAGCGTGCTCAACTATGAGGTTTCATTTTCTGGGTGAAAGGTATGAAGCGTCGAATGGCATGCCATGATGGCGGTTGGAAACAGTCGACTGAGAAGCAGTGTGTGAACAGCATTGCCGACAATTTTGAGGTCATTAAAGGTATTGCTGGAGGAGGAGAGTTGTCATGACGTGGTGTGGTTTCTTTGGCAGGTGTGTTTTTACGAGACGTCAGGTGTGGCTGTCGTATGATGGGGAGTGCAGGCAGAAGGCGATTGAGAACAGGGTAGAGGAATACGGGGGTGAGATACGGACAGCAGGGCGAGAGAGAGAGAGAGAGAGAGAGAGAGAGAGAGAGAGAGAGAGAGAGAGAGAGAGAGAGAGAGAGAGAGATGTTGGACCTGTCTGGGTTTTGCTTGGAAGGGTGGAAATTGGTAGTCGGGATGCGAGAGAAATTTGCGGCCGGGTTTAGGGTGGGCGGAGAATCAGGATGCGTTAGGTGGGGTCTCTTAAGGGGCTGTGAGTGCGGCAGAGGAAGTCGGCTTTTCTTGAAAGGGCCATTTTTGTCGAGGTCAGGAAGGGCGAGAGAGCGCGATTATTTGGGGATTTATTTACTGAACTGATGCTCAGGCGTGGCTGCTGTCGAGTAAAAGATCCGTTTCCTACACGACTCTCTGCGGTGATGGTGTTCTTGTGTGATTGTATGGGCTTAATGCCAATCATATGGACAAATCGAAATGTGTTTTTATGTTCTAACGAGTAGAGCGTCGTCATCGCATGTAAATGTTGTGTTGTGGTGTTGTGCTGTTCGTTAACTCTTTGTTCTTTTCTGTGATTGCATTGTATTCATTTCACATGGACGGACGAGCAAAAACGTTTCTTTGTATGTCGGATGAAATGCCCAAGGAATGATGCTTGTGTGGATGAAATGTGAGTTGCCTCTTGTTCTGCTTGACCCGAATGCAGTGTTATGATTGTGGTTGATGTACATGTTATTTCCGAGATGTGTCTGATCGGCACAAGCTCGGGATGGGAGGATATTGTCGAAGTAGATGGAGGTGCAAGGGAATGACTGCATCAGCTCTGTGGGAGCGAGGTAAGAGAGCTGTGGAGGGATCGTAGGTGAGAGTGCCGTGGCAGCGACAGTGGCCTTTTTAAGGCGAAACGATAATGGGGCCAATCTTTTTAGGGTTCAAACACGCGGGTTAATGTCGGTTGTGGAGGAAGTCGAGAAAGGTAATAATGTTGAGCGTCTGAGGAATTTGGAAGTGGGTAATAGCAGGATAACGGGGGGTGCAGCTCTGTGGGAGCGAGGCAAGAGAGCTGTGGAGGGGGGATCGTAGGTGAGAGTGTCGTGGCAGCGACAGTGGCTCGTTTAAGGCGAAACGAGAATGGGGCGAAACTTTTTAGGGTTCAAACACGCGGGTTAATGTCGGTTGTGGAGAAAGTTGAGAAAGGTAACAATGTTGAGCGTCTGAGGAATTCGGAAGGGGGTTATAGCCGGATAACGGGGGTGCATAGTGAGCTGAGTGTCAGGCCCAGGAGGAAAGGGTGTGGGGATGAGCAAATAGTCTAGAGGCATGCGTGTAAGGTGAGAGCAGACTGATGGGATAGAAAGAAGAAAGGAAGAGGTGCAAGGGAAAGGGTTGGTGTGGAAAGTGTAGGCGTGCACGCGCGGCGGTGCGGGCGGAAGTCTGTCAGTGAAGTAAGAGGTGGGCAGGTATGTGTGGAATGGTGATTGGGTAGTTCTGGGACGGGTATCTGCGGACCGGTGAGCCGTTTGACGCGATGGATCACTTGAGAGAAAGCTACCGGAGTGATTGAGTGTCAGAACACGTAAGACCTAGCAGCTAGAGCGAAGTGAAGACAACCGAGGTCTGTTATCGACGGTATCAGTGGTGGGGAGACGTCGAGAGCTTAGGTAAAAAAACGTTTTTGAAGAAGTTGAGCTAAATGTGAGGAGAAAGGTAGAGTGCGTACATTGAGAGCCGGAAGGTGAAGGCGGATAAGGGAGGACATGGGCGGCGGCGGCGGCGAGCTGGACAGGAGAAAGAATGTGCGGAGGGTTTAAAGGATTTGTAGCTGGATATAATGAAAGGGAGGAAAATAGGATGGGCGAAATTCGAAATTCGATAGAATAATGAGATAGGAAAATAGGATGGGCGAAATTCGATAGAAGAATGAGAGGAGAGGGGAAGAAAAAACATGGAAGGCTCAGAAAAAAGATAGTCTCCGGAACGGGTGAAGCTAAGTGTCTCGGATTTGCATGGAGATCAGTAGTGTATGGAGACGAAGAAAGATTAAATTAGCAAAATATCTCAGAAAAAGAAGGATCGGGGGAAGGATGGGTATATTTAGGGGTTTTGAAACGCTCGTATCTTTAGGTTTTTGGTCTCGAGTCAGTTCTTATCGGTTGTGTCGACATGAGAGTATAATGCTTGCGATTAGGGCTGTTTGGCAGCGGGTAGTAATGAGATTATCTTTGTCCTGTTTTGTCTGTAAATGAGGGATCATCTGCTGTGTTTATGTGATTCGCGCTGCTGGATGGTTTTGCTAGTTGTCTTTTCTGAGCAGCAGCAGGTAGTGTAGGTATTTCACAAACGTTTTACGGGTGTACGTTTTCCGTCGTGCACGTTGGTATATAGCATGCATGTGTAGTCTTCCGGTGGCCGATATCCGTTAGCAGTAGGGATACCGGCGATCTGTAAGTGAAGGGATGGTCCGGGTTGAGAACTGCGCGCTAAGCTATGGAGGACTTGCGTGTGTTTGGTAAACCTCGTGAAAACATTGGTTTAAACCATCTTGATGAATCATATACCTGAAGGGATTGTTCGGGCTATCTTTGTTGGTTTTGAGCTTAGTAGCACTCCCCATTTGCATCGGATTTTGGTTTGAACTGTGAACCATTCTGATTAACTATACCCATGCGCCCACCTTGGCCATGATATCCTTGTCAAGGACCTGAAAATTCCTCGTTTTCCATATATGGGTGAATCAGGACCCCTCCCGTGGACGATCTACCGCACGATTAACCCCAATCACGTGAATATGGATAAACCATTGCAGTACTTCCTGAAGGCGTGCCCGTTAACGCGCCATGATTTTAGGAAACGTACGGGCCACTACAGGAGCGCCCAAATTCATCCAACTAGAAACGTTTCTACTCTATTTTTTTTCCACGGCCGATAACTGGGCCAAGTACTGGTGGTTTAAACCACCACTACCTTTCACACCGGAAGGCGAAGTGTTCAATAATACAAACTATATATGCTTGCGCGGCATTCGTCGGAGGTCGGCGGAGACCGGGCGCTACCGGAGGGACTGAAACGGCAGTGGCGACGCCAGGCAAAACAAAGCACAACAAATCAGGCCGCGCGGGCGCAACCTTCGGCCAAAGCTTGGCGCGCATTACTACTACGCCTTTGCAAGAAGAGGCTGTGGGAAGGATTTTGTGCGCGCGTTTCCTCTTCTTTTTGGTTCTAATATCTGTGTAGTGGCACCACTCGATGGTAATGACACGGGTTACGTGTTTTTTAAAGCACGTTTGAGAGTAGAATTCAGATCGTGATCGTGTGCGTGCGCGTCCCTATGGAGTGCGTTTCTACGTCTGGTCTCTCTTAACCGAGAGCCCCCCCTTATTCAATCAACAACAAAGCGGGGTATGGTATGGGTTATAGAAGGGTGTATATGTAATCAATTATGGGCGTACGGCATCCGTAATGCCTATCGAATGGCACGCGGTCGTCTTGAAACCACCCCAAAACTCAGTAATGTTCCAGGAAGGCGATCATAAAATTTCTCCTGCCACGCAAGCAGTTTCAGTCGAAGACCCTTTTTTGGTTTCTCCTGCCATGTGAGATTTCAGCGTTTTCAATGGAGTGTTTTGCAATGGTGCACAGCTGTGTATTTATTTTTGTGAGCGGCTTGTTGCAGTAATTATTAAGAATCTAATGAGAGCATGTCTACGAAGGGAAGAAGTTGCGCGCGAGGTTGAGGTTGACCCCGTTCATGCTCATTTCGAAGGACTGGCGAAGACATCATTATGATCCTACACCTACTTCAGAGTTTACGCAATATCTTTTTTTTGTACGTATCGGATTGGTGGAGGATAAGGTAAAAAGGGTTGGTAGTAATTTGAATTCTGATTATTTGAATTCTGATTAGAGTAGAATTATGAATTCTGATTCAATCAGTGTAGGGTAATGAATTTATACGGAATTCTGATTATTTGAATTCTGATTATTGAGTAGAATTTTGAATTCTGATTCAATCAGTGTAGGGTAATGAATTTATACGGAGAGGTAAGTGTGAGGTCTTGAAGGAAGTAATGGGGTGTGGTGAGGGACGACTTAGGGTTTCCCTAGAACCGTGAATTGTCTAACTATCATCTTCCAGCCGACCAAATGACTTGTTAGGTTTTCCCTATAACCGCGAATGGTTCTACCGTTTTTCGCCGAACCCAACGCACCCTCGTTATGACCGTATCGGGCCGCAAAAATCGCTCACTTTCTATGCTAATTCCGTTTCGGCGTTAATTTGGTACCGTTGTAGTGTGCTTGATTCTAGAATATATGCTTGAAAAAGTATGGTTTGTTGATCTTCGAATCACGTCAAATCGCAGTAATGGCTTATGACCTGCGCAGAAGTTGAAAATCCTAATTGATAGCGAGCAGTTTTTGCCTACTTCGATGTGCGGGCAGACGTTTCTTTTAAACGACCAGTACTTCCTAAAGCTGTGCCCGTTAACGCTTACGCGATTTTAGGAAACGTACGGGCCACTATTAGAGCGCTCAAATTCATCCAACTAGAAACGTTTCTACTCTAATTTTTTCCGCGGCCGATAGCTGGGCCAAGTAGTGGTGGTTTAAGCTTTTGGACAGCCTGAGCTGCAGGTTTGCCAGGCCAGTATCATGCACATGGAATGCAATTATTAGTTTTTTAGTCTTTTTTGCACAGCTTGCACTTGGTAGTTCATTTAGATTTGTGGTGGTAACCGTGCTCCCCTACTCGAGCGAAGTGTGAATGAGCGAGGCAATCAATCGGACCTGCCACTGTGTGAAATGGGATGATGCTAAGGTAGGATCATGGGAAAAAGAGAACGTCTCAAGTAGGAACCGAGAACAGTAGAAGATGAAACGGAAGTGAGAAAAGTAAAAAGAATGTACATCTCAGAAATTGGCGTTGCTTGCAGAATGTACATCCGAAGGTGTGCATCCATCATCCATACTTCTGGCTTGTCATTTCAGGATCCTCCGTGGTGGCTTGTCATTTCAGGATCTCTTGTGGTAGCTAGCTTGTCGCCATTCTTTATCTACGTTTCTGAATCACCATATCCGTCACCTGAAGCAGAGGTGCGGTTCTTAGCTTTCGGTCTGCGCGGTACGAGTATCAGTGGAAGTCCGGTCTGAGGCAGTAGCGAAGATTGAAAGCCAATTTTTTGAAAAGGCACAGTTGCAGGCTACGGAGCCTTGGAAGGTGGCTTCCTCAACTAAGGCTCGGGAAAACTGGTGGCGTGATTGGGTGTTTGGGTGATTGGTATCTCTCATTGGTGATACTATCGCTCGTCCGATAAACTGGCGGCCCTTGCCGGAGGGACACAATGCCTTTCGATCAGTTCACAGTACAAGACGGTGAAAACTAGAAGCTGTAACGAAAACGTTTTTCATTGTTTTGCTCACCATCTGGTGATTGCTTTATCAATTGAGGCTCTCGTGTGAACTGGTGGGGTGATTGGGTGAAAGCCCTGTACACATTAGCATTGTTTTTTTTCGCATCTGGTGTGAGCTGTTGCTCGTCGACGGTTATGTGTGTGTACTGTTCATTCAGGAACTTGCTCTGATTGCGTTTGGCAATTTGTTGGGCGAATTGACCGCTTGCTGGTAGGAGCTGGTAGGAAAGAGGAGAGTTGTGAATGAATGTAATATGGAGATATGTATAAACCTGTGGATAACCGGGGTGTTAGCATATTGACTATGCCTGCTCCATTTTTTGTGAATCGGCAAGATGGGATCCTACCGTCTTCACTCGAATAGAACGCCTGCGAATAGGCGATGGGATCCTACCGTCTTTACTCGAATAGAACGCTTGCGAATCGGCAATAGGATCCTACCGTCTTCACTTGAAAAGAATGCCTGGTCATAATCACTACGTCTAGACTGGACATTGGGCTGAGTACGGCTGTGATGTACGTGCGCGTTCCATTCGGGTGAAGACTATGGTGAGCGGAAAGTGAGAGGCAAAAGAGATAGGGAGGAATGTGTGTATGCGGCATTGCGGTTGCTCACGCATTGATGTGGTCGTAGTCTCATATCTCTGTGCTAGCAGACGACGTTCCTTGAATTCGGGTAGTCTTTCATGTAGAAAAAGGCACACTGAGATCCTGCTGGCGAAAACTGTTGGACTAAGTATCTGAATCTGGACCTGTTTGTGGAGAGGTGCAAAAAACTGTAATTGATCTTCTTTTCTTCATCCCTGCGTGGAGCATGTCCTGATTCAGACACTTCTCTTTGCCAGTGGGACCTGGCTCTTGGTACACTGATGATCTGTGTTAGTATAGACCCGAGTTCGGATCCAGGTGAGTCACAAACAGTAAAATCCCAAGGCACACTGGTTTATGTTCGTAGACTCGCAACAGGCGGACAGGGCTTTCGATTTTCGATGTCACGGCCGTGGCTATTGATTGACCCGCAGGCTGTCTCAGCCACCTCTAGTGTAGCAGTGGATTTGCTTCTGCACCTTGTGTGATTTTCTCTGCGCTGGATGTAATTATTCTTGCAGATCCGTAAACTCCCCTCCGTAATTCACGGGCTTGATTGTTACTTCGACAGAGCTGCGAATTCGGTTCCTGGGTGGGTGTGGAACGCGATCGCAGTGATCCAATCCATCAGTGTAGTCCTGAACTGATTACATAGCAGTGCAGACCTCGTGGAGTGTGGATCGAGATCCGGGACCTGCCCGTCTAAATCTGTCTGTCGTCTCGTTTGGAAGCGGAGTGCTTTGTTTGCCACCAAGGCATGGATTCAAATCCATCATGAATGACGGGGTTATATCCATTTGTTCTCCAACATGACAATGCTTAGTCAATCTGGTCGTTAGTGTCGGATCGACAACGATTGTCAGTGCTGCTGGGGACACTCCGAATGATTTTGATCATTGCCGAACTGACCGGCCCCAGGCATTTCAGAATGATTTTTCATTCTCTTCGTCTGAAGTTATTTGGATTCGAACTCAAGTCTGTGTCTCAACAGTTCAACAGTTCAGTGGTTTACAGAGTGAGCTAGGACCGTTGATGATTTGGATCCATATTTGATTCTTTCTACCCTACCCCGTCAACGAAGTGTCCCAGCGTTAAGCCGCCAGTACTTGGCCCATATATGGGCCGCGGGCCTTAGTGTTAACGCTATGCCAAGTTCGAGCTTCGGGCAACCGGACCTAGAAGGCTGGCGCCGCCAGCCTTTCCGAAAACAAAAATGGAATTGGCGCTTCGGCGGGAAACGGCGCGCAGGGCACTTCCAGGCTCGACTGCGATATCTGGGCCAAGTACTGGTGGTTTAACCTGACCGTGTAATTTGCAAGGGCACGGCGTCCGTAAATTTGTCATGCTCTCCCATCAGCAAAAAGCATTTTGGTATTTATTTCGCCTATAGGCACTGCGACTACAGTCCACCTACTTAACCGTGTCCTGACTGGTGACTATGGAAAGCAGCCCGCCCCCATTGTGAATGTAGACAGGCACTAAAATTAGCTTTCCAGTTGGAATGCAGTCATGATGGTTGTGCGTTCTGTTTGGGTAAATGACGATACAGTCGTGCTACTCGTCACGGTTGATTGTGTCAAGGAACATGCATTAGCTGGCATCGACGTGAGTCTTTCCTTGTCACCAGGACTGTACTGCAGAAAAAGGTAGCCCAATCATGTGATGTCTGGGTTTCTTATGCATGGAGGATTGCATAGACCTTGCCCGGGTTTTGGGGGCGTCGACTGTGAGAAGCCGGTGATACTCCTGCAGAAACATGGGCACAACTCTGTGTCGAAACACAGGTACAATTCCGTGTGTGGAAACATGGGTACAACTCCGTGTACCTGAAGCCCGTGGGAACGTGGGTACAACTCAGTGTGAAAGCACAGGTACAATTCCGGGTGGTGAAACACAGGTACAATTCCGTGTGGTGAAACACAGGTACAATTCCGTGTGTGGAAACACAGGTACAATTCCGTGTGTGGAAACACAGGTACAATTCCGTGTGTGGAAACAGGGCACGACTCCGTGTACCTGAAGCCTGTGGGAATGTGGGTACAATTCGTTCGGCTAGTGAAATATTTCATCCACCGGTTGTTTTGGTGTTTATGCCTGACATCTCCGTACACAGGTGGGACTTCGACATCAGGAAGGAGCAGGAGCAGGTTGATTGTCTCGCCGAGGATGCATGGACATCCATTGGTGAACCCGGGTCTCGTCTTTTGCTAGGAAGGTTAGATAGCAGAGAACGAACACGGCGAGCTTCGAAGCAGCCACCAGTGAAAAGGCTAGAGCCAGAAAAGGAGGTAGATGGTCTGAGCATGAAAAGAAAGGAATGTACCACTGAAAGGGCGAGAGGATGGAAAGCTGGTGTTATGCAATGGGTCCTGTTTCAAATGCATGTGACCGGTGACTGAATAGCATGCCCCACCTCGCCCGAGCTGTTCCTGTGGCCAGTGGGAATGGGTACGTACGTGTGTGCGATTTTCATTCGCTATATTTGACTCCACAACGGTGGAGTGACTGCGACTGGCTGTTCTGTCGGGCTTTCAAACTCTAGATGGTCAGGCTCAACATCTAAGACTAACACATATGACCTTTTTTTTTTGTTCTTTAAGAACAGGGGCCCAGTGCCAAAGGGTCAAATCATCAAGTTGAATACAACGCCCAAACATGCCTCCTCCCATTAAGGCTGGAAGGGCCTCAGCCACTCTTCCTGTGGAGACAGCTTCCCTTTACAACTGAAGTGCAGTACGAACAAGGGGCATTTTGATTGCTTCCCCAGCAGGGAAGGATTAACCCCGCTCCATCCAAAAATTGAACTCTGCCCTACTATAGAGAACCATAGACAACCAGCAGATGATGAACTGTACAAAGTCAAGGAACGGTGGCTAAGAAAATCGAACAAAATCTGAATCCTAACCAAACCCTAAGTCATTGTAACGAGTGGACTGAACCCATGACTCCGTACCTCCAGAAATATTGACACAGGTACGATCCAGAAGGGAAAAGACTCGTTAATCTGAAGAGACTAGTCTGCAATTAGCAGCCCTTCCAACCGAACTCGTGCTATTCTTCATGTACACGAATCAGCACAGCAATGCTCCTGAGGGGAGAGCAGTCGTTGGTCGAAAATTTGAAACCACACTTAGCAGCCCTCTCGCAGGTAACCCAATCTACAATGTGAAACACACAAAACGGCTGCTAACCTCCATAAAATATATAAAACAGGCGGGGAGGTGATACGGCACCACCCTACCTCCTGCAGAATTCCGCGGAAAGGACTCATCGCCATGCCTGTCCTCGCCCCCGCTCCCAATCAGCATCGTCTCATAGTGCATGGAAAGCCTACGAAGGTAAACAGGAAGCACCATGAAACTGCCAACCGAGAGCCCTCGCCCTCCCTTCAGTCCCACCAGGAAGGCGAAATTATCGGAGAATGGCCCATGCAAAGTGAAAACCAAGGGAGACGAAGTTGTGCTTTCCCTGGTGACTGTTGCAGCGAGAGATGTTATTGGCATGTTCGCCACTACACTCGTTGTTGGCAAAATAGTTGTGGTCGAGAGTTGGATGGTAGATGCCATCGTCGTGAGCGTTCTTGCTGCTGTTGATATGATTGCCACTGTTGCAGATGTCGTCGTCATAGGCGCCGTTCATAGTGTTGATGTTGTTGATGTGATTATCGCTGTTGCAGATGTCATTGTCATGAGTGCCGTCGCTGTTGTTGAAGCGTTTGTCGCTGTTGTAGATACCATTGTTTTACCCGCTGCTGGTGGTGATGAAGTGTTGTCACCGTTTTGCGTCATTGATGAAAAGCCTGTCGATATTTTGCCACTTGCTGCATTTGTGTCTGATGACGTTGCCACTGGTGTAGTAGCCGTTATCGTTGTTGTTGACTCAAATTCGCCAGAAAAAGTGATGACAGGATTGGAGACACCAGCCTGCAGCTGAGCTTCAGTCGTCAGCCTTTCCTTCACCTCATCGTAGTAATCTACACCCTGGTCGAAAGTCATGTTACAACTGTTTATCAGAGTCTCAGCCCGCTGCCAATCAACAAAAGCCTCCAGTGCTGGATACTCCGCGATCTGCCAGAGGATAGTTGAAAGTTGTTGGCACTTGTCCTCCAGCCATGTGGCTGGGGTAGACCCCCCCAAATCCACCACCGGCCAGACCTGGACAATGAAGGATAAGACTCCGACAATCTGTTGCATATGTTCCAGCTCAGACAGCCATGCGTCTGCCTGGCGTTGGAGATCCTCTGGTGAAGCCATCTCCTGTAGAACCACCACGTGTTGATCCCTGCCCAAGGACGCCTTCTGCACCCACACCTCCACCTGCTCCATCAGTCAATCCCAGTTGAGCCATCGCTCATTGACATCCTACTTCGGTGGTGACGTTAACGCCTTCAGTCTTCCTTGGTAACTCCGAAGCGTTGGGTCTCAAGACCGCTGAACCCGTCCGCCGGTTTGTTCCCCTAATGCTTGCGCGCCTAGTCTGTCATAATCGAGTTTGCAAAGGGTTGTTTTACTACCTTATTCTTGCGAGCATATGACTCTTGACTTCTGTGAGGCCTCACAAGACTATTTATTTTTCCCAATCAAGTCTAATCAAGAAAGTTGTGTTACTGAATACCTTTCTCGGCCTTTTGGCTAAGATCAAGTGTAGTATCTGTTCTGATCAGTTAAATATCTGATCCATGGTTCATCGGGCAAAAAGAACAATAAAGAAAAAAAGAAAGGAAAAAGAAAAGAGTGAACCTACATGCTTGGGACCGTTCAAGATGATGAACTTTATCATAAGTTTTTTACGCATTAGAGCTGAAAGTTTTCACATTTGTCAGACGACCATTTTGTACCTATCCTGGTCTCATACATCAGCTACGGCGAGCTCGTGCGTAAGTTCTAGCGAAGGCAGATTGAGGAGTTTTTCTTTCTCAGTAGTAATGAAGGGATAGTTCCAACTTGAACCTGCCTTCATCCTTAGCATGTGATGGGTTGGTTCTAGGAGGCATTTGACAATACGTAACACTTTGCGTGATGGGACGCTGGACCCGTTTTCCAGCAGGTGATGCTCCCCACCAATAGATGGAGCCTCTCCTCAGGTGCTAGTGGTGTCTGCTCTTACCAGCACCACGAGCACTGGAAGGGAGTTAAAAGAAAAAGAAAAAACACTTTGCGTGATGCCTGCCAAACACTTGCTAAGAGTCACACTCTAACGCCCTGTTCCACCTTCATCATCTTGCTTGTTCCCTCCTTAGGTCTCTGATTACTCGTCCTCTTTGGGGGACTTCGACGAGAGCTTGATTCTCTCTTTGTCCTCTGTCCTAGTCTTCTTCTTGCTTGCAATTGCCTTCGAATGCCAGCTTTGTGCCACCAATCAAAAACAGCGAGTGCTGTAATGCCATGTATTGGTCTTCTGGCGTAATGAGCTTTTAAAGATGTGGCTAGTTGGTGTTTTGTTGCGGTTGTCATGGCGGAGATTTTCCATCGGCATATCGGGAGTTGTTTGTAGACTGAACAACTTTGCAGTGTGCGAGGGATTGCATACTTTGCAGTTGTTCGGAGACTTTGTGGCGTGTTTGAGGCATTGCATACTTTGCATACTTTGAAGGGTACATTCAAGATTTTCTGGAGCTTGATCAAGGGAGTATACATGTTGGGCGGGTGTTTGCGCAGGAGATTCCAGATTATGGCAGCGGTAGTTAAGTCTGAAGGAGACCTTGATGATCTCTCAGTACGATATATTTCAACGGATTACGTGCATGAGAATAATGACGGTCGTTTTCAAATTCTTCCTTGCCTCGTTATAGTTCATGCTGTTCTGTTCAGTGCAATGTGAGGTGTTCGTAATTGTGTAGAACTGTACTTTTTTTTTTTTTTTTTTTTTAATTAATTTTTTTAACTTTTAATTTTTAAAGCCAGGCCAACGTCACTAGGGAACGAGCAGACTCCCCTAGTGCGCGATCCGGTTGCTCCAGTCTATTGGTGGGGAGCTGCACCTGCTGGAAAACGGGTCCAGCGTCCCATTTGAACATTTGCTGAGCACCAAAAAAAGTCAGAGTCTGGCTGCCAGCGTTGACTGCCCCAGTGAGGCTGGGGGGTTAACTGAGCAGCAGGTAGATGAGAAAACCATGATTATGCGAAATTCCATCTGCTGGATCTCTCTCTCTCTCTCTCTCTCTCTCTCTCTCTATATCTNCTCTCTCTCTCTCTCTCTCTCTCTCTCTCTCTCTCTCTCTCTCTCTCTCTCTCTCTCTCCTTTGGAGCAATACTGTGTGGTCTGCCAGTGTTGCGGGAATTGGCTGGGGGGGGATTGACTGAGCTCTTGACTGCTTCAAATCTGTCTGCAATGATTGGGATGATTGCCCTGATGCTCTGATGCTCGGGGGATTGTCTGGGTATGCCTTTGCAAAGTAGCTTCCATTACCCCTGCTGCCCACCTCCCCACCTTCCCTTGCCTAGGAGTGAATTCCAATCGTGCCCCGAAGTCACTCGTTGTGAGATGGAGTTCGACATACCGTGTTGTCATGTTATTAGGATTTTCTCACCCAGTTACACAGGTATACCTATCCAGCTTCCCGATTCCATCACATTATGAATATGTGATCTTCTGCTCGACGGTCCTAAGTTCAATTGCTTTCTGCCTCCCTTACCTGAAGGATGGCTCAGAGTCTCCCACTTTTTATAGCCCTTTCCTACCCTCCATCGGAATCAAAGTTAAACCCGCAATAAACCCTTTCTCTCCTCAAATTCTTTCTTTCACCTTTCCTTCGCTAAATGAATCGCACATCGGGCTTGGCACCTGATGTACAATCTTGCCAAGTATGGCCCTCCGAAGGAATCTTCATGATCCTGCACTGAAGAAACTCCTAAGAAAAAAAAAAAAATAAAAATAAAAAAAAATCCTAAGAACAATTGTCTTTACCACTTTCTCCAGTCTTCTCTCTGCTCTTGTCAGGACAATGGTGGTAAATTTGAATTTGCACAATGAGGAGCTGGCTAGATTCCGGATGAAGATATAGCTCGTATGCTGGGAGCTCATGGAGATACGATTTATACCCCGAGGGATTGAACAACACGAAGGAGACATTGAGATTGGCGAAAGAGTCTGTCTGCATCACTCAACAAACTTAGGCGATTACTGTCCCCATTTCTTTGTCATCTTTCACTTCGTCTTCGATCAGCGGTTTCTATTTTTGATGATCATGTTTATGTACGATCAGAAGCTTGCGCAATTTCGCCCCCCCCCTGCACGTTATATGTGATGCACCATTTACATAGAGCGCTGTATCTTTTGTGCCCCTCTCTTAGTTTTGGCTTAGTTGGGGTGGTATATTAGTTTCGTGCTTCAACCTCTTTCGGTGCTTGGAAGTTTTGTGGCTTTTTTTATGCATGTTCTTTATGTTTCAAGTTGGATAGATAGTTGCCTGTCTGTTTTTGCAATTGTCTTTCCAAGTGTAGTGACACCTGCACTCCTTCAGCTTTTGGGCACCGTCCTTCTTCTTCATCAGCGGTTCCCCTGACGGCTTCCATCGCCTTTGTACTCACAGGCTTCTTGATTCTCATTTCCCGCTTGCATGCATCGTTCCTTTCCTGCTCCCTCGTATTGATTTGAAGTGTCCGTATTCCTTCTCCTGTATCCTCCGACAACTCTTTAACCGTCCTCCTCCCCCTATTTTCACTCCTCTCTCTACCTCTCTTGCGTGGTCTCCTTTTGTGCCATCTTTCTCCCCGCTTCTTCCAGTCCCCCTTCCCGCTCCTTTCCTTCTTTTTGGACTGGCTTGATGACTGTATGGAGCAGATTGATGTGTGGAGAGTGGCTACGTCCCCCACAATGTGCCTCGATCTTGCACGGCATCCAGGCCTTTCCCTCTTCCCCCCTTCTGCATAACTATATATGTAGCTAGCGTGGTTCCATCTTTATCTCTTACGCTAGTAGCCAACTTGGATTGAGTGGCCGATGGTTTTCGTGGTTGATGGTTCGCTGGTCGCAATTGGCAAAAGTTGTCACGTGGTTGCGACGGACTGGAGGACATATGCAAACTTGCATTGTGGTCGGATTGGCCAGGTGACGATTGCTAAGGTTTCGGCAAGTGCCCGACGACAAACTGTCGGTACATAGGGTAGCTTGGCATTAAACCACCAGTACTTGGCCCAGCTATTGGCCGCGGAAAAAAAATAGAGTAGAAACGTTTCTAGTTGGATGAATTTGGGTGCTCCTGTAGTGGCCCGTACGTGTCCTAAAACTGCGTAGCGTTAACGCTACGCGACTGTAGGAAGTACTGGTGGTTTAACAGGGTAGCATTGTTTGTGTTTGCTTTTGCATCACGGCCGCACAATAATGAGGCACCCTGAAGTACATGAAAGCTAAGGTTTCAGTGAGTGCCTGACGACAAACTGTCAGTCCATAGGGCCGCTTAGCATTAACAGGGTAGCATATTTTTTTTTTTTTTTGTTGTGAGAATAGCCCATGTGATATCCCTCTATCCTGGCAGTGGTAGGAAAACTGTCAGAATTGAGGGCTTATCTGTCGGGCTGCTCCATCTATTGGTGGGGAGCGGCACCTGCTGGAAGCCGGGTCCAGCGTCCCATTGATAAATCTTGTACCCTTGAGATTGCATTTGGTGTTTCCTGGGGCTGTGGTCATTATTGTCTCATCCCTGGACTCCTTTTGCGTCACAGCGGTACAATAGTGCAGCACCCCAGGGTACACAAAAGCGGCGTGGCAGTCTTATTCTGCCGCGTGACTTACGTTGTCACGCGGTGAACAAAACTTCATGCAATTATCCGTCTATCATGCACCACGCTCAGTGCTGTAACTTTTTGAATCCCCGACACTGACCTTAGCAATGTATGCCACAGTTGCGCTTCGTTGCCAATGACCACACCGTGGTCAAAGTCGTAGGGTGCTGGAAGAGGGTTTTGTTTAAAAAAAAGAAAAGAAAAGAAATGGTGTGGTTCAAATTGAGCTGCATAATCTTTTCCTGATTGGAGTAAGGCTCAAGACCGTGCAACAATCTGTCGGCGTGTGTGTGATGAATGGCTAGTTCGGTGGGTTTCTGGCAGTGTGCCACACGTGCAAAAGGGAGGTAATATGTTTTCCCTTTGATTAGTATATTTGTGGATGGAAGTGGAAAGTTTCCAATTTTTGCTTCCTTGTGTGATTTGGTCATTGAGTCTAAATCTGCCTGAAGCACTGGTCATTTCTCTTTATGATTTGGTTGCTGAATGCACGAAGGATGTGCAAATTTTTCCTTTCTTGATTGCGTGTTTTCTAGAACAGACACTGACTAGAGATGTTTGCCTATTCTCAACAGTTTTGTGTCGATGAATCAGTCCAATCCTTCCCTCCATACAAATCCCTGTCGCCCAGATGCCCGCCTTTCTGTACGACGAGCAGCGAACGTGTGTATGTGAGTGGGACATGTACGAGACGACAACACAGACTGTTTGGCTGTATCTCCGAGTCTTCTGCAGCAAGTATCAGAGTTCCGGTTTCATGGGATCGGGCTTGGTGATTGTGGAAACGTTGTTTCCTTCCTTTTTGCTCTTCTTGCCATATCATGAGCTTATGGTCATTCCATGGACTGCCATCACCCATTATTGGCCAATGACGTTGCATTCTAAGCATAGATGTGATAATCACTTCAGAATCTGAGGGTGTGGGTTTTTACTTGCACTCCCCACACCAAGGACGAAGTCGTCAAACGGATCGTGCGCCTGCGACCATCCGAATCCAACGGTGAACACAGCATGATGCATAGGAGCACCACAGCACGTAGTAGTGATCCGACATGTAAACCCCTAACTTTTGTCCTGGCACATGAAGGAGACAATGAGCGAACAACTGTTTGGTTCTGGAATAAAACTAAGTGCCTCCGTCTTCCTGTATTTCTGCTTCACCTCTGTGGAATACCGGCGTGGATTATTGCTTCCTGTTTTGCTAGATTGTCGCGAGCTCTACCATCTCCTTCTCAACCATAACCGGCATACAAATCAGAACCCATTAACGTATAGATTCCAGATCCCATGTGGAATTCCAACGCCATTTCCTAGAATCCTTGGCACACCCCATTTTCTGCACTTTCTGGGCCTCGTCTCCATATTGAAAGGAAAACATTCTACGGCACGAGGTTTCCCGTAGCAGCCTGGGCCTCGCAACGGCTAAAACAGCCTAAAAGAATACCGCGAGGGCTGGTCTGCCGCGATTTAACCTGCTGACAACTTGAGCAACCGTCGGAGACAGGGAAAAGGTTCTGTTGTTGTAAGATTGTTGTTCAATGAGATATCTGGAAAAATGGAAAGCCTTCTGGTGACCAGGTGATTTAAAGGCCCTCCTGAAAAAGAGTTCTGGGCCTTGAGTAGAGCCAGCAGATGGACTGCTAGCGGTGGGGGCCTGTATCACCACCACTAGCAGAACCAACTGGTGTTTGAAAAGGGAAAAAAAAGGACCATCAGGATTACAGCTACTCGAGGGTGCCCATATCATCTTTTCAAAAGGCTAATTCTTTAAGCCCAACAAATTCAATTACCCCTTTAATCTGGACAGGACGGCCTTTCAGGCCTTTTTTTTATTGTCATTATACCATGATTATAGTATTATTGGGAACCCCGTAGCACCCACATCCATACTCAAGCCTCCAACGAGGGAACATGCGGGAGCTGCACCCATGAGCAGGTGTGATACCTGCTACAGCAGGTGGGCGATACCGGCCAGGGGTCAGCCGATTGCCTCAGGACCGAGCTTCTTCGATGGGCTAGTCACTGTGCCTCCCCTCTGGTCCCCTCCCCTATGAACACCAGCAGTCTCTGCTCAATGCCACTCGGGGGGACCAATGGCATATCTCTCCGTGGCGGGTGCCAAGCTTGCCCAGGATTGCACACATCACCTTGAGTACCTGGGGCCTCAAGTGATGTTTTAAAAAAAAAAAAGCATATCACGCTCGGGACCAGGTCGGAAATGTTTCCCACGTGGGTCCATCTTGCAAGCTCCAATAGTACCAGCAACAGGCGGCGACTTTGATTCGACACTGCTACACAGTCTTTGAGGAGGGGCAAGCACTGTGCGCCGTGTCCATGGAGCACTGGTATGCTCAGCTAGATCTGGAGGAGGAGGACGATTCGCCATCATCACCCACAACACCTACACAAGTGACAGGATGTCCATGCATCGGCATCAACAGAAACAACAAACAACAACAACAACAACAACAACAACAACAACATCAACAGCAACAACAACATCAACAATACGACCACAACGGCAATATCGTTGCTGCTGCTGCCCGTCCCTTTCATGGCGATTCTGACGACAACGGCAATATCATTGCTGCTGCAGCCGTTCCCTTTGATGGCGATTCTGGCGAGATTGGCGGCATCATCAGTCATGACAACACCAACAACAACAGCACCGGCAGCGTTGTTGTCGGTGTGATCTCACGCTCGTGTGTTGATGAAAGAAGCAGCAACAACAACAATGGCAACAACAACAACCATAACGATGACAACAACAACAGCAACAACGTCAACAACAACATCAACGCTATCGCCAGCTAGAACAACAACAACAATACTGATGGCGGCAACGACAATAATAACAGCAATTACAATAATTACAGCAACGACCGAATCATCGACAGGGCGACTGGCGAAATCGACATCAACAATAACGCCGTGAGTGCGCCGGCGGACGGGCGACGACTCTTTTTCTCCTCTTGCCCCCTTCTCTTCTCTGTTCTGGCCGCCTCTTATTGAATGGGGGGTGTGGAAAGGCGCACTGTGGTGGCGATGAGTGGGGTAGGGATAGGACCTCCAGTTGTTTTTTGTGGACAGGTAATATTGTCATATTTGCACCTGTCTTGTTTCGATCGACATTTGGCCATTACGAATTTTGATGGGCACACCAATCACAATGATCACAAGTATCTGCCACGTGGCGGGCCGGGGGTGGGGGGGAGAGGTGCTGTTGCATATGTCACTAGGGTTTGTTGGTTGCTCCTAGGGCGTGGTGTTCGTCCCGGCCACGTGGTGAGGGCGGAAGAGTAGGTGTCTAATCTGACTTTCTGCTGCTCTTTCATCCTCCTATAATTTGGTTTTCTCTCTTTGAATTGGTGCTCTCCCCACTTGAGTGGGTTTTGTTACTTTCTGTTATAGGGGAGACACATGCGCTGGCAACACTGGGTAGAAAATTGCAGAAGTAGAAACCAAACCTTGTCCGGTTCTTTCCCCTTGTTACTGTATCAGTATAGTAGTTGAATAAGGCAGGGTATGGGTCCTGGGGTTTGATGGGCAGCCAATCCCTCGCTCGATGGTAATCAATGCTGTCCATCATGGCGTGCCTGCACATTTACAACTGTTCAAACATTCGATTACAAATGATCTGGGACGCTGGTCCCGCTTTCCAACAGGTGTTGCTCCCCACCAATAGATGGAGCCCTCCCGAAACTGCTAGTGGTGTCTGCTCTTATCAGCACCCCTAGCATCATCTTGGGTTGTTTTCTTGTATAAAAAGAAAAAATACATGTCAGTCCCATGGTTGCTAAGACTATTCTAGCACATCGACTTCAACTAGAATCAATATCAATAAACTTCTGGATTGATTCTACGAGTCTTTTTGCGCAAATCTAATATATGGTCTACTCGTAGACTCAACTGTAAGACAACACATGACTACCTCCTTCGCCCTAACATAACGTCCCCTATTTTAAATTTCAGCTGATTGTTTCCAAATGAAATGCCGTTACAGTAACTAGATGGCTTATCTGAATAGAACGCTTGCCTATGGGCACTGCATTTCAGTTGATTTTTTCCAAATAAAATGCCATTACAATACCTAGATGGCTTATCCGAATACAACGCTTGCCAATGAGCATTGCATTGGAAAACAAACACTGTACTGGAGTTGCACACAATCAAACACATCCTATCGAATCTCTTTTTTTTTTTTTTTTTTTTCAATTCAAACCACCAATACACCCGGGCCTGGAGGCACCTTATTGGGCGCTAAGCATTTCCGAACCGCCAGTGGCACCTTTTCTTTATTTTTTTGGCTGGTGCCGCCAGCCGTTGTGGTCCGGTAGCCCGAGCCTCCGAAAATCCCGTAGGCAACAAGTTGCATTTTAAGCAAGGCTGGGGCCGTGTACTGATGGTTTAAACCGCCCATACCATCCAAGCCTGGCAGACTTCCTCCGAGTGCCGAGCTGTCAGTGGCGCCCTTTTTCTTTTTTAGCTGGTGCCGCGAGCCATTGTGGTCGGGAAGCCCCAAGCCTACAGATTTTATGCGTGTCATCCTTGCGCAGGGCCCATGCTAATCTTCTGTGTATCATTCCAATTTTAATGGATGTCCTTAGGGCAGGCCTACAGATTTTAGGAGTGTGACTTCAGTTCTTTTTGGGGTCTGCTGGGGCCTCGTACTGGCGTTCGAAATGAAACTCTCGGTAGTGGGATCCTAGCCTGCAGCTTGTACATCGCAATCCCTAACCTGTAGGTCTACTGCGAAGATGCGGAGGCTCCCATCTACTGGTGGGGGCTACTACCCATGGGCATCCAGGGCTGGGCGCTCCACAAATTCAGGACATAGGTGGCCAAAGAGACGAACACCTACCAAACCTGCAGCCACCTGCTACTGTCTACCCTCCTACCCCCACCTGCCTACAAAACTACGAAGTACAAGCAGGAGAAAGCATATACTTCAGTAGCTGCACCAATTTTTTTTCTCTTTTCTTTGCTGTACAGGGCGACGACCTGGAGATATCATCATCGAGCTGACTGACACCAGGTAATCCAGAATTATCCTCTTCTTTTGGTGTACCAACTCACCTAGGGCCTTCGGTAGCTGCGCCACTTGGACCCTGCCCCTAGTGACCAAAAAGTTACTATGCATTGCTCCTAATGAAATGCGCGTTTAGAATATGCCCACTCAGTGTTTTAATCACTTCAATTGGCAGTGCACGGCCGCAGCCAATGTATGGCTAACTCCTAAAATTGCGGAGGCTCGGGGCCGCGATGGGCCAATGGCTAGTGGCGCCAGCCAGAAAAGAAACATGTCGCTGCTGGTTGTTCCGCAAAACTTGCTGAGCAGTGCAAGTCCGCCATGCTCGGGTGTACTGGTGGTTCGGAACAGTTGAGTGCTATGATTCTGGGAAGAAGGTATTGGTTACACGACCTGTTGTGGGAGAGATCAAGCAGCGAAACGTACAATTCGAGGCGAGTTATATCGCATCTCGTGAGAATGGAGTACAGAGGTGTTCTTTGAATCTCACTCTGTACTAAGAATTGACTCCCCGGACTATGGGGTGGCTGCAGTGTGGGGTAGTACATCACACACTACTGTAACAGCATCTTGCCCCCTTCCTGCAAATTTCTGAGCGAAGTCGGCGTGCAGGTCTACAGGTCAGCAAACTAGGAAATAGGGATGACTATCAAATTTTAAACTGAGTCTAGTTTTTGTAACATTTTGACACGAAATCAAATGTTGTACAGATTTTTAACGAAGGTCATGTCAGTTTGGCCACAAAGCGAAACAAAACAAACACAATGTCACAAAAAAAGAACATATTGCTGCGTCCCTACCGTTGCTGCTCAGCAGCCTGTTTGATGAACCGGTAGACTATTCTATACATAATCTATGCACAGTCTATTCATGGGTAGAGTACAATGTCACTGTTGCTGCTCAGCAGCCTGTTCGATGAACCGGTAAACTATAATCTATACATAGTCTATGCACAGTCTATTCATGGGTAGAGTATAATGCATACATTGTCCATACACGGTCTGCAGTCTAGACAGAGTCTATACATGGTTAAGACTAAACGTACATAGTCTATGCACAGTCTATTCATGGGTATAGTATAATGCATACATAGTCCATACACAGTCTGCAGTCTAGACAGAGTCTATACATGGTTAAGACTAAAACGTACACACACACACACACACACACACACACACACACACACACACACACACACACACACACACACACACACACACACA
>BFEA01000233.1:1257358-1277868 GCA_003427395.1 Chara braunii
AGTCATCCGGTGCCGAACCCGGGGATTGACTTACTTGGGGCCAAGTCCCACTAGCAGAGTCGAGTTTCCTCTGTGTCCGAATCTGGATGTCTTTGTGGAGATCTGTGGCTGCAGAAACTAAACGCTACTTTCTGCACATCACCACAAACCCTTCCAGATTCGGGCGTTGAGGACACTAACCGCTGATAGTGGGACTTGGCCCCTGACGAGCTGGACTGGGGTTCGGAGTCGGTAGACTAAAAAAGGGGTGACATTCGCGGAATTCAGTGGACTGAAATGCTGCTCGTTTATGGATCTAATGACCAATTTCAGTATTTCAGTAGAATTAAAAAAAAAAGAAAAACCCATAATTCTGAAAGTCTGGACCCGAACAGGATAATGCAAAAAGTGGGCTATTTTTATTATTATTTTTAATAGCCAGAGAACTATCTGGCTGGGGCCTCATACGGGCTGGTAATGGCCCAGGCTTGTGCCCCCGGGTCCCTACCATCCAAGCTCAAAATCTCACAGCCAGATTTTGACTAACCACATTGAAAAATATTCGAAACCAGGCATACCCCCCCCCGAAGTGTCATTGGAAATTTCTGCAAAGACTGGCTGGGCGGGTAACAAGGAGGTTGGATTGCAAAGGTTGTGTGGAAAGGAAGGGAGAGTGGAGGGGATGAAGTTGGGGACGGGGAAAGAGACTATTACCTATGCTTTCAGGACTGGGCGAAGATTGATCCCTCATTCCCGCTTCGGCCCATGTCAGATTTTGGGGACTTCTTCCCGCCTTCACCTTTGGCGCTGGTGGACCTGGAATGGTATGGGAAGGGGTAATGGGCAACAGTAGGAAGGAAAAAGGCTTAGGAGGGTAAGTGATAGAGAAGGGCGGTGAGAAGAACTTGTAGATAGTAATAGTTTCGGGTTCCGGCTCTTTGCTTTTTCTGCTCAGTCAATCCCCTGGACTCCGGGGCAATCAATGCTGACAGGAATCTTCTATTTTTTGGCTCTCTGTTTGTACTATGATTTAAGTCTGTATAAGGGACACTGGACCCGGTTTCTGGCAGGTGATGCTCCCCACCAATAGATGGAGCCTCCCCCTAGGTGGTAGTGGTGTCTTCTCTTATCAGCACCACTAACATTGAAGGAGAGTTGTCCAAAAAAAAAAAAAAAAAAAAAAAAAAAAAAAACCAAGTGGGGAACAGATTGCAATATGATCTTTTTGAACTTTTTCACCTTTCACTACCTACCCGCTACTACTTGTAAGCCTATACTGGAGGCTCCTGCAAGCATGGATATCTCTCACAATCAAGGGGATGCATATTAACCCCCACCCAAATCGGCAGTTGTCAGGGAGTAGGGTGGGGCTGCCGGTGCGAGGAGCCAGCTAATGCAAAGATCGAGCATTTTCCCAGTAGCTATGCCTCCCATCTACTTCCCCCGCCCCCCATTGAGTGACAGCAATGTCTATGGCCAGCACTCTCCTGTGCGCGCACACACACACACACACACACACACACACACACACACACACACACACACACAGGGTTGGTGTGAGTGAAGTCTACCACTTTTCTCAGGGGCATCACTAACTCTGGGCAATGTGGGAGTCCTTATCCATCAGTCAAACACATCTTGGGCAGACCGTCGAGGTTAGACCTCCTCATGAGGCAGTTGAAGTCCGGCAAAACTGCCTGGCACAGTCATGACTTTTTTGTGGAATTGTGTATGCACTGTATGGCAAACATGACGACACACCCATCATGGCCAAAGACCCTACCAAGAGCGACTGGGGGAAGCAAACCAACTATCTCAGTTACTTGGCACCAAGAGTGCCCCAGGCATCCGCGGGGATTGAACCTACGACCTGCTTTGTTTTGCCATTTAGGAATATATGAAAACAGCATACTCACAAAAATTCCAGCAAAAGTACCGTCCTAGACCAGTTTCATTAGAGCCAAATAGTCTACTCTGGTGGCAAAGGGTAATGCACCCTGTAAATGCCAAAAAATCAACCACAGTGGCTCAGATTATCAGACAGGAGCAAGTAGCCTAGCTCAGTTAGTTAGGCAAGCAAGTCACATTCACGGGGTCATCGGTCCCCGCTGACCACCTGAAGCAGGCTTGGTGCCAAGCAACTAAGATAGTTGGCTTGCTCCCCCCAGTCGGTATTGGAAGGGTCTAACAGGATAGCTATGGTTGATGTTGGCTAGGATGGCATTGTCTCTGAGATGTTATGTCCTGACTCAGGGAGGGCTAGCGGTTGTTCTAGGATTAGAAGGCCAGATTTGATCATATAGCATAGACTTCTAGGATTTTGTACATACTAATCACCATCATCATTAGCATCATCATCATTAGTATCATTATCTCACAATTCTCATACAATCATTAGAAGTTCATCATCATCATCATCATCATCAGCATAATCATCATCAGCATAATCATCATCATATGAGGGATGATGAGCCCGGTTCTCAGCTTGTTTGGTTCGGTCTTTCCGGGTAGACTGTGAGGACCCCGGCCTCAATCTTCTTATTGGTAATATCAGCCTTGGTTACTGGGCCTGGTTTGTTATAATAAAAAAAAGAAAGAAGAAGTTAGGAGCTGGTCAGGTCGTATTGTGATGACACAAAATCACATTGCTGCCATGCTTTTTAGACAATGGGCATCACCCTTAAACCACCAGTACTTCCAAACCCCTTTCTTTCCAATGCCAACTTCCATTGTGTGCTGAGTTTTGTTGAGCTAGTAAGTCGCAAAATCGATTCATTTTCCCCAGGGCCGCCAGGCTCAGCACCAGCCATTTCGTTGTGGGTTTCTGAGACGCAGATATGGTCGTTTGGAAACAAAATGGTTGGGGGAAGTATACCACCGAAACGTTTTCCAGCCATTTTGTTCTAACGCGCTCCACACTCTTCGAAGCTTGTCCTAACGGTAATGAACACAACCACAACGGGCCTCAATGGTGGCCCGCTCGTCAGGCAACAAGTGTCCACGAGGGTAAACAAAGCCCAACAAAAGATCGACCTTTTGAACAGCGAACGTGTGGGCACCGGGATGTGTAGAGCGGCTATCGGCACGACCCATAGCGGACAAGGCCATCCACAAACGATCGTCGGGAGTGGCAGTGTCATCATCCAGGTTCAAGTGGATGATGTTCATGAGCTCCAGCTCCTCTGGAGCAACCCTAAGAAAAGGGTTGATCTCGGAGGTGGCGTCATCACTGGTGTGCTCAAGCGTATTGTAGCGCTGAGAGAATGAAGCCCCAGGCTGAGCTGAGCAATGAAAACGACCAGGGAAAGAGGAACAATGTTGGGTGTTGCTGCAAGACTGGGTGGCGGCAGAGGGTTGTTGAGAGGAGGAGGTGGTGGTGCAACAACCAGGCATCCTGTGGTATTAGCGTACAACCTCCTATGCCTGCTCGGATGAGGAAAATGACCACATCCATAGCTCTAAGCAGCACTCAATTGGAACATTGGCTAGAAAGCGGTCGATCAGGTCGATTTCATGGAGGAATGCTGCATCACATGCGAGACGGGGATCCTGGAAAACCCAGATACGAAGCTCCAACTCCACAGCTACACTGGACCCAGACTATCTGGTTTGGGTAACTTGGTCCATGGCGTTTGTGGCATCATGTTCTGCACCAAAGCGGTCTTGGAGGGGTGCTGCAAAGTCGTCGAAGGCAGGAGTGATACCCTCATGGAGGCGGTGGGGAAAATAATCCTCCCACGTAGTGGAAGGGCCACCTCGCCACTTGGTGCTGAGCACATCGCACCACTGCTCACGACAAGTAGTCGTCAGTGCTAGGGTGCAGCTGGGTGGTTGCAACCAATACAAGAACCAGTGTGTTCCATCATACTCATGTTTATATGAGATATGCATGGGAGGGGATCCACTGTGCTGATGGCAAGGAAAGGTAGGCTGAGGGGCCTGCACCGTTGTGACAAACGTGTGGGCCGGGCCAGAGGGAGGGGAGAGCAGTGGACAGTGGCCACTGGTCGAGGGACTAACAAAGGTGGATGTAGTGGCTGCGGACAACTGTGAAGTGATGGCAAGATAGTGCGGGAGAGGGGGGGGAGCAGGTCGAGGGAAGCAAGCCTGCATGATAGGTGTAGGAAGGGGGTTAGAAGAAAAAGAAGGGTGTGAACTGGCGAGGGGTGAACCTGCTGTAGGGTAAGGATCTCCTCCCGAGTCTGCACAATAGTGGTGTGCAGGTCAGCCACTCGTTGTGTTCGTGGGGACGCAGGAGGCAAACAAGAGGGGGAGCAACTAATCCTGGACTAGTACGAGCTTGGGGGTGGGGATGATGGATGAAAGATGGGAGGCAAAATGGGCCTGATACTACCGCAACAGATGCACAAAGTTGGGTAGGCAATATGCATGTCAGCCACAACAGAAGTGGTAGGGGCACTGGAGGCTGGCGTGAGTGCTGTACTTGACGGGGTAGTCTGGGCAGCAGCAGCAACTGCCACGACGGAGGGGGACTGTTGGGCCTAAGCAGCTGAGCAGTAGAAACCGCGATGTCGGCGGCTGTGAGGTGGGGGGAGTCCAGTTGGGAGTCGATGGGGGAGTATAAGAGTGGTGGGAAAACTTGAGATGGTTAACCTCAAGGGTGAGATCATCGAGGTGGGTGGTGGGAAGAGCAAAAAGGGAGGCAAGCATAACTTGCAGCTCGGTGTGAGTGATAGGGGTGTGTCCCTAGGACGCAGTCTGTTCGACCATTTGGGAAATGGCCGGTGCAGTGGTGACCTCCTCAATGCTCGCGTCCGTGGACAGGGGGGAGAAGGGAGGTCGTCATGATGGGAGGTGAGGAGGAAGGTGCTGTGAGAGATGGGGAGGGCAGACCGCGAACAAGTGGGAGGGGGCCGAGGGAACGGAGGTTGTATCTGCAGGTTGGCAAACCTTGAAAATGACGAGTCACGCGTGAGAAGGCACAGCCTGGCGGTCCTAACCTGTGCCCACAGGACAGACGACTAGGTACCGAGCAGAGGTTTACCGGCCATTCTGTGAGCCCCCCGGCCATTCTGTGAGCCCCGGGGGGGACAATATAGGCATGCGCCACCTAGCTGGCCCGCCAGCCCCCCTGCATAGCGTCTAGGGGGACGGTTATGGGGCCTTGCTGGTTGCTCCTTCTCTATCTTGACTACTGTCACATGCTTGGCAGTGATAATTAACCGGACTACTGGCCCCAAGAATAGATGGGGCATTGTGTCTCAAAAAAAAAAAAAAAAAAAACTTGGGAGGGGCAGATCTTGCTTCCACGACTGTACTTGAACAGGAAATGTTCTGTAGGTCGTACATTTTCCTGTATCTACGGATACAGATTGAGCAAGCAGCATTCAGAAGTTAGTGGACTCGATCCCCACTGATCACCTGTGGCACTCTTGGTGCCAACCAACTGAGATGGTTGGCTTGCTCCCCCTGTCAGGTATCGGTAGGCCTCACTGGTGTGCGTGTGTGTGTGTGTGGGGGGGTTGTGTGTGGTGTGTGTGAGAGTGCTGGCCATAAACACTGCTGTTACTCGATGGGGGGGGTGGAAATAGATGAGAGGCGCAGCTACTGGCAAAATGCTTGGTCTTTGCGTTAGCCGCCCCCCCCCACCGGCAGCCCCACCCTACTCCCTGACCACCGCCAATTAGTGCTGGGGACAACATGCATCCCCTTAATTGTGAGAGGTATCTATGCTTGCAGGGTCCCCTATATAGGCTTAGAGTATAGGTAGGTAGTGAAAAGTGAAATGAAGAGAAGAATATAGCTTAGTTTAGAATGGTGGGGAGGGTTGCCTTGTAGGGAAACCAATGTCGAATCAAGAGGTGTGTCCTACTCTCAATGTCTGTGGACCCATTTCGGGGTGGTGGGTTATCAGAGGTAGGTTGGGGGTAGTTGTTAGATGACGGTCGAGGTCTCCACCATTACCACTGGTTGATTCTCCCTAGGGAACAGACATAAGCAAGGCTCATCAGTAGCAGAAAGCAACCACACACATCCACATAGACTATGATATCACATTAGCTCACATAACAACCAGCATACTTAACAACTAACAGTAGACATATATGATCCGAGCTGTGCTAGGTTAGTGCTTAGAGGGGCTCATAGGTTAAGACCTTGGTTAGTTGACCATTAGACACTGCCTATGAGCGCCCTCACTACTCACGGGACTAGCTGAGAACTATGTGCCTAGCTCCCGAGGTTCCCGTATAACGAGGCTTGTACGCAAGGGCCTCAACTGGGGCTGAATGGGGGAGCTCATTCAGTGTTGGTGCCCGCGTCCGCTGTCTGGTCAGGTTGCTCCAGTAGAGAGTGATGTTCCTCGCATGAGGTACAATAGAAATGGAGTGGGGGTGCGCCAGGAGATATATATCAAGAGGAGTGGTGGGAGGGAGTCTCGTAAGGAAAAAAAAGAAAAAAGAAAAAAAAAAGAAGAAAATAAGATCTTGCTTCCCTAAATAAAAAGAATGTGTGCAAGCGGCCTTGGCTGCGGGTTGTGCGCTTGTGCTCACAAGCTGTCACCTATCATGCCCCGGCAAGGGGTGGGGGGAAACTGTTTTTTTTCTCCCTTTTTTGTTTTTTGGTCACGCGCGTATGCTTTTTTTGTTTTCTTTTGGTCACGTGTGTGCTCACAAGCTGTCACCTATTGCCTCCTGGCAAAGGGCTGGGGGAAACTGCTTTTCCTCTCTCTTTTTTTATTTTATTTTAAATCCGCTGTGGGTCGTGCCCGATCATGGTGACAGTGCCAGCGCGCTCTGCTGGGCGAGAAGCGGCTGGTCATAACAGCAGCTGATCACACTGCCGATCTCGTGCTGTGACGAACCATTTTCTGTAATCACACGACTTTCTGCGCGAAGCTGCCTTGGGGGAACGGGACGGGTTAGTAGGGCGAAGTACGTGGGGATAGGTCGGCTGGGCAAGTTGCATGGATGTCCTCGTTTCTTTTTTGATTTTCTTTTTTCTTTTTTGATTTTGTCGGGCCAGTATCGGGAAAGGTCCCGCCTAGGCAGTAGGAGACCGCGCCTTACTGAGCGCAAGAAATAACTATTGCCATAGCTTCTTTCTTGTTCTGTTGGGGCGAAGGGGAACGGGAATTTTGGTGCGATGACCGCGCGGGAACATCGTTTTTCTTTTTCAAAATTTTCTTTCAACTGATGTCGAGCCCCCGTGTGCTCCCCGGAATTGTTTTTCGAGTTTTTCGTTCTTCAGAATTTTCTTTTTCTGCAATTCGGATTTAGATAGGAATTTAGGAACCTTGAAATTTTTGCTGCGCTATGCTTCTTGCTTGCGCGGGCCTGTCTATGGCGAGAGCAGAGCTCTGACTAAGTTGCGCCCTTAATCTTGCGCGTAACTGTATCTTTTGGCGGGCGCAGCTGTAACTGTATCTCTCTCTTCTTGACTCTCTCGCCTTTCTTCCCGCCTTCTTCCTTCCTGCTGTGCATGCATCCTCCCTCGTTTTGATAGGCCGAAGCGTTGCACGCCCAAATTGATGCGTGGAGAGTGGTTACGACCCCCACGCCGCGGTCTGACCATGCAGAACATAGGCACTTCCCTTCTCTCCTCCTTCCTTCTGTCTTGGGTATGATCCCGGGTTTCTCACGCAAGCACGCATGCTATAAATTTCGCAAGCGCGACTGATTTGCTCTCTCTGGATTTGGAAGGTTAGCGCGGTCAGTGAGGATCGGCTAACGAGCAAGTTGGAAGGTGAGTAGAAGTCAGTCGGGCGATCCGACGGGCTGGTGGCAAGTAAGCGGGGTTGACGTGCGGGCCACGACGGACTGTGGCGCACAGGCGAACCTGGCGTGCGTGCTTGGACTAAGCGGGGTGACGACTCGGTGTTGGTGCGAGACGACGGACTGTCCGCATTGGAGGTGACGTGGTGTAGAGAGAGAGAGAGAGTAAGGAGCAGACGAGTGTGGGATCGTGACCTTTCTTTTCTTTTCCTTGTATTCAATTTTGGTTTCAGGCGAAAGACATAGAGAGANGCGAAAGACATAGAGAGAGAGTAAGGAGCAGACGAGTGTGGGATCGTGACCTTTCTTTTCTTTTCCTTGTATTCAATTTTGGTTTCAGGCGAAAGCCATCTTTCTTGTCTCCGATTTTGTGCGATGGTGTCGCCTGGTGTGCAACTCTATTCTCCCTTCTCCTTCCTTGTTGACGGGTGTGGCTTGAATGCCTCAATTTTGTTGGATGCGAGCATCAATCTTGAAAAGTGTGTCTGACCAATGGGGATGCGCGTCGTCTTTGCATGAAAGAGTGAGGATCCGATGAATGAATGTTCCACGATCTCACAAGAAACCTGATCACCGAAGAGTTGCGCCGTACTCTGGAAGGAATTTGTGAGGCTGGGGAACTAATCAGTCCTTTTGATTGCTTCGAGTGTATCGGCTGGATGATGAACCCTTCACAGCCTTATCGATGTATGAATGGCTGACTTGTCACGAGATTGCCTTATGTTATGCCCGAAAGTTGTTTTTCTTTTTGATCTGATAGTTGCATGACGAACCCTTGGGGAACCATGGGGGCACCTGAAACGACCCATCAACGGGAGGCGAGTCCCGCGCATGCGCGTGCAAGTATGATCGCAAAGACGCGTCTTCCACGCGCGTCCACAGGACTGGCCCCCGAGGACCTATGATGAAGTCACCCCCTTTTTTCCGATATGGATGTTGAGATTCCCCTCTACGTCACAGATCGCGAGAGTTTGAGGCATCAACGGTTCCGGGAATATTGGGAACGGGAGCGTGCCTATCAAGCCGCGCGACCCCGGTCCCACCTCCCTGAGTTCCCCTTCTACGCGGGAACGGAGCGCGTATGTGAATGGGATATTGAACGGGCCTTAAACACGATTCCCTTCCCACCTCGATTTCCCCACTCGCACCGTCGCACGCACGACACGTCATCGCCGAACCAGAAATCGCCATCATCCAGACCAATTATCCTCTCCACCGCCTCGTAATCCCCTTTCACTGTCTAACAGCGGTCCCTTGGTTTGTGATCGGCCCCTACTGGCCACGAATCCTGTGCTCGGAGTGTCAGCAAGACCGTATTTACCGCGTAGCGGGATTCGTCCGCCGGACCCGAACTGAGACGGGCCAGCGATCGCACAGTCTCCGACTGAGACCAGCCTCGTCAGACTACGAAGTCTGCTACGAGCGACGCCGAGGGCTAACCAGCCAGCACGACATCTCATAGCGTCCCGAAGGTCCATCAGATCCGAGACCGACCACAACGCTGATACTCACACCAACGGTAGCCTTGTGTCCCGAAGCCCCAGCTACCAATGCAACTCGGGATTACCATCTTGCTCAATTACCCTTGAACTGGCCAGAAGGAAGTCCCAGTTCCGACCTGGGACTCCACTACAATTTCCTAAAATCCTTGGCACACCCCTCTTTCGCACTTCCGGGCCCCCATCCCACTCCGATCAGGAAGTCGCGCTGGGCGTGAGGTTTGGGCCTCATAGTGCTGCTGGGACAAACTTAGTGGGTGGGAAGTGCCCGATCATACCGGCGGCAGATGGCAGCGCCGATCTTGCAAGAGGGAAGCGCCCTACCTTGGCAGCATTGGTGCAGCGGCTGATCTTGCGGGTGGCGAGCAGCGAGGAGGATTGTAGCAGGCGAGCAGCCATGCAGTGCCGCGGATCTCTACACCAGAGCTGATCCTACCCTCTGCTTCATCCCGCAGTCACGTCTTTCACTCCGTGGCGGGGGAAGGGAGGTTCGGGGCACAATTTGGCAATGGTGGCTGTTGATGGCGCCTTCCTTGTCATTGCTCCATTAGTCCTGTTGGGGCAGGTTGGGTGGGAGCGGGGATTGTTCCTGCTCCGATACCAGTGTGATGGGAACTGCCTGGCTGGCAGATGCCGTACCGTGGAGATGGAGAAGAAGTAGGAAGGAGGTGGAGATGGAGATGGAGGAAGAAAACACACATCACCACCGACTGGTTCACACTGAATGGAACTCCAAAACACGTACAGTGTAGAATGAATGGACTATACAGTTTGCGGCTGGGGTATACCCCAGTGGACTGACTGGATTGGACTCCAAAAACCGTACCGACGGCGGTACTACACGGAATCACGACTATACGGCCTGTGAAATCAGGCTGACGGCCCAACGGCCTGGTCTCACAGACCATACCAATAAAATAGCCACAGCTGGGCCCGGTTCCCAGCACGTGCTGCTCCTCACAAATAGACTGGAGCATTTTATTTATTTTTTTGTTTTTTAAAAAAAAAGGCCGACCCAAATAGAGTACTGCAGCATAGCTGCTGCGACTGACAACAATCCCCCTTCTAACACCAGGTGCAGTTTAAACTGGGGATTCCATGACATACTCTGCTAACCAGGGGAGAACTGTAAGGTCCAAGTAAAGGAGAAGGACCTGGTGGCGGTGATCAAAGGAATCAATCAACACTAACTAGTTACCCGCAAAGTGAATGCATTATGTGGGTCAGCGCATAATGTGGACATTGTAGCGTGTTTCTCACGTTTGCGTTGCAGCTGATACCATGCTCATCTGATGGGAGGTTTCTACGGTGCAGGTAAGAACCTGTGCTGGTAGCCAAGAGAGAAGGATCCATGCACCCTGTTCATCGATGTACAATATAATGATATTATAATCTGTTTTCCACAGCTCACACCACAGTACACACAATGTTCGGCTCAATCACTATCTATAAGCACCAGTCTTACGACAACAATCAGATGACCACTCCATGCTTTATCCCAATCTTCCACAAATGTACGTACCATGCATGGACGTCAGAGTCAGGGGACGAGAGAAAAGGTATCATGCATGCAACCAGAAATACGAATCTGCAGAAAGCGAAGTGAAGAAGAGGGAAATAAATGTTAGATCACAGGGAAGAACTTGTGCTGGGAGCCAAGATAGAAGGATCCATGCACCCGGGTCATCTGTGTACAATAAAATCCATTTTCCACAAATCACACCACAATTATATACACAACGCTCGACTCAATCACTATCTATAAGCACCAGACAGCAATCAGATAACCACTCCATGCTTTAGCACAATCTTCCACCAATGTACGTACCATCATAGATGGCAAAAGACAAGGGACGAGAGAAAAAGACTCGTTTGTGCAACCAGAAACACAAATCTGAAGAAAGCGATGTGAAGAAGAGGGAAATAAACCGAAGTAGGACCTAGATAGACACTCCCCTCGTGCCTTCTCCCCTTTGTTGCAAAATTGTCAGAGGAAACTAAGCTAAAGAGTGGGATGATGTGGAGGCCTTGGAGAACCGTGACAACGATTCCATACACCGTGCTGGCGGGACCCGGCATTCCGGTGGAACTGCTGGCGGTGGCAGTGACACACCTCCTGACTCATGGGATCTGAAGTGAGACAACGATCTGGACTCGAGGGCGTTCGCCATTGATTTGGACAGATATTACAAAAGTGATTTCTTTGAGAGTGATATGAGGAGTGGGAAGATGAGGACAAAGGAGTAGCATCAAAACTGACCCTTGTCCCAGGACTGGGAACCTGTGGAAGTGTGGGGGAGTATAAGCTAGATGATTCTCTCACCACGGTGCTTCAGGACCCGCCGGGTGATGTGTCAACAGAGATGGATGGAAGCAACCAGGCCCCTTCCTAGGAAGTCTACACTATGATCGTACCTCTGCCTCTTCCTCGTAGCCTCAATGATGGAAATTTTTAGAAAAGGGGCAAAAGAAAAGAGAGACCGGGTGGACTGAAAGACACAAGGGATAGTCATTAGGAGTTGGAATATTAACGGGTTCGGAAATATTATTGACAAAGAAGAAAAAATGCAAGATATAATCAAAGGTCTTACCATTCACACAAACAAACTAGCAGATATCATATTGCTACAATAAACTCACTTTACCTTCTCAACAGAACACAACAAAATTCGAAAACTCTTATCAAGGAAACTGGGAGGAATAAAAGATGAAATATGGTCTTCAGACAATATGTCAAGTACGGAAGGTACAACCATCCTTATACCCAAGTCATCCCGCCTATACACGGCAGGGTCGATAGTGGGCAAAGAGGCGGACACGGTAGAAGGGAGGTGGTGCCTTATGGATGCAAAGTGGAAGGATGAAGAGTTCATAGAAGGGAGGTTTACTCACCAAACAACTCTTCAGACAGATCGAGTTTTATGACAAACATCAGTCATCTAATCCCCCCTTTATCGCCCTGTATTTTAGCCCGTGATTGAAACACAACTATAGACCCTACCACAAATCGTATATCTGGGTCCTCGGCGGGTCAACCTACACAAGACTACAATCTAGTTGAACCATACCGGACTTTGCATTCGGGGACAAGAGCCTTCACATTGGTTAAAAAGAACCATGCCCACCATACCGCTTTTTCCTTCATCGACTATTTCTTGATTTCAGGGACACTAATGGGGACAACCAAAAGCGCCGAGATCCTGGCTCTCGCACCATACCTGGGTTTGGATCATAAACCCATCGAACTAATAATCAACTTCGAACAGTATATCAAAAAGGGGTCAAACATTCACAAACTCAATAACTCCCTCCCACTGAGCCGAAATTTTCAATTAGGAGTTTAGGATTGTTGGCAGAATTTAAAGGGCACCTACCTACCTATACAAGATCGATGCGAGTGGTTTCAGGAAAGCTACTCCACATTATCACAAACGGTGGCCAAAATATCAAGGAAATTAGCGGCCGACAGGAAACAGAGGAAGCAAGCAATGGAGACAGCCTTGAAGATCGCAGAGACAAATCTGATCGATAACCCCTCTTCGACACTGTACAAACACATCTTTGAAAAGGCAAGAGAAGAACTCACTATGTGGAGATGGTGGGGACTAAAGAGACTACAAATAAGAGCCAGAATGAACGAATATGAGCTAAGCGAGTCCATGTCAAAATACTTCTTCGCAAGAATCAAAGCAAACTCAAGAGCCAATACGCTTGAAGGCCTGAAAACCCTCTCAAATCCAAATGAAACAGTGATAGACAATGAAGGAATGTTGAATGTAGCAAAGGAATGCTACGAAGAGCTCCACCACACGAAGATGCCTACTCCGCCCAGCACTAGAGAAGCACAGACTAGGATGCTGCAATACTCGGAACAAACGATATCTCAAGAACAAGCAGAAAACCTGGACAAGCCCATCACCATGGAAGAACTGCAATTTGCTTCCAAAATATGAACAACAATAAGTCTCCAGGAATCGACGGGCTGACAAAAGAATTATGGGAAAAGTTATGGCCGCTCTTAGGAGGACAACAATAAGTCTCCAGGAATCGACGGGCTGACAAAAGAATTATGGGAAAGTTATGACCGCTCTTAGGAGGAGATTTGCTAAAGTTCTACAACGACAGATGGCTCAAGGGGGGACTGGGAAACCTACTGAGTAGCCGCTTGGTAACCTTGTTGTACAAAAAAGGAGAGAGAGAAGATATCAGGAACTACAGACCCATCTTGCTTCTAACACTTCCGTATAATATCCTTGCCAAAGCTCTTGCCTCTTGGATCCTCGACCTGACAGACAAGTGTTGTTGTATAGATCAAACATGTTTCATCCCTGGGAGGTACATCCTGGATAACGTATTGACTCTCAGCGAAGCAGCCAACAAAGTCAAAGGAAAAAGGATAAACATAGCAATTCTTTTTTTCGATTTTGAAAAGGCTTATGACCAGGTCAACTAGGCCTTTCTCAATGCAAGCATGGAAAAGATGGGAGTGGGCCCCAATTTTAGGAAGTGGGTGCGCATTCTGTATAATGACGCCATAGGGTGCGTCCAAGTTAACGACTTGCTTTCTGACACAGTGCACCAAGGGGACCCGCTAGCTCCCCCAATCTTCCTCTTCCTTAGCAATAGCCTCATTCCTACGCAAAGACCCCTCCATACACAGACTACTAGAGTTCAATATAGGATGAACCCACCACATACAGTTCCCAACAGTAATAATGTTTGCAGACGATCTCACGGTCCTCATAAGAGCTTCAGATTCATCGTTCGGAGCGTTAGTAAGAGCAATGGAAGCGTTCAGACTAGCATCAGAGATGAAGATTAATTGGAAGAAAACAATCGGCTGGTGGCTATCGGAGGACGAAGTTCCACAACGTCAAGGCCCTGAGGCAGCCATGACATGGGCGATATCTAGGCATCTTGCTGACAAAGGATGGCCTCGCCCCTCAAATGGCCCAAAATATACTCGCCAAACAAATTAACAAACTGGGCAGATGGGGTAATACATTCACATCATTGCTGGGGCGTGCACTAACCATTAATACATCTATTTTCTCTATGATTGGGTACATAGCGTCAATCTGGACCATTCCGGGCCAGACAATCAAGGAACTTAACCGTAAAGCAAGAGCATACTCATGGTCGGGTGACCCAAACAAAGAGAACTGCATACCAAAGATAGCTTGGCATTACATCACAAGGAAACCAGCCAAAGGAGGCCTTGGTATCATAGACCCCAAACAGGAAACCAAAGCCTTACAAGTCAAATGGATAGTCCAACTACTGACTAAACCTGGTACGGCATGGAATAAACTGGCCTTAGATAGCATTAGGGCCCTAGCACCTAAAGCCACACCAGCAAATATGTCCGAACTGTTTTGGGTAATGACCAAGGAATGGAGTCCAAAGACAAGGCGCAGAAATCAACGAAGAGGAAACAAGCCAAATGAAGCCAGGCCCTCTACACCATATTGGACTGCATTGTTATGGATATGGCGGGAAGTCATGCCAAGGAAAGTGGGTAGACCCAAATCCAAAGAAGAGTTACTGAGGCAACCCTTGTTTGGTAATCTGTGGGTGAGAGATGAAAGTGATCACCCACTATCCCTTAAGCCTAGAGGAAGGAGATGGTTATCATGGATCAAACATGGAGTTTGGAAAGTGAGCCATCTGTGGAACGAGGAGAAAAAGGACTGGATGACAGACCAGGAACTTGCCTCCCAGCTCAAAGGATGTCACCAATGGGATGAGAACTTACAATCTATTATCAACTGCATCCCAGAAGGCTGGAAGGAGTTGTTAAGCGAAGTCTCAACTTGGAAATCGGGTGAATGGAAAGTGAGGGTGCAAGATTTAACCCCCACAAGAGCCTATCAATTCTCCCATAAACAGCAAGGGTCGGATACCCTGGCAGTGTTTACCTCCTTCCTAATTACCCCCTCAACGCAAGGCCTTCCATCCATCATGAATAAGGAGGTGGAAAGAACAGTGAAACGGTTTTCACCTTAGCAGGAGCAGATGCAGACCCCAGGGCTCGATCCCTAGACCTTACCACGAGCGTGACGGGTATCGAGTCGACCCCTGTGTGTTTGAACCCGTGACCTGTGTTTTAGTAGTTGACTGTTGCTTGTCGTAGGTCTGTGTAGCTGTAGGGGTTCGATCTGTAGATCTGTGTGTTTGAACCCGTGACCTGTGTTTTAGTAGTTGACTGTTGCTTGTCGTAGGTCTGTGTAGCTGTAGGGGTTCGATCTGTAGATCTGTCGACTAGGGGTCATAGTTGTGTAGAGGCCGTAGCTGTAGCAATTCTGAAAGGTCAAGGTCGTAGTTGCTACAGTCCTGAAAGGTCAAGGTCGTAGCTGCTACAGTCTCGAAAGGCCAAGTCCACAGACTTCCGGAAGGTCCGGAAGTGGCCTTTCGAGTTTTTCTCACGTTATTCACAGCAGACCAGAGGCAAGTGGGCAAGTGGTGAGTCTAACTTCGCTTAGTCAGCAGTACCCAGTCCCAGTCTCATTTTGTACAGTCAGCAAGAACCATGAGGGACTGTGCGCACCATGGGCGCGGTGGAAAAGAGCAGACCAGCGACTTACAGAAGTATAAATCAAGAGGCAGCGTCCAGCCATTCATTCATTCCTGCGTGAGCCATGCGGAAGCGCTGCCCTAGTGTCTTGTGCGAGGTGGTCTGCAGATGCCCGAGGACGAAGTGGGCCGAAGGAAGATAGAGTATCCATAGCTAGTAGGGGTTAGGTGGCTGTAGCTTAGAGGCAAAGTTCGGTGTGTGTGTGAGTGGCAGAGTGTATGTGCGTGGGATATTCAGGGTGATCCAGAGACGAGTACGTGTGAACAGTGTGTGGACACAGTGACGAACGAAGGATGTGTGTGAGCGCTCAGGCGTCGTAGCCAGATGGAAGCAAGTTTGTAACGGTTCTGTGTTCTCGGCTTGATTATCTCTGAGCTTTGTGTGGGCACACAGCGCCATTGTGAGTTGTCATCTCTTTGCATGTATTCGAAGTGAAGAAGAAAGCGAGTCTGATTGCAACAGTCCTAAATCCGTTGATACTCAGAAAGGTCAGAGTGCTGGGTTCATCGCCGAAAACAATCTACAGAATAGATTCGGCGATTCAAGACTTGGAATTTGATCCAGCAGAGTGGGTTTGGACACCAGACCGAAGTAGAGGCCTCAAAGCTAATGTCTCCATTCAGGAATACACAGTCAAGCTGGGTTACAACTTACTCCTCAAAACAAAGGATCCTGAACCAACGATCAAGAACAGATGGCAGAAGCTACTAGGTCAAGACGCTAGTCAGATCCGACAAACCATGGAAAAAATTCAAGTCAATTCGTCTGGTCAAAATCAGAAGCCTACAATTGCTTATCTCATATGTAGCTCTGCCGGTCAACCAGTGGTTGCATATCAGAAGACGCAAGAATGACCCTAACAGTTCAGATTTATGTGCGGTATGTTCAGAAGATGAACCAGAAGATATGCTACATTGCCTGATACGCTATAGAGAGGCGACCGAATACTGGGCGAGGGCTCGGATCTCTGGGATTCCCTCTTCTCATTTCCCCTCCCTGAACATCCCATCCAACTCCTTCTATGGGCTAACATCCCAGCTCAATTCCACAAGACAGAGAAAACGTGGTTTGGAATGATCAGAAAGGTAACGCTGTGGTCCATCTGGAAGGAAAGGTGTTGTAGAACCATTGAGCGAGGTATGGGCGGAGACAAAGACTTTGATTCAGGCGGAGATCCTTTGTAAGTGGCACAAGACGAGACAGTCCATGCCAGATGATGAAGAGCAACAGAGAAGAATCAAGGCAAAATTCACTAAGGTGTGGCTTGCAAGGGCCAAAGTGGCAGAGATAAATGACTCCCACATACGATGGAAAGACTGGCACAACTCAGAAGCAGGGTGGAGAAGGCAGAGATCCCAGCCAGCAGAAGGACAACATCCATCACAGGTCACATAATATCGGAGAGCGAATCCCGAGACTGCAACTTTCGTAGCTTCTCTTACGTTTCTTGCTCTTCATTATTTATCTGACAGGCTCATGTAGTGGACCTGAGAGGAAAGGTGTAAGTAAGGCAGGCTGACAGTCAATCCTCCACGATGCGGGAGTAATCAATGCTGGTCAGGGTTCCTTTGGCCGGACGGAAGGAAGCGTGAGTGTGTGTTATGATGTAATATTTTTTCTGACTTGCTGGTGGAATAGGAACCGGACTGATGCTCCCCAGAATGGAAATGGAGCCAGGGTCGTAAGGACCTGCTTAAAAAAAAAAAATTAAAAAAATTAAAAAATGACAACCAAACTTACCAAAGCGCACTTTGTGCAAAACCGACATTTCAAAGGGCAAGATATGGTGGGTTCCTGCACCGTCACCAACCGAGACAACACAACCTTCATGCTCTTCACTTCTCCGCCTTTCTTGACTGTCACCAACCAAGACAGCCCTGTGTGTGCAACCAACACTGTCACTCTGCCCAGTCCTTCCGATGTGACGTGACTTCTTGATGGGTGAGTGTGCAGCACGTAGTCTGCACAGGATTGCAGCTGAGATTAAGAGGAGGAGAAAGGAGGGTCTCATTTATAGCATGCAACAAGGTCAGCGCAGAGAGCTAGTGACGATGCATAAGTGGGGCTTGGGAAGGTCAAGGGATGTCGGAGGGGGACGGTTTTCAAGAAGCGGGAGGATGGCGGGTTACCACCTTTCGCACACCTTGATCTGACCAGGTCGTGTGTAGCCAACCGAAGTATTGAAACGACAAGAGAGGAAAAGCAGGGTGATGCAAGGAGGAGGACAGGCAGAAGGGAAGGAAAGGTGTGAAGATGAATAGAGAGAGGGGAAGTTGACAGGTGGCCTGCATCGGCGCTACCACAAGTTCTTGCTCCAAAATTTCCAAGAAGAAATGTCGCGAAAAACATCATGCAGAAGGAGACCCGGAAGACCCCGACCTGCCCCAATCCCGACCCTCAAGCAACAACAAGGCGAAAACAAAAATAACACTGGAGTAATCCGAAAGTCCCTACGTTGGATTTCATAATTTCTCAACGAGTATAATAATCAGGTCATCACAGTGGTTGACAAGGTTCTTGGTTTTCAAGCAGGTTCTTTTCCGGCCTTTTTAATTTTGTGAATTTTAGACAAGAGAGTCTTAGAGAGAAGAATATGGCAACGCCCCCCCAAGGTTGTGACAGTTCCTCAGTCTGGTTTTCAGGGTTTCTACCACAATCCACTCCTTCTGCTGCCGGTCCCAAATATCTCCCAACCTCACCACGCCCTTCCTAGCCCAGCCTTTCCACGGGCGCCTGGTGCTCAGGAAAACCCTACTATGCGAGTCTGTGATCCACCTGTTCCCGAACAGTGGTTGCCCGAGCACCTCTTCCCACCGCAATGGGGGGGGGGTGTCAGGGAGGGGGAGCTTCCTCCATATCCTAAGCAGCGTGGGCCAAAACGCGTCGTTGGGGATATCCTTCCGTGTGACTTGGTTATCCTCGTCAATGTTGTGGTGACCCTACGCGTGATAGGCCAGTATCTACCCTCCAACCATAAGAGGGCATCCATATCCCGGGGGGGCAGTGGGGGCTAGTCTCCTCAGTTGCTCCAAGGCCAAAGCCCTCCAGGGCAGCTGTGGATTAAAAATCAAACTTTGAATCCACTGGAGGGCGAGGGCCATAAGTTGTGATGTTGGGTCAATGATTCCCAAACCCCCTTTTGCCTTTGGTTGGATCGCCGTCTCCCAGGCAGCTCTACTAATCACATGCTCTCGCTCGTGATTGCCTCTCCACAAGAAAGCCACCACCTGTTTCTGGAGCGGTCACGGCCGCTGGGCGCAGTTCCCAGCACGTGCTGCCCCCCATGAATAGATCGGAGCCTTGCTTTGCTTTGTTTTTTTTTGGAAAAAAAGAAAGAGAGAGAAGAATATGCCGACTGGCTAAGGGCATGGCAGAGCCCCCCCTTACAAAGGTGGAGTATGTGCCAGATATCATCATTATCAGTCCTTCATGGATAGCATTTTTTTGGACAGCGTCCTGCAGAATTCATGTTTAAACACAGCAGCCACTGAATCATCCATGATCCAATGGAGAGGTAGCATGACCTCACTTTCTACTTTACTTTTCCATGTCGCGAATACCACCAAAGGTTAACAGGGACCTTGTTATAATGACCCTGAAAAAATCCTGAAAATTTAGGACTCTGTTAACCTCTTCTCACGAATACTGTCCCAGACATATCATACTCGTCTACAATTGTCCAAACCACTTGTTAATGGGGCCCCCTCCTGGGGCGTGGTTCCACAAGCAGCTGGACTGGATAGCAGTAGAGCTGTGGGGCTCCCTGTCGTAAACTTCTGCAATGCGGAAGAAAAAAGGGGTGGCTCTTTGGCAGGCATTGGATCTGAATATGTAGGACAAAGGTGGAGCAAAAACGGCCCTAGAGGGATAACGTAGCAAGGAGAGACTAACATCTGATGCAGCAATGAACTATCAGTCTGCTTTATTTGGCCCTGAAAGCTCAAAACTGTTTTCACATAGTTCTTCTTCACACAATTTGGCAGAGAACCTGGCTCTCGCCTGCCCGTCATATCCCCCTGTGCAGGGAGGTCTCATGGCATTGTTCTGTGTTTTAACTTTTACGCTTTTGAATTTCAATTGGTGTTTAGTAACTTTAGTTATCATTTTGTCTGATCATTCTCAATCTGTTACTTTGAATCCAAGCTAGTGGAACCTCCCTGGGGACCATGCTGAATGTTTTTTTCTCTCATTTATACATTGTTTAGGGATTATCTGAAGTCCAACAACACCGACATTTACCTGTCTTTTTTCTGTAGAGTTTAGCTAATGTCTGTTCTTTTGGCTTTTAAACCAACCTGGGTTTTCAAGCTCTCTGCACCTCTGATTTGTGCTAGCACACCAACACGCCAAAAGGCGCACAATGGTCCCACCACGACAGGGGAACGAGTTACAAAGACAGAACATAGACACACGGTACTGTGATACAATTACAGAACAGATACAATGTCTCCCAGGTTTCTCCGTGACAGAAAACCTGGACATCACATGTATATAAGAGAACGTGTTGTCACGGAGACAAGGAACATCACAATGAGTTGAATGATCACATGTATACAGCATTCCTGTGTCTTTCTTCTGTGTGCTTGCATCCCTGTTTCTATAAGTCTGTGTCTCCCTATTACTGTGTTTTCACAAGCCAAGTCTCCGTCCTTCTCCGTCACTCTCTCTCTCTCTCTCTCTCTCTCTCTCTCTCTCTCTCTCTCTCTCTCTCTCTCTCTCTCTCTC
>BFEA01000233.1:1293330-1316583 GCA_003427395.1 Chara braunii
GGATGCCCAAGTTCGAGGGAGGTAAGGTCTCGTGGCAATGGTGGAGGAGGATTGCCCCTCCTGCTTGATAGATGAACTGGCGGCTGCTGCCGCTGCGACTCGGAACTCGGCTATGATTCCGTTCGTGATTCTTGAGGCGCGTTTCCTGCACGCGGGCTGTCTCGGATGGTTCGCTTCCAGGCTGGCAGAGAACAGCTGTTACTTCTTTGTCGGTCGTCTCGCCTCTGTGGCAAGTGGAGGCGACAGGGTGGAGCTGGCTTCAAGCTTGCTGGCTTCAAGCTTGCTTGCTCCTCGCTGCTCTGATCTCCCTTCCTTCGTTTGTGAGGAGCGGGAGGTGCGGTACTCGGTGGCTGACGGTGACTTCGGGGTCGGGCTCCGGCGATGGCCGCTCACGCTGGGCGATGGCGGCTCGCGCTGGGCGATGGCCGCTCGCGCTGTGCGATGGCGGCGAGGTGGGGTGAGTTTTCGTTGTCGCTTTCGAAATCCCGGCGCGCAGCTCAGCCGGGTGCGGGAGCGATGGGCGGGAGTCAGCGTCTGCTCGGGTGCTGGTGCGGGGCGGGTTCCCGCGGGGGAGAGCCCGGCGGGGTCGGTCCGGTAGCTAGCGCAAATTGGCGCTGCTCTTCCGGTAGCGCTAACCGTCGGCGCTAGCGCTTATTCGTTATGCCAGTTAATTACTCAATTGCATTATTTTGAATTTTACCGTGCTGTGCTGTTTTCCTACGGATAGCATTTACTATTGCTTTTGATTAGCTGTAGGACAGACCCCGAGTATTGTCTGACGGAGGCTGCATAAATCAATTAGCAAATCTACCTTCTTTTTTTTTTTGGCACAGTCTTAGGACAGTTACTCAATGGAACAGTTTATGGTGAGTACTTGACATTTGTATGAATGTACACAAACATCAGTGAAGCTAATCTTATTATGCTTGGCTGTAGATGGTTATTAGTAACTTATTACACATGCCCAACTACCTACCAAACAATAGAAGTGAAAGGATTTCACGCTGTGTCCATGTCCCGAGCTCAGGTCCTAGAGTCCCAAGTCCTGGTCCCAAGAGTCGCACTTATGCCCTGTCCCGGTTGGTCCCGGCAGGTCCCAGTTAGAGGGTCCTAGGAGTCCGGTAAGGCCTAGAGGCCGAACTGTCGTAGATCCGTAGGGTCCGGTAGTTTAGGTAGTTAGAAGTTGTAGGCTGGGTACCCCACAAGAAAAGTCTGCAGTCCCAAAGTCCAGTTTTCCAGCAGCATCCTGGGCAAGTCTGGTAAGTTCCGGAACTGGCAAACTGCAGCCAACAGGCCGCATTGAACGGTACCTGTCCAGAGCTGACAACGATTCACTTCAGCTGCTGTTTATAGATGCTACAGTGCTTCATCGAGTACTTGTCAATCCGCATGTTGCCGAAGCTCAGCTGGAGCGCTTGTGTGACTAGACGGCTGGAAGGTCAGTTGATGAAGGAGACGAAGGGCGATTGGGGGCCATAGCACACGTGGGTTGGTGAGGAAGAAGACGGTGGCCATAACCACAAGGTCGGAGGGAGACAAAGTAGGCAGTGAGGCGAGTGTATTCAGGAAGTGAAAATGAACAATCGAAGGTTTGAGGGAGAGAGAGAGAGGCAGCGAATAAGTAAGGAGCGCTTGAAGTATTGAGAGCACATCAGAGAAAGAGAGAGAGAGAGAGAGAGAGAGAGAGAGAGAGAGAGAGAGAGAGAGAGAGAGAGAGAGAGAGAGAGGTTACCTGTTTGAGTCTGCTGTCGATAGTTGCCATTAACAGCTTGAACTCCATTCTTGTATAATATTCCAGTGTTTGGAGGCGATTTCATCTTCATGGTGTTGCCATGTCATTGCGAAGTTTGGCGTGAAGCTTCTGTGAGATTTTTGTGTCCTGTGGTTGATTTCAGTGAGGTTCCTAACCGTTCCTTGCAGAAGGTAGGAACAAAGTGCCTTGCTCTGAGAGTAGGTATTTATTTTCCTTCCTTTTTCTTTCTTTTGAAAAAAAAAGAAATTTCAAGGCCCCATCTATTCAGGGGGCGACTGTCCGGTTGCTTATCACCGGCAAGCATAGAGCAGTGTTCAAGATCGAGCAAGAGAGGAAGCGGCCGATGAAAGAGTTCAGCCTACTACCCCTGCCACACGAGACTCTTTGCAGGAGGCACTAGGGGGGGGGTTCTGTGACCCGTGGTTGTCCTTCCTGACCAGGGCTCACATAATGGCTGGGAAACATCCCTACGGTACCCAGACGCACATTATGGGAGCCCCGCGGAGGGCAAGATCGGTTCACAGGACTGCACCTCTTGTCTCTGGGCCTCAAATCGTAGCTCCTCTAACCCATCTCTGCTTCGAGCCTACCGTCTAAGTCGTAACCTCAAAATCCAGCAGTTTAGCAAAATCTCCTAATACTTCTGTAGTCTAATCCTCCACCCCCAAATACCGGGAACCTTTTTCTGCCACTCGTTTCCTGACGATTATCATGCAGCCATCACTCTATCCATAGATCCACGTTATGTCATCACCCTTTCTGCGTTACATCTCCCAGCAGTCTCCTCTTACACCCTTCCCAGCATCACATCAAGTCTCCCAGCATTCGCCTTATGTGTAAAACTCTTATACTATTTAAAGTCTATTTTACTACCCTAGTAGGGCGGCCAGCCCCCCAGCCTCACTTTCCCCTGCTTCAAAATCCACGGGCCACGACTATCACCGTTTTAAGACCTCCATTAACTATGGTACAAGGTGACCTGGGACCTACTCTTCCTCACTTACAGCGTACTTCTGCAATATGGACCCAAAAACCAAACTGCCTGTCACAGGATCCTTCTTGACCAGCCTAGGATAGTCCCCCCAAATCCTCCAAAATTTGCTGTCATCATTCCCAGATTTCGGTTTACACCTCTGTAAGTCCACCAAAATGGCCACTCGCAAGTTCTCCATCACTCTATTTTTGCTAGGGTCCCTGTTGCATTCCAGTGTCTGCCTGACAGCAAGGAGTGGGAACTGCGATAGGAACTAGGAGCAGCAAGGTCAGACATGACTATCTCTAGGAGTTGTCAGTATGTAGCTTTGGTGTTTAGCAGTTCTGCGGTTAGCAGTCGGGCTGTTTCTGGTCAGTCTGTAAGCGGAAGTGTTAGCAGTATTGTTAGCATGTCTGCAGTACCACTTCCTAGGTGCAGATTAGAAAAAGAAAGAGTAGAAAGACTGAAGGAAGAAGCAGAGCAAAGTGGGCCTAGCTCGACTTCGGGATCAATCCTGGCGCCAGCGCCGTGACCGGTTAGCGCTGCATAGCTCCGCTAATTCTCGCACCCGCCATCGCGTGCCACTGCAAGCACTGCCCACGGCCATTCTTTCGCCGCGGGCAAGGCGCGAGCGTGCAACACCATGCGCAGACGCGCGTGCCCCCAATTTGTATCTACCAGCATAACACGAACCACCTGGGACAAGAAAACTCGCTCTTCCAAGTAGCGCCACGCCCACGGGCGTGGCCTCTCCAAGCCTAACAAGGGAAACAACGACAAGGGAAGGAGAAAGAAGGAAATGTGAGAGGAAGGCGAGAAGTAGAGGATCAGTAGGAAGTATCTCTCCTAAGTAAAAGAAAAGACAAAGCAAGCATAGGAGGGAGAGGAGTAGAGGGTGGCGAGAGAAACCTTCTAATTGGGGAAAAGAAGGACAGACCGAGCGAGAGACCAACAAGAACGGCAGCCAAGCGGGAAGCAAGGAGAATCTTATGCCTAACAGCCTCATCATTACACCCCACAAGGTCAGAGCGTTCCCGTCGGAATCTCCACGTAAGTACCGACTTCCCGCCAGGCATCCAACAAATCCAGCGAGCAAGGCGAGACGAGAAAAGCAGCAAACGACAAGAGATCAAGCAAGAAGTCGCCATCATCACGCCAAGAGGAGAAGATGAACCATTCTACAAACTACATTCCTACCGCCATCGAGTTTCCTGTTACGTCAGATGCGTTGTTCGTAGCCTTGGTCGCTTAAAAAGGAATAGCTGAGACAAGTCAATGGTAGTTTTCTTGCCAAGCCAGACGCGTCATTAGAGCAAACAGACACACATTACTGTCTTCATCCGAGTTTAGAACACACACTGTCGAGGAAGACAAACATGGACATCCTCTACCTTCCACCAACCGTAGAGGATTGATCTACAGTAGAAGATTGTCCTAGATAGGGCAAAATAGGTCAATTAGGAAAGAACGGCGATTGAACAATTTCCGACAAAGCGTTGTTTATCCTGTACTAGTGAACTCAAACCCTTCCCCCGGTGAACCTCCATTTTCACGCATGCTACAGCACTCGACAACATACACAAACTCCAACAAAGGTGGTGAGAACGAAACACCACATCAGCTAATCCCGACCTACCCCTCCCATCCGACCACACACACTGAATCCACATAGGACTGCCACCCACGACAGTACCACCTCCCTCGACATACCCCTCCTCCTCCCGCCACCCACAACAGTACCACCTCCCTCGACATACCCCTCCTCCTCCCCCCCCCAACCACAGAATACGGCCATCATCGCACGGCCCCTCCTCCCCAAACACCCATCCCGCCACTTCAATCTGTTCCCTAAACACATCCCCAACCCCTCCCTTCTACACAGTCATTCTTCACGAGTGCTAGGTCACCGATAACGCCAACAAAGGAAGGGGGAGACAGTTCAAACACAAACGCGCAAACAAACGAAGTGAAACGAAGCGAAACAATCAACTCGCCGTATCATCTATCATACACACCGCGCTGTCCACATGTGCCAATAATTGTACTTTTGGCACAGTTGCAACTATTTAATTGTGCTTTTGCTTTCGGCACCGTCGAAACTAATTAGTGATTCTTTTACTTATTACTCAGTTTTTACTTTAATCAATCATTTATTCATTTAATTATTTATTGTCGAGCGCTATCAATTATTTATTCTTTTACTTATTACTCATTTCATTAGTTTAACCATTTATTTATCCATTTTAATTATTTATCTTCGAGCTCTATCTCTGCCCCTGTGTATCCCGATCCCCAAGAGGGAAGGGTAAACGTTGGCAATTTTTCTGGGGTCGGCACTCGCGCTCCCGTAGAAGAATTGCAAGAGGATGGCGTCACCTTACCTCCAAGCGGCCAAGAGGGCGCTGATGCAACAAGATCAAGCACACGCGGATTCCAGTGCAAACTCTAAGGATTCGTCTGTCCAGAGTCCAACGAATTCAACCCACTCTTCTTCCCAGGGAACATAATGAGCCGCCACAATATGCAAACCCTTGGGTCAAAGGGCATTGGATTTTATGATGAGCAAGACTAAGATTAAGGCGAAGATAATAAAAACAAAAGAAACAATCAAGGATGGAAATGGCCAGGAAGTCGAGGTCGAAGTGTGGGAGTATCCTAAACAAGATCTACAATCTCTAAATGAGGTTTACGAAAAGCATGGTGTGCTCTTCAATTTCACAAATAAAAACAGGGATTTACCGCTCAATGAAAAAAGGAAATGGGTGATGGACAAGCTCAGGGAAATGGAGAACGTACCTGGCACAGAACCGGATGTCTCCTACCACAAAAGAGGTATGTACACAGTCATGATTATGTGCGTTGATCCTTCCTATGCCCAGTTCCTTATCTCCCTGGGTTCGCTGAAGTGCAAAGGTTCGGTGGTCACAATCCAGAGATGGAAACCACTGAGAGAACCTCAGGCAGAAGTCTCCAGACACAGGCAGACGATGCTCCAAAACCACTTCTAGGTGCAATTCGATAACCTGTCTGAAGGAATGCACAACTTCGTACAAAAAAGGCTGCAAGAGGAATTTCCCAACAATCCCATCATAGACTGGCTACCAGCCAACCCTGACTTCATGGCACCTAACCATGACTCGAGAGTGGCATGTCTCGAGGTATCCTCAGGCACGACTCCCAATTTCCTAGACACATGGATTTTCCGGAAGAATGGCCAACGCATCACAATCTTCATCTCCACCAAAACGAATCCTTACTGCTTCCGCTGCAGAAAAAAATGTCACCTTGGAATGCATTTTTCGCAGATGGGCGAAAAGGGAAGAAAGATAGTGCTCAGACAATCAATGCTGGTTGAATGTGATGTCAAACCCGGGGTATGGTACATTAACGACGCCCAGTTCAGGGGTTGGATTTTCGATGATAACCTAAAAAATCCCAAGTGGATTTGGGTCTTACAGGGTGAACCCAAATCCAAACCCGACATCTACCCCCCCTACGACAACAGATGGAGGTCTGTAGGAGCCAAGCGAATGGAAGACAGGAACACCGGCTTCCTTAAGGAACAAGTAATCTGCGAAGCAGCGAAGCAGGACTGCTTGATGAAAAACAAAGAGTGGAATCAATGAAAGAAATGCACGAAATTGGGCAAAATGCAGAGAAGGCCTACCTAGAAAACCTAAGGGCCAGAACAGCCCAAGAGCCGCAGACGGACTCTGCTTGCTCGACGCCCAAATCCGCAGCCTCCAAAACCCAGGGAGAGGATAGCCTCCGTATCGATGGATCCCTGAAGTGCAAACCGGATGAATCATAAAGAGAAATAGAGGCTAGTGTCACAGGGAAAAGAAAGCAACAGTTGGTAGGACTGGCAAGTGCCCTACTGACAAATATGGAGATGGATGGGAGTGAACACGTTAAGCAATCAAGCACGCTGCATGGAGACGACAAAGTTCTACCAAACGAAGGAACAACATCAATCAAGGAAGATTCCTCTTCTCCGGACAAGACAGCTGACCCGGAAGGAGGGGAGGAGGACATGGATTGTTCCCTAACCTCAGGAAGGGTTAAGAAAAGGGATAGAGCAACGTCAAATGCAACTCAGTCCTCCAAGGAAGAAGAGGGGGAGCAGGCTGAGGAGGACGACGGGGAATCTGAGGACGAGTTGAAGGAGGATGACATGGAGATGGAGGAGGAAGACGAGGAGTCCCTTGAATACGTACAGCAGTACGCCAGGTCATTGGACAGGGCAACATCAGTGGAATTTGAAGTAAGATTGGCACATCACAAACACCTCCGAAATCTCAGAGCAGTGACGACAATGGCCAATGACATAAACATGGAAAACAGGTTTGAAGTGCTAGAGAAAGAAGGGGAGATCAACAAATTTTATGCAGCACAATACAGTCTGAAAACGAAGGTGGAAAAGGACAAGATCAAGGTGGATCTGAGTAGTTATGGACAGCACTTCACATGGCCCAAAACCTACGAAGAAAAAAACAAAGGAAAGACGGTCAAAAGGCTAAGAAACACAACAAGTAACTCAAAGGCAGAAGAACAAACAGATCAGACCACAAAGGACTCAGAAACTATAGACGAGCTCAACAGACAAGCTGCCATTCTCGAAGCACAGGTCAATGCCTTATGGGACCAGAACAGGGAATTAAATGAGAACTGTCTAAACCTCAAAGACATTGCCACAGTGTAGAACAAAGAAGTAGAGACAGTGGTCGGACTCGATGTCAGCACCAATCCCAAACGGCGCACAGTAATCCCATACAGATGGAACACCACATACGAAACCTGGGAAATCGCATACCATAAATCCATGGCGTTGTTAACAATCACGGACCAGGACTATACGCAACATCATCTGGAAACGTGGATATCTGATGCAGTGCCAACAAAAGCACACATTCTGGGATCCAAAAAGGAAGCATGCAAGGAATGGAAAGATCAGGATGGAGATTCGGAGTGTGCAGATCTCAGACCCATGATTTTACGACTCGAGGAAAAGGCAGAGCTCAACGATGATCTGTGTTGGGTACCATGGCAAGTAGTGGAAGCAATTCCCTATGGTCTACTAGGGTGGAACACAGCCGCAGAAAGAGTAGCCTTTAGCGGCTCGCTCGTCACAGCAGATGGCATTTTCCAAATGTCACCTAGACGGCTTGAGGTGAAGGTAATGGGGCCAATTTCAACTGAGGGGGACATCGGCCCTACTGGCTCTTAAATCACGCTAGTAGCAGATGTAGGACCACGGGATCCAACAGACTGCGACAACGGGGGATGCCAACAGTGACAAGCATACACCCCGCACCTACAGAAAGTTTGGTCTCCGCAAACGAGAACCGAACCTAAAGATTATGTCTTGGAATGTAAACGGCATGTCTTCGCTCCTCAACAATCAACGCAAGTGGGATAACATAACAAAGGCCACGAAGTGGTATGGCAGGTCACCCCCAGACATACTATGCATTCAAGAAACTCACTTGACTCAATCGTAGGATCACCAACGAACTCAGAACCAGATAATTAAGAAACTCGAATGGGTGAGAGAAGCGATCCGGGCCCCTTCTCATCTTCCTCACTCAGCGGGAGTGGTCATACTACTACACACCAAGGCCAGGGCAACCAATAAAATTTCAATACAGTCAACTGAATTCCACACAACGGAAGGAAGATGGGGGAGCATTAATTTTCAATTTCTTGAAGAACAGTTTCAATTCATCTCCATCTACTGTCCCAACACATTACCTCAAAGAAGAAATCTAATCGAGCAACTAGCCCCAGAATGCGATCCCCATAGACACCTACTGCTAGCAGGCGATTGGAACGCCGTGCTCGACCCAACAATGGACCGTCTCTCGGGAGGGAGCTCCCCTGCAGAGAATGCGATATGGAGTGAAGCACTCCCCATCCATGACATAATGACCGAAAAGAACCTGTTAGACCCGTACAGAGTCAAATACCCAGATAGCAAAGAATTTACCTATATAAAAAGGAACAGAAGTCAACACATATCTGCCTCCAGAATGGACTATTTCCTAATCTTTGAATCACTGTTGGGATCAATACACAGTTTAACAATAGAGGGCCTACCCCACTACTCTGGCTTAGACCCTAACCTATCACACTTAATCTCAACATAGGAAATAACCCAGGCAGAGGGAAAAGTTTTTTTTTAATTAACAATTCGATTCTCAACACCCCAGAAATCAGGGAGGCAGTACTAAAAATGTGCATAGACCACAACCACACTAACCTAGACTTTCCAGATTTGGTCACAACACTATCCGAAGCCACAGCAAAAGCATCACGGATACTGGCTAGTAAAAGAAAATTAAGGGAAGAAGAGCTTCATCATACCATAAAACTAGCGGAAAGCAACCTCATCTCCCACCCAGGTTCTTCCCTTTACGAGAGGGCGATGGAGCAAGCTAGGCAGGAACTAGCCGAATGGGAGGAGTGGAGGAGAAAAGGCCTAAGAATAAGAGCAAGGGTGAAAGAATGGGAGGAAGGAGAGAAAATGACCAAATACTTCTTTCACAAAATTAAGTCTAACACCAACAATCCAAGCATCGACCAACTACAAACCGACGAGGGCCTCTCTTCAGATCCACAATTAATGCTCACAACGGCAACAACCTTCTTCAGGAACCTCTACACCTCAAAGGAGCAGGATTACACACACCAAGAAACAACACAGGCCAGAAACAAATTCCTCACTTACCTGGGAAAAACAATCACAACAGAGCAAGCCACTGCCTTGGACGCCCCAATCACAGAACAAGAGCTATTTGAAGCCCTGCAGTCCATGAAGCCCAACAAAACACCTGGAATTGATGGCCTGTCCAAGGAATTCTGGGTAGCATTTTGGCCAGTGTTGGGCACATAATATTTCCAATTCCTCGGGAAAGCCTGGGAGAGAGGCACTTTGGGAGAACTGCTATTTACAAGAGTTGTCTCCCTCCTATATAAGAAAGGAGACCCAACGGATATAAAAAATTACAGACCAATATCCTTACTCACAGTGACTTATAAAATCCTAGCGAAATTGTTAGCTAACAGAATAAGAACAATAACAAGGAACTGCTTTCATCTGAACCGAACCGGTCATCTCAGGAAGGTTCATATTAGACAACGTAATGACCGTAACAAAATTTGTTAGATACATACAGGACAAAAGAATGAACATCGCCATCCTATTCTTCGATTTCGAGAAAGCCTACGATCAGGTGAACTGGAACTTCCTACAGCAAAGCATGGAAAAAATGGGGGTGGGCCCCAACTTCAGGAAATGGGTCAAGATCCTCTACGCACAAGCCCATGGAAGAGTCCAAGTCAACGGTCACATATCACAACCTTACCAAATGTCACGCTCCGTTCGCCAAGGGGACCCTTTAGCAACTTCGATTTTTCTTTTCATCATGGAAGCCATTGCGTCCTTCCTACGAAAGCACCCCTCAATAGAAAGACTGCTAGAGGATAACCAACACCCACCTTATGTCCCAACTACAATCCTCTTCGTTGATGACTTGACGGTCTGGATAAGGGCACCTGACTCCTCTTTTGAAGCACTAACCAGGGCAATGCAAGCATTTCAAATCGCCTCCGAAATGAAAATCAACTGGTCCAAAACTATAGGATGGAGGCAAACAGATCTTTAAGTCAATACTCCGCAGAATACACCAGAAGGAATGAGTTGGTCTAAAGGCAACGAGCCCCTAAGATTCTTGGGTATCCAAGTATCCAAATCTGGCACGAATCATTCAATGACCCCGACAATCATGAGTAAAATGATAGCTAAATTGAGCTGCTGGTCCATAATCTATACTTGAATCTTTGGGAGAGCCCTAATCCTAACGCCTCTACCGTTTGAATGCTATGGTACGCCTCAACCATTTGGACACCGATCAAAGAGTCGAGAGTACAGTTGAGAAGGAAGGCAACTGCGTATCTCTAGGTAGGGGACCCTTCTAAAACCCACTTCATCCTAAAAGTGGCCTGGAAGTACGTCACCTAGCTGAAAACGCAAGGAGGCCTCGGAGTGCTCGACCCAGAGATCCAAATAAAAGCGCTGCAGACTAAATGGATCATGAAAATCTTAACGAATAATAACCTACCCTGGATCGAGCTGGGACTGCGAAGAATTAATCAACTCTCTAGGGTTAAAACCCCCAGCAACATGAGAGGTCTGTTTTGGATAATGTCAAAATCCTGGACCATGGAATTCTCCAGCAGAAATCTTGAGGCATACGAGCCAGAGGAGGGGCAAACCCGGGATTTTTGGAGGAATCTTTTGATAACCTGGAGGGAAATATTCCCGGCAAAGGTAAGAGAGCTAAAGTCCAAGGAAGAAGTGCTCCGCCAACCCTTATTCTACAATCAGTGGATCTTAGGTCCTCAGGGCAAACCATGGACACTTACAACATCAGACCTCAAGTGGAAGTCATGGGTAGAAAAAGGAATCTGGCAAATCAAGCACCTCTGGTCACAGTCGGAAGGAAGATGGAAAATGGTGGGAGAACTTAGACAGGCCTTGAAAGGATGCCACAACGTGCAGGACAACCTCAACAACATCCTAATCTCCATCCCGGATAACTGGTTAACTCTCTTGAAAAACCCCTCCAAATGGTCTCCTAGGGATTGGATAACAAACACAAAGGACACTACCCCGAGCACGGCCTACCTACTACGTACAAGGCAAGGACCTATGAACAACTGGCTCATTTGTGATATGTACGCAATCGAAGACCCAGGAGCTACCACAAGCTTATTAAGCAAGAGCACAGCAGGGGAGATCGCGCTCTCAATGAACACAATCCGGAAGGTTAGGGTAGCGGAAAACGAGAAACACACAATCTATAGCCCTACAACAAGCATACAGGACCTGGAATTTGACCCAGCTGAATGGGCATGGAAGCGAAGATCAGGAAGACTCGCAATAGAAAAGAGAACCAATATCTTAGAGTACACCACTAAATTAGGATACACGCTAAGGACGAGAGAGCCCTCCCGATAGCACAAATCATCAGTCGGAGATGGGAAACACACCTCAACCTACCACAGAGTAGAACTCATGTCAAATCGTGGAACAATCTACTAGCCATCACATCAACTAAGATAAGAAGTTTCCAATGGCAACTAGCTTACTTAGCATTACCAGTCAACCAATGGCTTAACAAAAGACACTGCACACAGTCGAGATCAGCATTACAAGAATTATGTGTCATATGTCAGGAGAATGCAGTAGAGAATGTGAACCGCTGTCTCTTAACCTGTCCCAAAGCATTGCAACTGCGGGCAAGAACATCTGAACTGTGGCAATCAATTACCGACAAAACCCTACCAAACGATCCAGCTACCGTACTCCTAGGATTACACGCACCCTCCACTTGGCAAAACTTTGAACTTTCACTATACCAAGTATTGAGACTGGCCACATTATGGTCGATTTGGAAGCGCAGATGTCAGGAGACTATCGACAATTCGCCGATGCCGGCTCAAGAAGCGTGGGAGGGATCACTACAACTAATAGAGATAGAATACAGAGGACGCTGGAAAAGAACCTACAAAAAAATCATGCAAAATATAGAAAACAAGGACAAAATCATCGAAGAATTACAAAAAACAATGACTAGGAGACGGGAAAATCGCAATAATAGAAAATGACAGCATCAGATTTGGTCAGTGGAGAGGCACCAGCATATATCACCCACACAATACAGAGATGCCAAGAAGCATATCTCACCTCACAAACATAGACATGAACTCAGGATAGGGGCCCCAACTCCCCAACATAGCGCGCACCCCACACTAACACTCCCTAAATGCCCCCAACCAATCCGAATGACCAAGTCTAAAGCACAGACACCCAAGCAGGAAAACCTTACGCGTCATAAGAGCTAGGGATCAAGGTCGCCTGCGTGCTTATCTGCGTTGGGTTCGGGTTGTAACTACAGACCAAGAGGGAGCAATTGGCAAGGCCAAAAAGGGCGAGGGAATAACCCCCTCCTAGGAAAGAAATAATAATAATCCTTGTATATCAGACAACTAGGACAGTCGAGGGTTTAGGGTTTAAGAGGAGGCAAGGGGAAGAAATAGCAGTGTAGAATAGAGGATAGAGTACCTGACAACTCAAGAACTGAGAGAGGGGAAGGGAAGAAGATAATACCACACAAAGCTTAAGGAGCAGCAATTGCATGTGAATCCCGTTTTCCAATTCAGGTAGAGCCTTGTGGGAACAATCTGTAGTAAACCCTCAGTCACCAGATCAAAACACCAGCTCCAGTTTCCACGTGTATCCGACAGAACTCAACTGAGGGGAACTAGGAGCTAGACAACTTATAGGTTCAAGAAGTAGTGGACATAGGGTAGATTAGGCAGGGGTGAGGGACGGTACATCGTTCCCTAGGTGTTGGGTTTCTAGCAAAGACCTCGCCAAAAGGACAAACCAGCAGTACTAGTAAGTATAGAAAAAATCCGACAGTCAAGGAGCTGAGAGGAACATGGCGGTTGGAGCCCCAACGACGCATGCTGCAAAAAACAAAACGATAGGGTTAACCACACCAACAATCAATGGATGGAGCAAGTAGAGCAGGGCTAACTTAGGCAGGGGTGAAGGGTGGTACATCCTTCCGACAAGAAGTAATCAATGTCGTCCTTCGGGCCTTCACACCATAAGGTGGCGGAGCGTGTGTGAGTCTGTATTGTAAGCCTTTCTGACTTGCTGGTGGAATAGGAACCGGACTGATGCTCCCCAGAATGGACAAGGAGCCAGAACCCTAAGGTTCTGTTTTTGTTGGGGGGAAAAAAAAAAGAAGCAGAGCAAAGAAAACAGGCATGGACTGGTGCGGAAAAAAAAGTAAAAAAAAATCAGACCAGGGGAGGACAGTACCAAGCACAGTGGCATGAAAAGCAAAACCAGATGAACTACAACGGCGTGCCATCTGAAACCGTAAGAGTAGACTGGCAATTCAAAGGACTGACGATCCATAGCTGGAACGTCAACGGCCTGGGCAACATTCTCACTGAGGACAATAAACTCAGGGACTTCAAACTCGGCCTTAAAGACAAGAGAAAGCCCAGACCCGATGTCATCCTACTACAAGAGACCCACCTATCCAACCTCACACCCCACACCAGAATCAAACAGACCGTGGAAAAAAACCTAGGTGGTTGTCCGTTCACACTGTGGTCCAACAAAGAGGACCAAAGCAACCCAGGCACAATGATCCTATGCCAGCCACATCCGAGATCTGGTCGGAAGGACAGGTAATCAATAGCGAAGGTGACACAAACCAAGGGTGATGGTTGTGGATCCAAATCACTTGACAAAGCAAAGAGCTCAGGATCTTGAATCTGTATGCCCCAAATGCAGAAAGCGAACGCCCTATCGCATCAAATCACTCCTCTCGAAACCCCTACTGATGATCATAGCAGGTGATTGGAACACAACACTCGATCCCAGCCTAGACGGCCTCTCCTGAGCAGTCTTGCTGGGACCCACACGAGCAAGCACACACACCCGCAATATCATGACGAAGTTCGATCTGATCGACCCCCTTCAGACCCTCCACCCTCGGAAGAAAGCCTTCTCCTTAGTCAAAAGGAACAGATCTAACTACACATCACTATCACAGATTGACCTCTTCTTAATTTCCGATATGCTGCAGGGAACAATCAAGGAGGCCGATATCCTTCCGACAACAGCCTTCAAGGGACTTGACTACAAACCGAACTACTTGCTCCTAAATTTCAACTCCTCGGTCGAGAAAGGCCAGGGCTTTTTTAGAATGAATAACTCCCTTCTCTCCACAGACCGCGTGACCAAGCAGTCAGATGGAACTGGGTGTTCTTACACCAAGACGAGGCGAAACGCTCGAAGAGACACAAGTGGTTCATAGATAGCTACATAGACCTGTCCCAAACGGTTTCAACAGAGTCTGGGACCATAGCAGCAGAACCCAGACTAAGGAAGGAAGAACTGCGAATCGCTCTCGAAGTAGCAGAGGCCAACCTCGTATCCGACCCTTCCAACTCCTTCTACCACAACCTACTCCAATCGACCAAGGATCAACTAAATGAATGGAGAAGATGGGAACTCAGAGTTCTACAAATACGCGCCCGAATGACCAACTACAATCTCAACGAATCAATGTCTAAATTCTCCTTCTCCAAAATCAAGGCCAATGCTAGGAACAACATGATAGAGGGGTTGAAGGACCCACCAGATCAGGGAAAGACAAAGTCAACTGACACAGACATGGTAAGGATAGCCAGATCCTTTTACACTGATCTCTACGAACTCAAGACCCCATCCCCCCCTCCAACAACAAATATCAATGCCCGTCAACATATGATAAGGTACCTAGAAAGAACGATCATGCAAAAACAAACGGAGGATCTAGACAAACCAATCACCTTAGAAGAACTTCATGCAGCCATGTCCTAGATGGGAAACGACAAGGCACCAGGTATCGATGGTCTGTCCAAAGAATTTTGGACCTAGTTTTGATTGATACTGGGTAACGACCTCTTGAATTTCATCAACGACAACAGGGAAAATGCTTCTACGCTGATCTCTACGAACTCAAGACCCCATCCCCCCCTCCAACAACAAATATCAATGCCCGTCAACATATGATAAGGTACCTAGAAAGAACGATCACGCAGAAACAAACGGAGGATCTAGACAAACCAATCACCTTAGAAGAACTTCACGCAGCCCTGTCCTAGATGGGAAACGACAAGGCACCAGGTATCCATGGTCTGTCCAAAGAATTATGGTCCTTGTTTTGATTGATACTGGGTAACGACCTCTTGAATTTCATCAACGACAACAAGGAAAAGGGCGGCCTGGTCCAATTCCTGAGCACCGACGTTGTCTCTTTAATCTACAAGAAGGGAGACAAGGAGGATCTAAAGAACTGCAGGTCAATCTCACTCCTCACAACACCCTACAAAGTCCTCACAAAGGCACTAGCCAACAAAATCATAAAACTAACGAACAAATGCTTCCATATCGACCAAGCAGGTCTCATTCCGAGTCAATATATTCTTGATAACGTAATGGCTCCGAAAGAGGCTGCAAAGAAGATTACAGAAAAACTAGCGATTCCAACTTCATGTTCTCGAGTTGCAGAGAACAATTCGAACTGAGGCAATGTTTCAGGATTCGCTCCGCCTTAAACCCTTGCTTCCTATTGTCATTGCCATTGTATCACGTGTGTAGCCCAACCCATAAGGGCCATGCGGACTTGACGTCATCCCCACTTTCCTCCAGTATATCACTGGCAATTTTTTGTGAGTGCAGCACATCGTTGCGATGTCTTAGCAACACAAAACGAGGGTTGCGCTTGTTATAGGACTTAACCCAACATCTCATGACACGAGCTGACGACAGCCATGCAACACTTGTATGAAGTCAAAGTACATCTCTTACGAGGAGTTCCTTTCATATGTCAAGGGCTGGTAAGGTTTTGCGCGTTGTATCAAAGATCCTATTCTTCGACTTTGAAAAGGCCTACGTTGGGACTTCCTCCATGACTGCATGGAGAAGATGGTAGTTGGCACAAATTTCAGAGAGTGGGGAAGAGTGCTCCATGGCGACGCCACAGGTAGAGTGTAGATAAACAAAATACTGTCAGACACCTATCCGATATCGAGATCGGTCCGCCAAGGCGACCCCCTCACACCACCAATATTCCTGCTCATAATGGAAGTGATCGCCTCTTTCCTGCGCAAGGACCCATCCATAGACTGCCTGGCTGAACAAAACAACAATCCCCTTCACGACTTCGCTCTCCCCACAACACCGATGTTCGCAGATGACCTCACGGTCCTCATCCTCGCCAACAATTCCTCCTTTCAAGCCCTAGCCTGTGCTATGAAAGCCTTCAGATTAGCCTCAGAAATGAAGGTGAACTGGGCGAAAACCAAAGGATGGTGGCTCACAGAAGGTACCCCCCCCCCCCTAACCCCCAGACTTATTCACCCCAATGTCATGGTCGACATGGGAGCAAGCTCTCCAATACCTGGGTATTATGGTAAACAGAGATGGCATTTGGCAAGGGATGGGAGAGACTTTAATCGCCAGAGCGATAACTCGTCTAGCCCTTTGCAGAAAAGTTCAGGCCTCCCTGTTGGGAAGAGCACAGATCATCAACACGACTGTCTTCTCAACACTGTGGTACATGGCCTCCATATGGTCCCTTCCCGATGACGACCTGAAAAAGATGAAAGCGAGAGTCAAATGCTACCTGTGGACCGAAGACCCCAACAGAACTACATGCTTAAACAAAGTAGCTTGGCAAATTGTCATCAGGAAACCACACGAAGGAGGACTAGGCATCATCGATCTGAAACAGGAAGCGACTGCCCTCCATATGAAATGGGTAATCAAAATCCTAACAAAGCATGCCCTCCAGTAGACCAAGATGGCGTTAGACAACATAAGGAATTTGGAACTCGTAGCTTCCCCACTGAACATGAGTGTCCTGTTCTGGATCATGGCAAAGGAATGGGCAATCAAATCAGGGAGATCAGCAAGGAGAACTCACCCTGCAACACCCACTTAGCCCTCCACCACAACCAACCCCTACTGGTCACCGATCCTGAAAGCCTGGCGCCGATTGATGCCAGAAAAGAAAGGTTCTCCATGCAACAAAGAGGAAGTCCTAAGACAGCTCTTGTTCTGCGATCCCTGGATTAAAGACACAGAGGGCGAGCCTTGGACTCTCCGACCCAAAGATTGCAGATGGCTTTCATGGGTAGAACGAGTAGTATGGCAGATCAAATATTTGTGGTCCGAAGACTGACAAGAATGGCTTAACGAACAGAATTTGTGCACCACCCTGAGGGGTTGTCACCTTCTGTCCACCAACCTATCGGAAATTCATCACAGCATCCCCCCCTCATTGACGACCCTCCTAAAAGAGACACACGTGGAAACCAGGCAACTGGGGATTACTCACCACACAGACCCCACCAACAAGAGCCTACCGGTTCATGTCCAAACCGCACCCAACTAACTACCACGCCAACTTTATTTCCTACCCCATCGCCAGACACAGCCTATACGAACTAGAGGCCCTGAACAAAGCACCACGGCATGGACAAATTGAAACCTTCCTTCTCAAGAAGGTCAGCCTTGGGCACTGGGCCCGATAAAAAAAAAAAAAAAAAAAAAAAAAAAAAAAAAAAGACTCTCTCACAGGAAACCCCGGCTCATCTTCCAGTCGGGACTCAGCATCGAGGACCTAGAATTTGACCCAAAGGAGTGGATATGGGACCTGGGCCACACCGGGAAATCAAGGGCGATAATAGAATACGACGTGGAGTTCGGTTATAACCTCGGACTAAAAACCACAGACCCAAACACAAGGCTGGCGGAGAAGTGGAGAACCATCTTTCCCATCACCATCCCATGGACTAAATACCTTCTTATCCGTCCAAACCGTATCCGCAGCCTGCAATGGCTGATAGCACAAACAGCCCTTCCCGTCAACCAATAGCTACATGAAAGAAGGAAGCATTCCGACCCTGATAGCTCAGAATGCTGCTCAATGTGCACGAACAGCTCACCCGAAGACATCCCTCACTGCCTCCTATCCTGTCCAGAAGCAACATGGATCTGGAAGGAGGTCCGGGAGCTGTGGTCAACCCTGTTCTCAACACCCCCCCCCAACATCCCTCCCCTCTCTATCTTACTGCTATCTAACACTCCCAACAACATTAAGGGCAGCAGGGAAGTCTGGTTCCTCCTGCTCAGGAAATTGGCACTGTGGGTAATATGGAAGCGCAGATGCACCCGGACAATCGAGAGGTGGCAAAGGAAGAAATGTGGTCGCTACTCCTGAGCATGGCAGAGACGGAAATCAAGAGCAGATCGTGGAGAATAGCGACCTCTGTGCAACACAGACCAGAAAGACAAGCAACCAGGAAGCAGACATTCAAGAGAGAATGGCTGCTAAAGGGCAAGGTGGCTACGGTAGTAGATAACAGATTGAGATGGAAGAAATGGCACAATGACTATTTGGCCCCACCGGGCTACCAGGCAGAAGGGTTGGAATTGCGATCAACAACATTACTCAAAGGATACACAGAGAAGGACAAGGACAAACAACAGAGCTTGAAGCGGACCCCTTCACTGTTCTCGCTGGGCAGGGAATTATATGACAGACTCTGAATAGAAGCCTGAGAGGAACAAGTGGCCTGGAAAGATGACAGTCAATCCTCCTTAGCAGGAGCAATCAATGCTGGTCAGGGTTCTTTCGGCCAGACAGAAGAAAGCGTGAGTGGGTACTATTATGTATTCAATTTTGACTTGCCGGGGGAATAGGAACCGGACTGATGCTCCAGACTGACGCGGATAGGAACCGGACTGTTGCAGGATGTGGCTGATGCGCCCGTGCCACTCGGGTAGCGCACAGCGCCCGCCATTTCGCCATAGCCCGATCGCTCCTGTCTTCGCCAGCGCGCGCCTCGGGCGCGCGCGCACCTCTATGGGTGTGCCGCACAGAGAGCGCTATTTCTCCATAGCCCGTTCTCATCCGTCATCACGTGCGCGCGCCTCGGGCGCGCGCCTATCTCTCTGGTGAGCCCTTTTCCATGCCGGTTTCTCTACTCTGGATAGCGAGAATTCTCTAGATTTTACGCGCGGGAAGCCACGTTATCTGTAATTTGGAAACGCCATAGCTGAAGGATTAAGGCGCGCGCCACGGGCGCGCGCCCATACCAACGGTCGCGAGAAGGTGTACGACCACGACCATCGACAAGCAGCTGTGCAACCGCTTTCAACAACGCCGGAATCGCCATCGCYGGAAGGGACTACGTTCAATCCAGACAACCCTCGCTACCTATCCGGGTACGGCCATAACCGAGCCTGTCTCGAAGACAAAGCCCCGAATTAGAGAAGATTACTAACCCTCCCTTCGATACCTATCACACCTCCATCTTTAGTCTGATCCCACGACTACTCGATCTCCCCCCCACTTCAACCTCGACCGCCACCCATCCTGATTTCGGAGCTCTCCCATCATCCCTTTCTCCGATCCTAACCCACCTCAATCTCGACTCCCTCTCAATCCCTACCCCGCCGCTCGTCCAATCCAAATCCAAAACCCTACTTTGACTACATCCCATCTCCATCTCGTCCCTCTTCTGCCACTGACAGAACTCAACTCTACTATTCTCAATCTCTCCCCACCCCCATTTCGACTTCGCTTCTTCCCCAATCCAGAATTTCGCTCCCTTCCTTTCCGACTTCGTCCCCCTCCTAATTCCGCGCCCCACCTCTCTCCTTTTTCGACCCACCTAAATCTTGAACTTCATCCCAAATCCCAACCTCACCTTCACCCCGAAATCTCATCCCGACCTCGACGTCCCCCCAATCCCGCTCCTTTCCAACCCCGTCCCATCACAACCCAGTTCCCCCCCCAATCCCCGATCTTTTCTCCCCACCAATTCCAACCTCGACTACTCCCATCCTGACTTCGCCTCCCCCCTAGCGCAGACAGATCCGAGCTCTATCTCCTCTAAGCTGCTACACCCCCATCCCGACCTCGACTCCCTTCCAATCCCAACTTAGACCCTCTCCCTCCCCGTTCTCGACCCCATCCTAATCTCGTGTCTAGCCCCCGTCGATCCTAACTATAACAACCTGGTCTCCACCCCAGCCTCCGACCTAGCCTTCACTCCAATCCCCAACCTCATTCTAAACCACCACCCTCCCCGATCTCGCCTCCTTCCCGATCCCGATAATAACCCATCCCTATCCCCCCCAGTCCCGCCCACCTCCATCCCGATCAGGATCCCAACCCCAGATTCACTCTCTATCCCGATTTTTACCCCCTACCATCCCCGAATACAGCTCGCCCCGATCCAGTCCCACCCGATCTCGTCTCCAGCCCAATCCCGCCCCAGATCCCTCCCCAAGCACAAATTCGACCCCCTACATTCCCAATCACCCTCTCCTCTCGCCTCTCTCCTTTTGACCCACCTAAATCTCGAACTTCATCCCAATTCCCTACCTCACCTTCACCCCCAAAATCCCATCCCGACCTCGACGTCCCCCCCCAATCCCGCTCCTTTCCAACCCCGTCCCAACCCAACCCAGATTTCCCCCCAATCCCCGATCTTGTCTCCCCACCAATTCCAATTCCGAGCCTAGTTCCCTCTGATCCCAACTTTCACCCCGCCCCTATCTTAACCTCCAACCGGACCTTCGCCCCAACTCCCAACATCATACAAATCCACATCCCGTTCTCGTCTCCACCCCGATCCCGATAGGGCTCAGCTCCGTCCCCCTCAGTCCCCGTTCACCCCCATCCCGACCTCAATCCCGACCTCGCTGACAATCCCCATCCAGGCCTTTACTCTTGCCCAACCCCGAACACGCCTCCTCTCGAGCCCGACCCATCCGACCTCGACTCCCACCCAATCCCGGCCTTGATCCCCCTCAAACTCGAATCCGTCCCCCTACATTCCCGATCTTTCCCTTCTMTCGCCAMTCCTGATCCTCGTACGATTCCATCCCGACATCCCTCAGATCCCATCCCACCACTGATCGCCACCTGCTGCCCCCAACCAATCGTTGATTCATAGGACGTACGCCTTCAATCCCGTTTCCTCCACCCCCACATCTCAACCCACCCCGCTCCACCTTTCCCCACCTCACCAGACTCCGATCACCTGACTCTATATCACACACCCACCCCCATTTCAGGACAGAACCGATTCTGATCTAGCATCCTACTAAACTACCCAACCCTCACCAATTCTAGTCCCCCATCTCGCCCGATCATTGCCCTCAGTCCACTCACCCTCAGCGCACACACTCCTCTTCTGGACAGACTCAATCCTTGTCATAACTCCTCGGAAGCGTTAACATTGGCCGACAGATTGTGCAGTAAGGTCCCCAGACTTCAGCACGTCCTCTAAACGACCCCTAAGAAGGAAGATCGAACGCGACTACAACTCCCTTAGACAACTAACTCCCAAGAAACGTCCAACACCTCACAACTCACTCACAAAGGAGCATTTTTTGAAGATGGCGATATCATACTCTATGGCCGCCCAAAAGGCAATGGGCGAAAGAGAGAAACAAGACTTTGCTCTAAGGCAAGGAGGAACGGCAATAAGCAGATCAGGGCAGACAGCTTCCCAGTCAGGCACAGTATCAAGAACAAGTCAAGCCAAGTCGAGTTCTTTGGGGCAAAGGGCGATGGAGTTCCTGATGGAGAAGACACAAATCAAAGCAGAGATCAAGATCACGAAGGAGGTGATCAAGGGTGAAGAAGGGAAGGAGGAGGAAGTGGAAGTTTGGGAATACCCAGAAGAGGACATCCACTCGTTGAATGAGCTATACGAGAAACATGCGGTCCTCTTCAACTTCTCGGGGAGAAGCAGAGAGCTCTCACTGAACGAAAAGAGAAGGTGGGTGATGGACAGGCTGATAGCCATGGAGGAGGTACCAGGGAAGGAACCAGAGGTTTCGTACCACAGGAGGGGAAGGTTCGCGGTGATGATTGTCTGCGTGGATCCCACCTACGCCCAGTACCTACTGTCGATTGGCTCATTGAAATGCAAAGGAGCGGTAGTCACAATCCAACCTTGAAACCGCCAAGACCACCCCAGGCCGAGGCCTCAAGACACAGGCAAGCAATGCTGAGGAACCATTTCTGGGTGCAGTTCGACAATCTATCGGAGGGAATGCACAGCTTTGTACAAAGGAGACTGGAGGAGGAATTCCCAAGCAATCCGATTATAGAATGGCTTCCAGCCAATCCGGATTTTCTGGCACCTAACCATGATGCAAGGGTGGCTTGCTTAGAGGTCAAGTCAGGGGCACCACCGAAGCTCCCAGATCAATGGATCTTCAAGAAAAGTGGTCAGAGAATTACAGTCTTCATCTCCACCAAGACAAACCCGTTCTGTTACAAATGCAGGGGAAGGGGCCACCTAGGTACCGCTTGCCCACAAGGGGGTTCAGGAGGAGCAGAAGGAAAACGGGTCACATTGAGACAATCCATGCTACAGGAATGCGAGAACAAACCGGGGGTCTGGTATATTAATGCATCTCAATATAGGGGATGGATATTCGACGACAACCTGGAAAATCCAAGATGGGTGTGGGTCTTGAAAAAGGATCCAACGGTCAAACCAAACATTTATCCACCCTTCGATAGCAGGTGGAGGCATACTAGAGCCAAGAGAATGGAGGATAAGGAAACGGGTTATATCGTTAAACCCATTCTGGACCATGCGGTCATGCAGGACATCGAGCAAAGACTGAAGCTCATGAGGGAATTGCATGAGGTAGGGAGAAATGCGGAACTGGCCTTTTTGGAGAACGCCGAAGCCAGAGCACGACAGCAGGAGCAGACAAGAGGCCACGAGGAGGGGTCGAAGGAGGGGTCAAAGGACTTGGAAGAAGGCAGGGGTGACAACATGGACTATGAGGGCGGAGGGAGTAATGGAACTGAAGGAGGAAACACTTTCGCAAAGAGAAAGGGAGATTCAAGGAGCG
>BFEA01000233.1:1341707-1355591 GCA_003427395.1 Chara braunii
CTGAGCGTGAAAACTCACTGAATTTGGAGTACTTTTTTAGTTGGCCCAGGCATGGCTGAGTGGCAAAAATGGAAAATGTGCCGAATCGGCGCGACAATTATTTCACAGTGTAAATGATTTTTTGTAAAATCTCTATTATTATTTCTGGAAAGAACACGACCTCCTCCCTGTTTTGAGAAGACGGGGCTCAATGCCTGGGTCTGAGGGCCCTTTTGCAGTTCACATGCCCTCACTTCTTTTTGGGGTCCGCTTCTACCCGGGGACCGGTGCAACGAACTTCATTTTGGGGTCCACTTCCGCCCGAGGACCGGTCCTTCCTTTTTCCAAAAGTCCCGGTTCTACCAGAGCTAGCTGTAGGTAGTCCGCAATTTTCCCAAGGACCGGTCCCCCAATTTTTTTTGCCCCCTAAGAACCCACTTTGAGTCCTGGTCGTCGGCCACCAAAAATGCGACACCTTGACACAGACGCGGAAGCCCACTATACCGCAGCCTAAGGGCTGCGAATTGGTTTCCTGGATGTTTTGGACGCTCCTCCCCACCCCTCATATCTACCATCTGCTGCCCTTCTACTGTGAAAACAACAGAACGAGCGCCAAGGTCCTGGGTGGAAACCTTTCTGAGACACCATAGGCAAGTGCCACCCACCTGGAAATCAAAAAGGGAAAAAGGGAGTCGTGTTTCCCCATAGCCAGACTGGCACATGATTGGCTCCGGTACACTGGTGCCTGAAATTGGTGACTAGCCGAAGGGGGTTAGAGGGGGGGTGCACCTCCTCCACTGGGAACTGTTGAAGGAAGACGCCCAGACATGCCTCCGACGGAGATGCAGAGTCAGTCGAGCGCGGTTTGGATACCCTCAGTGTATTGGCTGTCGGGCGCGATGGGCTATCCCCGCAGGGAGCAGCCTGAGAGTTTTCCAGGGTGCCCAGCAGTCGGATTTGGTCCTTTGTCCTGGATCCCATTGAGTGGTGGTAGCTTGGTGCCTGGAAAGCATCCCACAGCCCAAACCATAGCTGACGGTGATGGGCAAGAGAAAAGGAACCCCACGGCAACAGCAGTTTTCAGTACCTCCCTAGCTTTTTGTTACCCAATCAGAGAGACTTGCCAGAAAGGGCAAGTCGACGTCCACTTTTCCAGCAACCCATCCAACCCCAGTGTCTCCTTTCTGCGGGGGATGGCTGAAGTGAGAGGGTAGAAAAAAGCTACCCTCTCATTTCAGCCATCTGGTGCAGAGAGGAGGTGCTGGGATCGGATGGAGTGCTGGAAAAGCAGCAGAGTAGAAACAAAAATCCTTGCTTGCCGCCGTCAATGGGGTCTCAAAATTTTGTTTCAAAGGCCGGGCGGAGAGCAGTGGGTTCAAGGAGACAGTTGCACAGTGGCAATGCTAATCTTCATGGTATCTTCCAGTGAGAACAAATGTCCCAAGTCCTTTGGGAAATTGGGACACACATTAAAATTTGAATGATGTAGAGAGGATAAGCGTTCCCTGGCCCCTGCACATTCGAGGATGACGGCATTAATAAATCGAGAAATGTTGATTTTTTTTTTTGTGAAACAGCGAAAAAGAAAAAGGGAAGAAAGAACGGAGGTCCCCAAGGACATGAGTGAACCACTCGTAAGTGGATCCTATGTAAGAAAGATATCTCAGAATATCAACTTACCTGTCGCAAATGTATCGACTGCAATTACGGCCGGTGACGGCCATTACTTCCTCAGAGATGTGGAACAAGTCCTAGACTCCTAGTGTCAATACTCCCTGGTGCTGCTTTCTCAGGCAGACCCTAATTTACCAACTGGCAAGTTGTAGCAACTGCTCTGGCTTCTTTTTATGAATTAAACTTGTTATAATAACAAAGGGGATAGCCGCAAAGTTCCGGCGCAAACGTTATTTCTAACGTAGATCCTACTGGCAAGTTGTGGAAACTGCTTTAATAATCTAACCTTCCAGCTTCCAGACCTTCAGAGTCCAACCAGCAAATAGATCTCCCTGATAGTCTTTTTCAGTGCCAACTGGAGCAGCCAACAGTTGCAACGGGCCCACTCCTGACACCATCATCGTATTCTTGTCATGACATGAAACAGAAAAGCCTGTTCCGCATTCTTTCTGCTGGTGGGGTCCTCCAGGAGTCGGGAGGAAGCCCCCGGAAGCAAGTACTGGTGTTCTTTCCATGAAGAAGGGAGGCATTCGGAGAAGCTCATGGGCAACACCATGCCCCCAAGCTGCCTCTACAGTCTTCATTTGCACCCTGACATTCTCATGGAGAAGATAAGTGCTCCAGACTGTCAATCCTCATGTCTCAACCCCCAGATGGTCCCATCCTCAGTCTCTAGGATCCAACTCAAGAGAGGAGGTGGGGGGGGGGAGGGGAAAGAGAGGATCCAACCCAAGAAAATACTGCACAGGTCTAGTCCACATAAAATAGGAAAAAGACAAACCACCGATGATGCCAGATCGTGCAGAAGTGAGTCTTGAAGGTGGGCCGCAGGCCCCCACACCGGGGGAAAGTTGAGGGTTGGTGGCACTGCTTCACCGAAATCAGGGAGGAAGAAATGACTCAACCTCTGCTCTGTGTGACTGACCTCCCGTGTGTGGCATGAGCAGGTTTGCGTATGCAATGACTGCAGCAGGCAGTCGGGTTCCCAAGGGCGGCGCACGAGAGACTGCACAGCCTGCAGCGACCGGTCAGTCACCAATCACTTTATATACTGTTGCTGCGCCTGGAGGCAGCTCAGGGAGGACCAGCGACACCATCCTCCGCCCAGGGTAAGTCCCACTGGAACTGACGATAATCAGCCTTGATCCTTTCCAGAAGCCTGGTCCACCGTAGATCTTCGCAGAGTAGATGAGAACAGAACCGAAAAGACTCAGAGCTGAAATTTCACCGTCGATGCTGCAGATCAGCGCAGATAATAAATCGGAAAAATATAGATAATAAGTCCTCAACTCCTGCTGGTCCCAACTGCAAACCACTGGAACTTCCGTTGGTCCCAATTGTAAACCAAATAGGAACCAACAGGAAGGCTTAACGTAAAAAAAAAAAAAAAAAAAAAAAAAAAAAAAAAGGACAGTTGCCCGTGTTAAGCCCATAAAGCATGAAGGCAGCCACCTACTTTCCTTACCAACCCTGGATATTCTCAGGGATGCACAACTGGGATTGAATCTGTGGACTATATCTTAGGACAATAGTTCTATTCCTTTACTTTTCTTTTTCCAAACTAAGCTACATTCTTCTCTCTAAAGTATGCCTCATACTACCTACCTGTACGACTAAGCACACCAGGATGGGCCAACCATAATCTTCAGGATAGTTCTATTGGTAGGAGGACCAACAGTACTAGGGACTATGTGATCACTGCAGTTCTGCACAATAGAATCATTTACTATTCGATGATCTGAAATTCATCATTCTTATCAGCAACCAACTATTTGAGAGAGGATCTTTCTTCTTTCTCTCTCCAGATTCTGGTCTTGACGAGTTGGCATTGCTCTACATGACACTTATTATGTAGCAGCGCACTCTCGTTACATACCTTCTATGGCTGCTCATGCTCGTATAAACATGTTCGGTCTATCCTCTGCTGAAGTCGTTGACCAATCCCGGGCTCCAGGCCCCGATGCGTTAGAGGCTTAGAGCCAATTTTCAATGATCTCGCCCAAGGATGTTGAGCCTGCTTCTCATGCATCCATAGTCTCTGGAAGACAGAAGAAAAGAGGGGGGGGGGGGGGGGGGGGGTATGCAGCTAGTTCATGTCACCTGATTTTTTATTTTTTCCCTTTTTGACAATCATGTCACCGGATTCTGGAGTGTGAAAAGATAAACTTATGAAGTTTATTCAGAAACTGGTCAACCCAGTAAAAGGCTGTTAACAAAAAGGTTTGGAAATCAGTGGGAAGGTGGGTTGGTTTGCAGTGCGTCTGTCCACCGGTCTCACTTCTTCTTCTGCTTCTTCTTCTTCTTCAGGTTCGATGGAGCCAATGGATATTTGGCAAATCTATGCTGGCCTTACGAAGGACATTGAGGAATCTCGCATCTTTTGAGCGGCTAATAAGCAAAGACTGCATCTTTGAGGGGCCAAAAAGAAATTACAAGAAAAATGAAACGACGGCAATGAGGAAAAAAGAAAAAGGAAAAAGAGAAACAAAGAAACTCACCGGCCAACTTGCCCGTGGAACAGGAAACGGACTGATGCTCCCCAGAATGGAAAAGGAGCCAGGACCATAAGGACCTGTTTGGGAGAAAAAAAAAAAAAGAAACTCACCGGCCAGTCTTTGGACAAGTATCATTATGGCTTTGGTGGGCGGATGTGAAGGTCACACCGCAGTAACGGGCATGTTCAGACTAGCGCTTTGCCGGATGCATCTGACTGCAATTGCGAAGAGATTCGTTCGCAGAAAGTCCTGGGAGGTGTACCAGTTCAGATGTGTGTAACGGCCGACTGTCTGATCATTCTGTCGATCTAACAGTCGATATGACAGGCCCCAAAGGGGTTTCTGTCCGTGCCAAGAAAGCACCAACTGCGCATGCACTGGCCAGATAGGCGATGCACATATGACAGGCCCCAACGGTGCGGGGCCATGTTCATGCCCAGAAAGCACGAGTCTGGGCATGAACTGGCCAGATTCGCGATACCGGTAGCACAGCACAAACATGGCAAAAGGCTTGAAAAGAGGGCCCGAACCTAACAGACCTGAGACCGGTAGAAACCAGGACGCCCCCCCCCCCCCCCAACAAAAAGAAGACGAAGAAGAAACCTCAAATAACGGAGCACGTGCGACGGTATTTACGAACGACTCTCCCGGCGCCAGATCCCACTTGTTTGAGACACGAGCAATTGTCCTTCCGTCGCTGACGAACATCGACGGCCAGTAGCTTGTAGTCCGTGCAAATGTGACCGTGCGTCCTGGGAGTACCCGTCTTCCCTCGAACACAACGCACCCTCATAATGACTGCAATCGGACTGGAAAGATAGCCAGTATACACTTGTTGTCAGGGTACGTTGTGTTCGAGGGAAGACGGCAGCCGTCGATCTTCGTCATATCCAGACGGATAGTAGCTCATAGTTCGTACAGCAGGGTATTGCCGCCTGTAGTTATGAAAAAAGATAGATCAGGGGCAAGGTCCCACTTGCGCAAATTAGGAGATTTCGGCCGTTGATCTTTGCAATCTACGGTCAGTATCTCTTAATTCGTGCAAGTGGGACCTAGCCCCAGTATTGGAACTGATTCATCCTGTCACCGTGCTTCGGCGAGCAAAGACGTCCTTTTGAAACACGAAGCGTTGCCAGACATTTTCCACAATATTTTATTTTATTTTATTTTATTGTATTTTCCATAATTTTTAGAAGTCGGGAAACAGTCCTTCCTCGACATCCGTTAAATTTGGAACGATACATCTTTTTATTATTATTATGATTTTTATTTTTACATCATTTTCTATGCCCTTCGGCGGGACATAATAAAAAAAGAGAACGAAATTGGAATGATACACAGAAGATTACCATGGGCGCGCAAGGATGACACGAACAAATCGTGGAAAATACGGGAACAACTCCAAGCGATGGGGCAAGGAGCAAGATCCCACCACTTGTCTCTCAGGGGAGAAGCGCTTTTCGCTTTCTCCGGAAGTCATGTAGCACGCCGAGCGCTGGGTTAAGTGGGAATGCAAATCGCGGGAGGCAGCCTTATGTCCTCCGCTTAATTTGCCACATTCGCCACGTGCATCACGATCGCCACTCTGGCACGCGGCTGTAGGAATAGGGAAGAGAAGGCGGGCATGTTGCCACCGGCAAACAAGCTTCATATCTTTTTTCGCGCGTTCGAGGGATTGAGACAATTAATACAGGGCCGTGGTCCCACTGCCCGGATCTCTGGCCGTTGACGGCAAGAAGAATCTATATAAGAAAAGGAGTTTTCCCAGGAGGTTTTATCAAAGAAATCAGATTTTTTGTAAAGAGAAAATTCTTCCTATGGTTGCCCTGAAGAGACGAGGCCACCTCCCATCCCACCCTCGCGTCAATACTCCTAGCGCACCCCCTATTCCTACTATCCTACCTCAGTGTGACCAGCACTCAGGACCATTACCCTACCATCGAGAGGAACTTGGACCGAACAGTAGTGACAGGCACCAGGGCTAGTGACCCAGCCCTGGTGGGAGCCTCGTCGTACGGGAACTTCGGACGCCAGGCTCAAGCAATCATCCTCGGTCGTTCCAGGGGGTTGGTCCCCTCTAGGTGTGGTCCCGCCTCGTAAGCGAAACTGGGTAATGCTCCCAGCCTTTCCGGTAGACTGTGAGGACCCCGGCCTCAGTTGTTTATTTTGGAAATATGAGCCTTGGGCACTGGGGCCGCCATTGTAAAAAAAAAAGGGGAAAAAAAAAGACTGCCCCCGCCCTAATGGGCCCTGGGGGAGCCGGCTAATGCAAAGACTAGCATTTTGCCAGTAGCTGCGCCTCCCATGTACTTCCCCCGCCCCATCTAGTAACAGCAGTGTCTATGGCCAGCTCTCCCACACACCGCACACAACCCACCCACACACGCGCACACCCCTGATGGCCAAAGACAGAAGGGGGGAGCAAGCCAAGTATCTCAGTTGGTTGGCACCAAGAGTGTTGCAGGTGGTCTGTGGGGATTGAAGCCACTACCTCCTGAATGTCCCTTCCGTGCCTAACCAACTGAGGTAGTGGGCTTGCTCTTAGGTGTTTTACTGAAAGGAGAACTCTCTCGACAATAAAAAAAAATTATCAGCAGTTTCAGTAAGATATATATACAGAAAATTGTTGCAATGCCCCTGAAAGTCGGGGTATTTTGTTGGATACCCCTAAAAGGCATGGGTATGGCGAAATGCCCCTATGACAGGTGGGAAACATTGCAAGATACCCCACTCGCGAATTGGACCTGCCATCTTTTGCATAGACTCCTACCATGTGACGTACCAGCTTCTATACATGAACGATCTTCTGAAGCCCTGAGTTTTTGCTTTTCGGATCTCTCTTGGGCTTTTGGGGTACCCCTCTTTTTGCTATCATATCAGTGCACGGAATCGCAGGCCAACCAGGCCCTCTCACGCCCAAACCAATGTTCCTTTTGGATTTCTTTGCAATTTCCTTTCACGCTCTCCTCCTTCTCGCCTGCATCCCCACACAGGAACTCCCTACCGATCTCCTCTCAAGGTATTTGAGCCGTGAGACGACATCGTGTGAGGAGGATGCTCCTCGCACACTAGAATCTGATTGGCAGCAAAAAAACTCACGGGGATCGATATGGCTTTCCCTGGGCAATTAACCCAAACTCTCTCCTCACCCCTTCCTATCTCCACCCCACTCTCTTCCATTTTCTATTCCCCTCCTCGCAACTATAAAACCCGCAAGGGCTTCCGAAAAGCTCTCTCTCAACCCATCTGGCAACTTCCGGAAAGTTGTGGTTAGGGTGTGTGCAAGTAGTGAGTCGGAAAGTCTTAACGAGCCGACTGCAGTGTATGCATGGTTGTGCGTCGGGTGCACGCGGGGAACTGCGGGATCTGGGCAAGTTGGTGCAAAGGCTGAGTTGGTGGGGTGACGATCACTATGGTATCGAGGTTGGTACGTAGCGGTCGGGATCATCAGTACTTGAGTAAGAAGGGTGTGAATACGAGTGGTTGCATGGCCAGGGGCCATAATCAGAGAGCAAAAGGCCGATGCGCCTTGATTTTCAGATTCTTCTTCCTTTGGTTCTCAAAAACTAAGTTTACGGCGAATAGCAGGTTGTCTGTCTTTTTCTTTTCCAGCTTGTCTGTATGATCAGAGTTCTCTCCTTCTCTTCTCAGTACACTTCTCCGGTCAAGCTACGCCTCTCTCTCTCTCTCTCTCTCTCTCTCTCTCTCTCTCTCTCTCTCTCTCTCTCTCTCTCTCTCTNCTCTCTCTCTCTCTCTCTCTCTCTCTCTCTCTCTCTCTCTCTCTCTCTCTCTCTCTCTCTCTCTCTTGCGCGCGTGCGTGCGCGTCTGTCAACCTAATGGATGCTAAAATAATATGATGTTTCATCGGTCTTGCTCGCCCCTGTTGAGTTCAATCGAATCTCGCCCGAACGAGCATCCTCGAACTCAAGGGACTCGTAACTCAAGTGACCCCACCGTTTTTCTTTTCTGTTTGATGTGCCTCTAGACAGTTGAGGATCCGTGTGTGTAAGATTCACTACTCACATGCATCCATTGGGCCGACTAAGCTAGGATTATATGAATGCATGCTCGCCACTCACTCAATGGATGATGATTGTGGCCTTATTGGATTGAATTCGTCTTTGTTTTCTGATCGGTCCGCCGAATCAATAAAAGACAATAGGGCACGTAATATTGCGTCTGTTTATGTTTTTGATTGAATAATTGGTTGAGTGGACTTACATGATCATTTTTGCTTATGCCATATGGACCGATTGTCTCGATCCGATCGGTCGTCGACTTCCCGTATCCCCACTACGCCCGTTTCTGTATAACGAGGAAAGGACATGTGTGTGCGAGTGGGATGTACGAGAAGTCGTCGCCAAGATCGACAGGCAGTATTATTTTCCTCCCGCAACGAGCTGCTCTGGACTTGTCGGCGCTGGCTTTGTTATTATCGATACTCACTTCCCTCTGTACTCATTGTTATTGCCTTTTTAACGAGTTGATTGTCATCCCATGGGCGATGGTAGCACCCCTCTGGCCCAACACTCTGTGTAGCGTTTATCGCCTCACAGAATGCTATCGAAAAAGGGGGTTCCACTACTGAACACGTGGTGAAGAAGAACACAAGGAACGAGCAACCAGGCTGAGGCCATCCACGTCGGATTCCTTGCTCTGTAATGAGCAGCGCCAGGATCTGATTCGAAAATGAGATCCCACATTTGTACCTTCGCCCTTCCACTATAAAAGACGGCAAGTAGCTCGCACAGAGGTTCAACGATACTTTTTAGATTGAATGGATGTTTGAAAATTGCGCGTGTTTGTCCCCTTCCATTTCTCACTGAACCGAAACCACGCGGTGGATTATTGTTTCGTCTGTGTCCCCACACTCAATTTCCCAAAAATCCTTGGCACACCTTATTGTGCTGTCTTTCAAGGCTTATTCCGCACAACTTATCACTCCGACCGGAAGGCAGCGCAGGGCATGAGGTTCGAACGTCACAATGGGGCCCTGGGCAACTTGTCTATATGCTCTGGTATCTCTGGCTGTCAGACCCTGCAGTTGGCAAAAGAAATGCTCCGGCCTCTTCAGTCTAGAGCTAGGGCATATGGCTAAGATCGTGATGGCCGGGACAAGCATTTCGGCGTACCCCTATGTTTTAGGGGTAAAGTTCCAAATGGTACATTGGGGGGCGAATGAGCTCAAGGGCCGATAGGTGTCGGTGTCGGGGATGCTGAAGCTAGAGCTCATTTGCATTCTTTGCATCTATTACCCGAACTCAGTGAGGGAGAGAAGGTTTTTTTTAGGGGGACTCAGGGCACAGGTCCCGGAGGGTATTCCGCTCGTCGTACCTGGGGACTTTAATGCGGCCCCAGATAGATGGATGGACAGATGGAACCCACAGGCGTTACCCTCCTACGCGACTGAGGAGGATGAGAAGATGATAGCAGATTTGTGCAGCTCCCTCTCGGTATCAACTCTTTCCGTCGTCTGCAACCCAATCAAAAAACTTTCACATGAATTAGACCCGACTAGACAATCTAAATCCCGGATTGACCTTATTATCTTATATAATGACCTTGATGGCGCCATGAGGTGGGCAAACATTCTTTTGCGTAGCCCATTTCCTGGGCCAGACCATAAGACTTGTGGACTGGTCCTGATAATGCGAAAACGACCAGACCAAGGGTCGAGCTACTATAAACTAAACACCTCGCTTCTGCAAGACCAGCAGTTCTAAGATCTAATTCGTGAAGTATGGCAGTTTTGGCGCAGCAAAAAGCACAGTTTGTGTATGAGTTGGTCTGGTTTAATAATGGTCTACTCTACCTTGCAAGAAAATCCAAGGAGTTCTCGAAAGCACAAGCTGCACAATGACACATGAAGGAATTGGAGACCCATAAAGACCTTCACAACCTGGAGCAGCAGGAAGATTTGCTGGACCATATAGAGAACATCTGACAACTAAGACTCCAACTTCTTCAGTTCGCACAACATAGATGGCATGGACTTAGAATTTGAAGCAAGATCTCCAAATTCAATAAGGAAGGCACAATGGACACAAAGTTTTTTAGCCGTACAACTATTGGAGCGCATGATGATATTGAAAGGGGGAAGAGGAGATCGCCACCTCCACCGCACACTGCATGCTTATTTCCAGGAACTTTTTCAAGCAGCTTACAGTCATAGATCCATGACCCGCAAGAGGAAGACAAGGTAAGGGACCTTGAGAACTTTCTGTATCCTATAGACAAACGCCTCTCCCCCCAACATAGGGATAACCTAGAAGCCCCTTTATCGAAGGGAGAAATTTGGACCGCTTTGCTCCGAATGGAAGAAGGGAAGACCCCTGACATGATCGATGGGTTCCCTAAGGAACTCTGGGAAACAATGTGGACGGTGTTGATCCCGGACCTGTGAGACTTCTATCAAAGGGTCTGGGAGGAGGGGGAGATAGGGGAGGTGGTGGGACAAGGGGTGTTCTCATTACTTTACAAGAAGGGGGATAAAATGAATCTCAAAGCTATAGGCCGATTACCCTAATGACGGTGGTATACAAGATGTTTGCGAAAGCGCTGACAAATCGAATTTTGAAAGTTTTGGAAGGTATTATCCATCCGGCCTAGACGGGGTCTATGCAGGATATGAACATTCAATAAAACATTTTGCTGGTGAACGAGGTGGGAAACCTTTCGCGACGATGTAAGCGGAACGCTGCTATTATCTTCATCGATTTTGAAAAAGCTCATAACCACTTGGACTGGTTCGTTATGGATGAATGCTTGGAAAGCATGAACTTTGGACCGGCCTTCAGACGTTGGGTGAGAATCCTACATAAGAGCGCCACCACTAGGGTCCAGGTCAATGGCTCTATGGCCCCCCAGTTCCCTTTCCAACGGTCGGTTAGGCAGGGAGACCATATTGCATCCTTCCTTTTCCTCCTCATAATGGACGCGCTGTCAGGGAACCTTAGGCATAGCAAATATATCCAAAGGACCAGGTTCGTTGGGATCCTTGAGGAGGCCGTCCGGTCTGTTCCTTCTTTGCGGACAACCTCACCATTCTAATGGAAGCATGTGTTAGCAATATGGAGGAGGTGCATGAAGCCGACGACGAACGATGATTGAATCCGGTGTCGGGTGGCTGTCGACCGGTCGGCCACCCGAAATGAGGGTTTTAGGAGTCTATGTCTGCCAACTACGTTTGTTCTTATCTCTTCTTTTATCTAACGGGCGATGGAAAAATGGGCTGTCCGAGCAGACCCCTGTTTTGTGCCCCTCAACTCACTGACACGACCCCTACTATTATTTATTTTACCCTATTACTTTATTACATTTTTGGCACCCCTTATGAGGGTCTGTTTTGCTTCTACTTGTGTTTCCTCTGACGCTCGGTCGCGGGCGAGCGGATGCGCCTTCGCGTAAGCGGTTTAATGCGGCCGGGTTGAAGGCGGGAATTTTTTTTTTTTTTCGGCTAAATAATAAAACATATATATATTCAAGGATGATAAAAAGATATCTGTTTTTCGTGATTTTTGTTTGTTTTCCATTTTTTTGGCCGATTATGTTTCAATCTGGTTCTACCCCGATTTATGTTGTTCAATTTGACCATTAGTGACCCCTTTATTTTTGTGAGTATATGGGTCGACAGACATTATGGTTTCGGGGGTGATGGCCAGCACGCGCGAATGACTGTTTCATACGTGACACTCAATATCTTGCTGTCGGGCATCAGTTTGGGCTACAACATTCTACGGTGACGGCCCGCACAATGGTTATTTTGTGGGTTCACTTGATCTTCGGGGCTCTCAACTGGGGTTATTACTCTCGGCGGTCCGGTGCGGTTTCAGCGGTTCTTCAAAGACAGTCAGAGAAGTATTTCAGGCCCCGGTCATTTTGACGATGGTTAATGCTGAGAGATAATCCCGTGTCAATGATCTGCTTGGCCTTGGCCTCCCTTTTGGACCAGCCTTATTTTCTTTCAGCGCCTCAGCCTATCTTTGGCAATAGCAGGGTGGGCTACATTTAGCGCAAAGGGTCAATAGGCCGCCGTTGGACTGTTATCGCGGATACGGAAATCGGGATTGGGTCAGCGACTATGTGACCCCCTTGGCCATTACAGGAACCGTCGTGTCGAGCTTTTTGGACCAGGTTGTGATTAGGGCCTGCAAGGGCCGCAACAACTATGGGGCCATGGGCAAGTCATTGGACTGCAGGCCGTGGGGAAACTGGCCCGATGACGGAGGGGTTGGATCGAGGACCGATCAGGTAAGCGGTAGCTGGTCCCAAGGGACCCAAGGGAGGCTCATGTTGAGCCTGGCCCATGGGGATACATGCTGCAGTGAGGACAGTTCGAGGTATTATTTTTTCGGGGCACATTCGGGACTGAGGCGACGAGAGGGAACGCAGCGCTCGGTCTGCGACCACAGGAGACCGCAACGAGATAGTACGTGCCCGTTCACGTGAGCAAGCGGGCTACAGTCGTGGGGTGCGTGCTTGCTGCAGTGAGATGGAGCCTCCCTCCCCCAAATCCGTGGTGAAGTAGGTGAGTGAGTGAGAGAGTGCACAGGTTGTGGGAGAGAGAGAGAGGCTGCACAGTGAGAGAGAGAGACTGCGCAGTGAGAGAGAGAGAGGCTGCGCAGTGAGAGAGAGGCACTGCACAGTGAGAGAGAGATTGTGCAGTGAGAGGGAGAGAGTCTGCGCAGTGAGAGAGAGAGAGCCTGCGCAGTGACAGAGAGAGAGCCTGCGCAGTGAGAGAAAGAGAGACTGCGCAGTGAGAGAGAGAGAAAGGTTGCGCAAAGAGAGAGAGAGAGTTTGCGCAGTGAGAGAGAGAGAGCCTGCACAGTGAGAGAGACAGACACAGTGCAGTGTGTGTGTGAGAGAGAGAGAGAGAGAGAGAGAGAGAGAGAGAGAGAGAGAGAGAGAGAGAGAGAGAGAGAGAGAGAGAGAGAGAGAGAGTGCGCAATGAGAGAGAGAGAAGGGCTGCACAGCGAGAGAGAGAGAAGGGCTGCGCAGCGAGAGAGAGAGAGAGACTGCGGACAGAGGGAGTGAGAGAGACTGACTGCGCAGTGAGAGAGAGGGACTGCGGGTAGGGAGAGAGCGAGAGAGAGAGAGACTGCGGACAGAGGAAGTGAGAGAGACTGACTGCGCAGCGAAAGAGAGGGACTGCGGGCAGAGAGAGAGAGCGAGAGACAGACTGCAGACAAAGGGAGTGAGAGAGACTTACTGCGTAGCGAGAGAGAGAGACTGCGGGCAGAGAGAGAGAGAGCGAGAGAGAAGAGAGTTAGTAAGAGAGTGAGAGTGTTAGAGTGAGAAAGAGAGAAGTTGTGCCTGTGTTGTATTTCTTTTATTTTATTATGTTAATTATGCACGTGACCTAAGCGCAGGATAGGTACATTCAGGGCAACGTCAACATGGACCAGCTCGAGGGGCGGATGTGGGAAACTTGGTAGAGAGTATTAGCAAGCGGGATGGCGTGCGTGAGCGGTGAGAGAGAATGAGGTAGTGAGAGAGAGTGAGGTAGTGCGAGAGAGTGAGGAAGTGAGAGAGAGAGAAGGGAGAGAGAGAGGGATAGAGAGAAAGAAAGAGAGTGTAGGAATAACCCGCTGCTGCTGGCAGCGTGATCAGCCATCACCGCGAGTGAAGAGATCATCATTACCGCTTGTGCAAGAGAAACCGCTGCTGCTGGCAGCGTGATCAGCCATTACCGCAAGTGATCAGGACATCATTACCGCTTGTGCAAGAGAAACCGCTG
>BFEA01000233.1:1400875-1426204 GCA_003427395.1 Chara braunii
TCTCTCTCTCTCTCTCTCTCTCTCTCTCTCTGTGTGTGTGTGTGTGTGTGTGTGTGTGTGTGTGTGTCACACACACACACACACACACACACACATGCACACGCGAAGGCCCCAAAACACCATTTTTTTAAAATCTTGTAGTACTCGACCGGGGGCATGCCCCCATGTTTTTCTTTTTTTTTGGGGGGGGGCTAAACCCCCCCATAAATTCCCTCGCGGGTGACGTACTTCAGAATACAATGCGAGTTTATTTTTGGGTCTCTATCCACCGTTCCCGAAAATGCACGAAAAACAAAGAATGGTCAAGATCTGCCAAGAAAATCAAAATTTGACCACTTTGCCTTTCAAAAAGGTGATGGTCTTGAGATATCACCATTGAACTGACTGGCCCCAGTTGGATTGGATTGGATTGGAAAGCGAAAGATGAAGACAACAGGGTGCTGAAATCAGCGACGCAAATACACAAGCACGCTACGAGAAGGGAAACACGCTAAGTTGTGTAACTCGGAATTGAATTATTAACTCTCACGAAAAATAGGAAGAAGATAAGAGTTAACTCTCACGAAAGATAGGAAGACGATAACAAGAGCTTACCATAGCTAATGAGATACCATAGCTATGGAGATCAAACCACCACCCATATGGACAGTGGTAAGTCTGGCTTCCCTCTACCCGTTTCAGTTGGAGCCAGAATCCAGCCTCATCAGGAGGGAGAAACAATTCTGGGGTGAAAGTAGCGTAACTTATGGAATAAATACTGCTTTAAGCCTCAGTAACAATACTAACAATGCACATCATCAACATACTCACAAACAGATATGGCCTCATCAATCCTTTAGGTCACATGCCCCCAGACCAGGTAGTGTTGGAGTAGCCAACTTGATCCCGCCGGGCTCGAGAATAGAACCAGTGCACTGGGAAGCGGACAAGGAAGGCGGAAGGTGGGTATACAAGCTATGCTAGAATTGGAAATCGTAATCATTCTCTGCATCTATGGTCCAAATGAGACAGAAGAGAGAAAACAATTTTTTGGATCCATTAAAGAACACCTTCCAATCGGGATCCCGATCATCATAGCAGGGGACTTCAATGCAGCCCCAAGTCGCCACTTGGATCGGTGGCACATCCCCTCTCCCTGTCCAGCCTACTTAGAAACTGATGAGTGTATCATAGAGGAGCTATGTTAATCCCTTTATCTATTTTATTCATTTAGACGCTCACATCCAACCAAACACACATTTTCCTGCTTTAGGAAGAGTCAAACAACAAAGGCATCCAAATCTAGGCTATCAGCCGGGCCGCCAGCCCGTGCAAGGACCACGGAAGGTCTCAAAAAAAAAAAAAAAAAAAAAAATCCGAAAAACAACTATGTTATGCAGAAAAAAAAACTGAACAACTTTTGCCTCAGGGTCACATCGAAATTCGTCACCAAATTTAAAATAAAAAATAAAATTTAAAAATATTATTTGTTTTTATTTTTTTTGGCCCGGCCGGGCAGGTGACCCCGGGCCACTCTGGTAGCCTAGATCCAAATCCCGAACTCATCTAATTTTGATGTCTGAAGAACTTCAAGGAGCATTGCAAGTAGCAAAGGTCTTCCCTAGGAGTGTTTTCCCAGGGTTAGATCATGCAATGTGTGTTAGCATATTGTCCTTCAGGAAAAAACCTGATCAAGGCAGGGGTTTCTACAAGTTAAATACGTCCATATAGAAAGTTTCAAAGTACATGGAGAGAACAGAGGGTCAACATCAAGGATGATATACAGTATTATGCACTGGTTCAACAACGGCCTGATGTTCCTAGACCGTAAATGCAATGAATATTCCAAAATGCTTGCAGCTAAACGTCACCAACACTCACAAAGGAGATCAACAATCTCGAAGGGGTTTGTCAATTACCAACACTCACAGAGGAGATTAACAATCTAGAAACTAAGTTGTTGGCTTATATGGAACATCGTTGACAAGGAATTAGAATCAGAGGGAAGTTGGTCAGGTATAATACAGAAGGTGTAATGGATGCAATATTTTTTGCAAGGCCAATGTCAAATCAGGCAGATCAGTAATTGAGGTTTTTCTTGATCCTCAGACAGATCACCTTGTAACCTCAACAACGGCATATACGCAGGTCGCAAGATAATTCTACAAAAAAAAAATCACCTCATAATGCAAAAATCTACCTTTGCCCCAAAGATTGAAGGAAATTGAAGAATTTCTCATTTTCCTGAATAAGTCATTAACAGAGCTTCAAAGCAGTGAATTAGAAAAACCCCTCTCAAAAAAGAAAATCCAGACAACTCTCATGATGATGGAAGAAAAAGAAAAAAAACGGACATAAATAGACTCCCAAAGAATTCTGGGAGGTTATGAGGAATCAAATTTCCCAAGATTTGATGAAGTTTTACCAAGCAGTATGGGCCTCAGGCAGATTGGGGGAAATCGTTGGTCAAGGTGTCATAACTATGCTTTATAAAAAATGAGATAAAATTAACATCGCAATTATAAACCAATCACCCTCCTCTCAATTGTCTATAAAATGGCGACAAAGGCCTTAACCAACAAATTGATGAAAGTAATCACAAATATAATTCATCCAACCGAATTAGGTTTTTTCTCAGGAAGGAATATACAAGATAATATCCTCCTAATCAATGAAGTAGTCAAGCTATCTAGACAATCAAAACATAACGCAACTCTAATCTTCATTAACTTTGAAAAAGCATACGACCATGTGGACTTACTTTTCTTAGACAAGTGCATTGAGAAATTCCAATTTTGACCCAACTTTAGAAAATGGGTGGATATTTTACACTCTAACGCCACAACTAGTGTCATGATTAATGATAATCTAGCCCCTCAATCACTCTAGAGCGATCGGTAAGACAAGGAGATCCGATAGCCCCCTTTCGTTTTTGTTTTAGTAATGGAAACACTTGCGGTCATTTTACGTCAGAACAAGGATATTAAACGTATCAAGATATCTTTCATACCAGAGGAGGTCATTTCAGTGTGTTCCTTGTTTGTTGATGACCTTTCATTGATGGGTGAGGCCTTTGAAGAAAATATGAGGACAATTAAAAGTATGATGGATAAATTTTGTAACATCTCGGATATGAGAATAAACTAGGGGACTAAAATACAAGGATGGTGGATTCACTATCAAGGAGCGAGACCGCCTAAACAACCCCAAGTAAACTGGTTACCTTCCACAACCCCAATAAGGGTTCTAGGGGTCTTGTTGTCAGCTGAAGGCAAACCAAGATTAAATAATGATTGGATCGCACTTGCACTCGCTCAGATGGAACTTTGGAAAGACAAGCACACCTTCTTGATAGGTCGATCTTTGGTCATAAACAATGTAATATTGTCATCTCTTTGGTATAAATCTTCCCTATGGTCTTTAGAGAAATCATCTTTTAGAGCCTTACAGAGACAAGTGACGACTTACCTCTGGAAAAAGAATCATGAATGCAAAAATGTAATCTGCAGGGTAGCATGGTCAGCGGTAATACAACGTAAATCCAAAGGGGGATTAGACATCTTGGATCCTAACACACAAGCATTGACCCTATCAATGCAATGGATCAAAATATTACTTTTTAACCCAGAGACACCATGGCAGCCGCTTGCATAAGAATAAATAGCAAGGTTGACACCTGAAGTCCCGAAAGATATTGATCCGATGATTTAGTTGGAAAATCGTTGCTGGTCCATTCCAAGAGGGGGACCCTTGACATCCGGCAGAGATAAGCACTCTGATAGGCATGCAAGAAGGTCAGATATAAAAAAAAAAAACTTTTCGTCAAATCTCATAAAGACCTGGCGTAAACTACCACTCCTAGACAAGTGTCCTCCTACCAGATGGAAAGAGGTCTATCAACAACCGCTTTTTAACAATAAATGGATTAAAGATTCTCTAGGAAGATCATTACAGTGTATGGATTCTCCCTGGAGAGGGTGGGTGAGAAGAGAGATCCTCATAATAGGCGATATCCGGTGTGGGGAGACTAATGAGTGGTGCGTCCCCTCTCAACTACAGGCGAGGTTGAAATATTGCAGACTTTCTAAGGAAGCTTTAGACTCTTTAATCGACCTCATTCCAGTGGATTGGGTAAGGATCTTAAAAAAATGAAGTGTGCGAGAATTGTTGCGTCGATTTGTTGTGTCCGTGTGGTGTTGTGTGTGGTGTGGGTTGCGTTGGATACTAACAACCTTGTAGGGGTGGGGTGGATATTATAACCAGTATGGTTCCACTTTTGAACATCGTGTCCTGGCTGTAGTGGATAAGATATTTGGCTCTTGTAAGCACGGACGAGGATTTTGGCGCGCTGTGCGGATCTATGAACCATATTGATGAGAAGCTGCAACTGTTGGGGTCAGGTCCCACTTGCAAGACTTCTTCATTCATGACTATTGATCTTCGTAATTCATGGTCAGAAGAATCCATACAAGCAGGTCCTCGCCCTTGGAAAGAGTGTCCCGCATTCCACAAATAAAACAAAACATTGCTGAAAAATGGTTTCAGGCTTCAGGGTCCTGCCAATCTTGTCAAACATCCTTCACACAATGGCATCCTCCAAGTTTTTTTGTCTGTTGCTCAAATCCAGTAGTGGCGGTCTTCTGCTGGATATCACCATACTTGATGGACTGCACATATTACTTTTTTTTTTTTTCATAACTATGGTTGCGTCATACTTTTCAGTTTTGATTTGCGACCGAAACAGGGGTTTTGCAGTATTGTCGCCGACGGAGTTATAATTGCAATCTAGTCACAAAGGTTTTGAAAGTACTTGTTTTTCCACACTGCATCTATGAATTTTTAATTTCTTTTTTGAATTCACGTGTACTCATCCGTCCTTTTAGCTTTTGCACATTGCCCTTCTCCTTCACCGACGGTTCACCGGACAACTTCCTTGATTCTCACTTGCCGTCTCCATGTAGCTTTCCTTCCTTGCTTAATGAGTGTTGACTTTGAGAGCCTGTGCATTATATTCTCACATCTTCCTCCGACATCTCTATCTTCTTCTTTCTCTCAATCTTTTGTCCCTCCCTCCCCTACTTGATTTGTGTCTCTTTTTATGCTAGCTTTCCTGTTTATTTTCTGCCTCGTTCTTGGATCGGCTCCGTATGGATCAGATCATTGCATGGAGAGCGGTGTGGGTACGAGTACCCTTACAAGGGTATTCACCTTGTTTTTTGCAAGTGACAAAAAATAAGCTTGGCTTAAAGTCTCAAAATACGCCACGCGAGTCACGACAGTGTGTCACTTGCGCCGACTAAGTGGTTGACTAGAGATAGAGAGTGTGTGGGCGCACAAACATAAGGCGCGCGTAATCTCTTTTTTTGTTGATGATTGTAAAGTCGGCGTGATTGTCGACCAAATTGTTGTTTTTTTATTTGAACTATGATTAAATGACATTTTATTTCGACTGATACATTTGGCAGCGACATGTGCGCTCGTACAGAGGGACGACATCGGCGACGACGAGACTTTGAGTAATGGTCAGAGTATACGAGGGAGTAGGCGCGGAGAAGGGTGTGGAGCTTGACGGTAGTGGGATTAGTCGATAGGCCGAGGTGTGGCTTTGGAAAGTCTCAGTAAACCCGCACGCCGCGTGATACCCGCTTATATAGGTGTCCGCTAATACTAGACCCAACCTTAGGCCTAACACTATTGGTTACGGTGTCAGACTTTCATCCAGGAGAGTTAGGGATTGAGACCAACGGGCAACAGCGCAGGGATATTGAAGCAGCGCAAAGGAACCGAGGGGTTGAGGGCCCGACGGGGCTATCCCCCATGGATTTGTCTGCCCACGGGGCATAGGTTTTCTCTTTTTTTTCCACCTAGCTTTTTGCCTTTATTTTTTAGATTATTATTTTTTTACTATTGATATTATTGATTATTTTCATTTTGTTTATCCTTCTAAAAGTCGGCCGCAACATCGTTTTTTTTTTGGGGTTTGCCCAGACCCCGCGTGTTCGGAGATGCTGGCGAGTTTCTTTTAAATCCTGCTTACCTTGAAAACGAGGACCCAGAAGTTCAACGTGCATGCGAGTCGACGCCACAGGGAGAGGGAACCTATGTGTCATGGGCCCATTGAGCATGCCAGTTGGGGCCCCAAGGGGTGGCGAACTGTGCCTGGGCGTAATGGGCCTGGGCACAATGGCGGAGGCCACAGGCACATGGAGCCTATGTCCACTTCGGACTTCAAAGTCCTCACCTGAATATTTACTATTACCACCAAGACCTGCCCTGGGACCCGCCTAGTCTAGCCCACGTTGCAGGCTTCGCAGCAATGTTCCTGCGCCCTCCTACCCAACAGGGCGTCGGATATCACCCCGGCAGTCAGGCACAGGTCGCGCGTTGTAGGCGCTCACTACTTCCGGAGTTGACTAGTCTGGCGGGCATTTCGGTATGGTCTTCTTGGACCTCCGTGGCTATCATTTTGCAGTTTTTGTCGATCAGTACTCTCCGTGGTGTTCGGATTAGGGCACAATTCAGCGCAGATGTAAGAAGAAAGGCAGAGGAACTGAATCCGTCGTGGATTCGCGCCGAGGTACGAACGACAAAGGCTATGGCGAAAAGGTGAAGATGGCGGGGCGCAGTCGGAGAGGTGCAACCCTTTTGATTCTTGGCCGTTCTTGGTGAGGTAGGAAGCGATTTTGAAGTTTTTAAGGGTGGCGAGTGCAAATTTGATGTTAGGTTTACTGAAAAGAGAGGAAGGCGCGTGAGGACGGTGAAGGAGGGAATAGGAAGCAAGAAGTTCGCCCGATTCTCGATTAGAATCGGGTAGGAAAAGACGGAATGCCGGGGTTATTGAACGAGGCGAGTCTAACTATGACATTAGATTAGAGGGTTAGTAAGTGGATTAACTTATTGAAGGAGTAGAGGCATGCGCTATACTGAGGAGGAAAGTGAGCGAACACATATTTTCGCATTTTTGCAGAAAAACTCATGTTGAGTGTATCTTGTGGATGAAGTAGACCCACTTTGTCTCTCTATGTGGGGTGACTGACAGACAATGTATGTTTCCTACATTCTAGCGAAGGAAGCCAAGTTTAGTCTGTTCTCATAACTAGACTCTCTCTTCAAGGTGTTTGTTATGCCGCGATGCCTTTCATGTGTCCTTGCGGTAGATTCCTTCTCACATTGCACGTTGGTCGGCTGCCCAGTTAACCCGCGCAAGGAAACTGTCGGATTGCGGACCAGGAAACGAGTGGTGGAGTAAAGAGGCTTAACGCGGGCGATCTACTTGCAGACGCGTTCTGTGCGGTTGCAAGGTTCGTCTTCGAAGCTCGCGTGATCGTGCTGCTACAGTGACCAAGCTAGTATTGCGGTGGGTTGTTTGGGTCGACGTTCGAGCCGGCACGGTCAGAGCTGTATTTGATGTCATGCCCCTTCGCTTTCGAAGAGGTTGAGTTCGCCGTCTGTGGGTCGTGTCTCCCTTACTCCGGCAGAAGCCTCGGTTTGGTTCAGCCTAAGGGAAGCAGTTTCTCTCTATCCGCTTGCGTGCGTGGCCTGAAAGAAGTGTATCTAACTATGTTCTAGCGGAGGTGCGGGTACATGAACTATGTTTTAAGTAGAAGGGAAGACTCTGGATACGTGCGCTGGTAGGTGTCGAGCGTATGTCCTCACTAACAGTCAGTTGGACACTTCGGTACCCAACTTGTTGGATGTCAGTGTAGTTTTGCCTTCAAAGCACGCGCCCAACTATCGGGTTCCCTGCGTGACTTGCGAATCTGAGTTTTCCTCCACGCACGATGTTCATTGGAGAGTGAAGATGTGCCAATAAGCCAGCCGCGAGAGGATTACGTGCGAGTAAGGAAAGAGAAAGATCGAACTTACCTGAGTTGCTGTTTGTAATCATTTGTAGCAGTTCACAACTAAAACAAGTGAGCGGATGCGACAACCTGTGTTGGGTTTCGTGTCCTGCTCTCACCTTCCGGGGGGGGCTAGCCTGCAAAATGGGAGTTTGCCCAAGCTAGAGGGTTGGTTGCATATTCAATATCCACAAGCTCTCCCTTTGTTGTTGTTTACATCGGTGGAGGTTCTATGGCTAGTGCAGCACAGTTGTTATAAAGTATCGCAGGGAGTTGTGTTGGGTCTCGCCGAAAATCATTTGTGTTTCAAATAGAGCACTGAGGGAGTACTCTATCTAAGCAGAACCATTTCCAAGTGGCGTGACCACCTGTTGGTTGAGAGGCGGAGTGCGGTGAGTTAGGAATAGAAATCCAGCTTGGAGAGCAGGTCATCGTTGTCATTTGGAGGATTGTCAGAGAGTCAATGACAGACAGTTGGACTTCAGTTGACCAAGCTGTTGCGCACTTTGGCCATCATTGTGGGCCCCCCAAGCGATTGAAGGGATCGATGTCCTCTCACGCGAGTCTGAGCGCACCTTCCTTGTATCTGAGCGACTAAATGCTTCTTTCTCTGCCCTTCTTACTCTCAGTCTAGTCTTTTGGTTCAGATAGGAAGGCGGCAGCCGGGATTGCAACTCGTAATCCGTACCAAGGCCTCTGTGGGAGGTTGCCCCACCGATTGCGGAAGCTCTACCGGAACCTAGACGAGGTTCTGGAGGCAGGGAACTGAGTGGTAATCTGCACCTCTTCCTTCTATAAACCCAGCTAAAACCCCTACTTGTACATCTTTCGATAGTTTGACTGAGTATATTACATGCATCCCTATTGAGTTTATGTTTGACTTTCTGGACTTAAATCAGAGTTAAGTAAAGGAATGTATGCGCAAACTCGGCTTAATTTTTGTTGCTTGTTTGAATTCAGATGAGAAAAGGGTTATGAATTGGGAGAAGGTGGGAGGAAGGTGGTTTTGCTTGTGATTGTCTGAGTCAACCAAAGGTTGGGCTTAGTTTCTAAGTTGAATGACCATGTGCTATGTTTTATCTCGATTGCCTGGAGGACCAGACTTTGTTCATAAGTTGGATGGTCTGGTTGCTCTGACTTGCAAGAAATGTATGTGTTTGTTTTTTCAGCGACGAAGTTTTGTTTCTAAGTTGAATGGTTTGGTCACCTTGATTTATTTTAGGGTTTTCTGAGTGAGACTGGATTTTGTTTCTAAATTGAATGACCCAGTCTTCTTATGTTTTTTTATTGTTTGTGAGAAAAGTAGTTTGAGCTTTGTTCCTAAGTTTGATGACTCAATTTTTTTTTATTTTTTTTTAAGGGAGTAAGGCGAAGGGCCAGACTTAGTTTTTAAGTTGAATGGTTTGGTCTGGAGTTATATTCATGTAAAACCAAGGAATAATTCTACCTATACTCTACTATTATTTTACTTACGAACAGGTTAATCAGACTTTGTTTCTAAGTTGAATGATCTGACTGTAGCTTATCACAATGAAGAGAGTACAAATTAAAAATATTAATTGATGGTAAGATGGGGCAGACTTAACTTTGTTTCTAAGTTTAATGGTTCATTCTTATGCTACCTTAAAAGACTAAGAGCAGAAAGTTATATATAACTTGGCTACTTTAAACAATTCAGAGCGACTATACATTGTTTCTAAGTTGAACGACCTAATCATATGCCTAAAGAAGAGAAAAGTAGCAGTGCCCTATGTTTGTGTATATTCAATGGTTGAGCTAGACTTTGTTTCTAAGTTGAATGGTCTAGCTTTACACCTTATGTAAGTTGGGTATAAGGGATAAATCATTGAGAGAATAATATAATATGAACTATTGTTGACACGGTTTAACTCTGGACCGAGTGAGAGTAGTTATCATTGTGGTATGAACTTGCATGTGGCTGAGTATGAGTTCAACTTAGGTTGAGTTTCAATTTCAGTTTGATAGGTAGTTGCTTTAGATCCTCGCCACGTACTAGAGTTATAGGAGTCAGTTCAATTTGTGCATTTTATGAGCTACTCTTTTTTACTTGGGTCAATTTTCGCATTTATTGGGATTCATTTATTTCACTCGAATTTGTATAAATTTTGAAAAGTTACTTTTCCTATGGGAAGTGATGTCGAAATTTCTACAAAACCAAGAATTTCGTTAACTTTTGTTTTTTCAAAGTTCAACTCTTAACTAAGTTTATATTTGGCTTAGTAGAAATCTAGACAATTTTTTTTTCTAGGGGAAGTGCTGCCGGAATTTTTGCTAATTCAGGGAGTTAGACAAAATTTGGCTTCAGAAAGTCAAAATCATTTCAAATTATGTATTTAACTTTATATTAATTTTGGAATGACACTTCTCTAGGGCAAGTGTTGTCGAAATTTCTACAGATCTAAGGAGTTAGTTAAATTTTGTTTTAGTAGAAGTTCAAGTCTTACTTCTAATTCTTATATGGCTTAGTATAAATATGAGAATTCTATTTCTTTACAGGAGATGCTGCCCAAATTTTTATTAATTCAGGGAGTTAGACAAAATTTGACTTTCTAGAGTTAGGGATTATTTCACATTTTATGTTCGAGCAAGTATAAATTATGAAAAGACACTTTTCCTACGGGGAGCACTGCGCAAATTTTCTTACTTTAGAGGTGTTAGATTATTTTCTGATAGGAGAGATTCTAACGATCCACCCTGTGTACGGGGATGCTGCCAAAGACCTTAGTCTCCTTAGACAGTTGCCTAAAGGTAGACTTAGACTGAGTTTTGAGAAAGTTTTGAGTGAGAATGTGATATGGGGGTCCATTGTCCATACACTTATAGTTTAGCCTTGCGTATTTGACCTGTCATGTGTTACAGGTCCTCTTTGATCATTTCGATTCAAGTTTGAACCATGTCAGCTTGATCCCGCAAGGATCATCTTCTGTTATCACTGATAACAGGTCGGTTATCGATTCGTCGGTTTACGACTCAACTCTAATTCACTCTCGCTACTCATTCTAAAGGCTTTAGCCCTGTGGTTTGAATTGTTTCGTCGGGTTTTCACCGAGACTTTATTGAACGATCATTTAACAAAGATACTGATAATTTTATTATGGAAGGTTTGACAAAGATTGGGGTTTGTGTGGCTAAAGCAAGGAGTATGAGCGAAGAGAGTGGTTGAATTTAACCCCGTGTAGTGCGTGAACTTGGTTGAATCTTTGATGTGATTGCAGATATGTTTGTGGTTCGGACTTTGAATTTGACTGCCTGCAATCACATATATATGGTTGAGGGGAGTCCCACTGTGATTGTGAGATGTGATCGTCTCGTGTTTATTAACCCTTTTATATATATATATATATATATATATATATATATATATATGTACACCTCGAGTGTCCGCACGACATGGTGTGAGCGCGTGCGAGGATTGAACTGATTTTGTGTTTGAGAGGGGAGAGAGATCCCCTTTTACCCTTTGCTTTTTAGAATTATTATAGTTGGATGTTCGAGTCTGTGACAACCGTCAAAATCAAACCCCTTGATTTCTCGCCAGGCTCTAAATGATGGAGCTCGTCTCCAGGGCGATAAAACCCGACTGCCACAACAGGCAGAAACTTGTGTACCACCCACTCTTCGCAAGGTGCAGAAGAGGGTATGGTTTTCAACCGCCTTGGTGGTTGTCTATCCTCGAGAGATTAACCCCTCAAGGTGCGTGTCAGTCGACACTTGAGTGTCGAAAGTGACCCTTGAGACCACTGAGGACCATGTGATTATGGGTACTACATAATACTCCATCGTTGCGATTGCTTGCGTAAGTTTGTATGGGTAGTCGATATGAGAAAGTCCTGCGTCTGCGCGGTTTTATCTTAAGTCTCGCGCGTGACGCCTAACCGATTTCCGTACCAAAAGGTTATGGGTTAGATACTGAAGAGACTAGGAGTGTTTGTTTGTGTGAGTAATTTGATTTTATGTTTTTAGTGTAGTGTAACGCGTGGTAAGAAGGATGCGTCCTAATCGACCGACGACGAGTCGCGCTCGGGACTTCAGGCCCCCGATGCGTCGGTTCACGTACGGGTCAGATAGAGGCGTCAGATCTCGCGTACTCCCTATGCTACAGCGTACGAGAAACGCCCTCGCTGGACCACCTCTGCGATTGCAACTGATTAACTTTCATACGTGGTTCAATAGCTCGGCAGGGATACACGCACCTAAGGGATGGTGACAGCTCCCGCAGGTGGAGGTAAGTTGTACCTCGCGTGGTGATATCCTATCGTAGGGGTTCGCGAGAGGTATGGTTGGCGCACTCGGTCGGAGCGGCGACAAAAACTTCATTTGCACCGCGACAAAGGATAAAGACTTGCACGAAATCCTGCGTGACATAGACGGGAGGGTACCCCTGCGGGACCGATGCGCACGACAACGACTACATACTACCCCCTGTTGTGGTCCAATAATGCATGCAGCCCAGACCTTTCCTCCTCTCTCTCCTTCTCCTCCCCTTTTTCTTGCCACCACTTATCTCACGCATGCATGCAAGCGACATCTCGCAAACAAAGTTATCTCTCTCTCTTTTCACGCAACTAGCCAGCTCAGAATGAGTGGCTGATGGTTTTGGTGGTTGGTGGGTCGAAATGGCTCGATGCATCAATCATGGTTGGGCAGAATCGCCACGTCACTGCGACAGATTGCAAGGGGTGTGTGAACTTGCACGGTTGTCGGATTTGCGGCGTGACGATTACCAAGGTTTTTGTGGGTGCCCAACTTATGGAGTGATTGATGGGTAGTTCAGTAGGTTTTCGGTAGTGCACCATGTGTGTGAGAGTGGGATGGCGTACTTACCTTTTCCTTGTGTTTTTGTTGATGGCCGAATACTTCTCGACTCTATGGTTTTATCCCGGTATTGGTTCTATGTATGGTAGATTGAGTCTAACGAGTGAACTAATTGGAGTATGTTTGGATTATGTGACTGTCTGTCTTTGTGATTATGGAAGTTGTTTGATGGATTGAAGCATATGTGATGAGGTTATTTTTTCTCCCTCGTTCACATAATTGAGATTTGTGAGTGCAGGCATGGATCTTTTCCATTCTTGGTTAATCACGGCCGCGGTCGTGGGTGTGCATGTTTAAATTTCATGTGTATGATTAGGGTTTTTTAACATGACCTTCAATTTTGTGCGGACAAATGTGTCTGATCCTCCCTATGCGTGCAAGTATCCAATGTTCGCTTGCTCGTTTTCCCTTAAAATGAGCAGTGGACGAGTGTATATGAGTGGGATGTGCACGAAGCGACGACGGGGATGTGTCGGTCACATCTTTTCCAAAGCTAATATCAGTGGATGGGCTTTGTGCAATCGGATTTTGTGATTGTGGAAGTTTTTTTTTCCCATTACTTGCTCATTTTGCCATATCACGAGCTCACTCTCTTTTGAGGTCCTCCCTCCATCGTTATTACGAGTCGCTGCCACAAGAAATTGAGCTTTTGTTGATTTGGTCCATGGCATTAAGGCTTGCTGGAAGGCGAATTGATTGTGTGGTTGTGTGGATGATTGCCAATTGGTAATCGCTAGTGATGTCATCGGAAAGTTGAGAGGTGACGTATTGTTTGTTGGTTGTGCGACAACCTGCCTGTTAATTTGGACGGTTATAGCCACACTGCCGCGATCCGGCCCCTGGAACGAACGTTGTTGCCCTCGCTTTGTTGAGTCAGTTTAGGAGAAGGTGGCCCTAACTTCCTTCTACATTCTGCTTGAGTCTCGTACTCTTACGGACAACCTTCCATCACAGTACACACCGTGTCACACCCCTACTTCACACTCACTCCCTACAAGGACACTCACCACCCTCCATGGTGATGCCTACGTAGAATGATGCTTCCCCATACCCATCATCAGCCTACCTTGGCGGACAACCCTCGTGGACACCAGTCCCAGACACCAACGTTGGGCAAGTGGATTCAACCTGGATGAAGCACTCTCAAATGAGCCTCATCTCATGGGCATTTTGGAAGCTAGGAGTAATGAGGCCCCATGAGCCCGTTGTGTGCTACTTATCCAAGGGTTCATGCTTGGAATACCCCTACTTGAGCTACCACAAGCAGTGTATAATGGCCATTTGGCCAAGGTCTGACCTCTGGGAACCCTACCATAAGCCCTTCACCCCCATCTAGTATAGCCGCAATCTGCATATTTGTGTATTAGTGTCTGTGCTAGTCTGTAGTCTGTCAAGTTGTCCATATTCCTTACTTAGCTATGTAAACAGTTGATACAATGTGACACTCAACCTCACGCCCTGGGCGACGTCCTGATCGGAGTGGTAATAGGCTCAGAAGTGCGATTTTGGTGTGTGCTAAGGATTTTAGGAAAAGGGTTGGAGTCCCAGGTCGGAACCGAGATTTGCTGTGGTGGGTTTCACCAGACTGTACCCAGGAATTCGACCCACTAATCAAGGTTCCTCAAGACGTGGGGGCAAAAAGGCAATTACATCTTTTCCCAATTCTAGTTCTTCATCGTAATGCAGTGGTTCATAAGCGTCGCTGCCTCCGCCTTCCACAACTTAACGTCTTTGGAGTGTATGCGGGGTCTTGTTGGGCTTCACGCTTCTCCTGTGGGGTTTGCACAACTTGGAGCCCGAGGAAGACATCCTCAATCGAGTGTGCCTTGCCTGGTAATCTTCGTCACTGCGAACCCGGTAAACGAACCCGCTTTGCCGTTAGAAATCTTCAAAACGACATTTAGAGCCACCTAAGGGGAGTAGAATGGAGTACGGGGGAAAGTTTGTGTCAATGATGACAAATCTAGATCCGATGAAGGCCGAACAGTCCTTCCTATCCGGGAATCGATAAGGACGACTTATTTGAGTGATTGCTTCCAGATATACCACTCACAGACTCGTGGCTTGATTTTGTGATAAGGAAAAGGGGCCAAGATACTGCGGAGGGACGATAATCAAGCGGGTCAATTACAAGGAACTGTGTAAAGAAGTCCATAATCGCAAGACACACATGAGTCCAACGCAGTAGATGCAACCCCGATCATATTCGAGAAACTAATTGCTCATAAATGTATCTACATAATTGAATTGCAAAAACAACAATTTATTTTCTTTTTTTTTTTACATTTTCACAAGACTCCCATCCTACCACTCCAAATTTTTCTATCAGCATTCTGTAGAATAAAAATGGGTGAGTGACATCATTCAACCAATCCATGCAATGACATACATACCACCTGAATCATCAAGGAAGGATAGAGAAGAGTCAATGGTCAGATTTGACAGACATGAACAAAGATCATTCCACTTGAAACCAAGAACACACTGTAAGGTGAAAAATACAAAATCTATTTCTCTTTCTCTTCTAAGTTTTTTCCATATCCACACACAACAACGGTGCGAACCAGATTTCAACTTCGACACGGACAGCCCGTCGGCTTAATACACAGGCCATCAAACTTTCAAATTTCAAATGTCTTTTCACCCAAGTTGTCGCACAAGAACTTCCCACCACGACAAATGATACAAAATTAAAAGGTGAGAAAAATGTTGATGCGTCATCCAGTTTCTGCGCTCTCTGAGTAGGAAGTAGGAGCTCTAGAAGTAGGGAGGGTGAACGAAGCAGCCTAGAGGACAAGATGGTGCTCCAGGATAGGAACTGACATAGCCACAGCCCCAACAAACAGTGTTACAGTACTCATGAGATGTATCCAAGGGACACTGGGCCCGGTTTCCAGCCGCAAGTGTTGCTCCCGACGAATGGATGGAGCAACCCGACAGGCAAAGCCTCAATTTCGGTGGTTCTCTTACCACCACCGGAACAGAGACCTTGTATAAGGGTTTTTATTTAAACAAGTGGACCTGTTGTTGTCACACTGCTGCGACGGAGGAGAGGGACGAACAGGGGGGCAGGGCTGTTGTTGTCATACTGCTTGGGTTTTTTTTTTTTTTCCGTCATATTCGCTATACACTAAAAAAAAACATGATTGTGGCAGAGTGTTTCTGACCGATGAGGAAATTGTGTGTGTGTGTGTGTGTGTGTGTGTGTGTGAGAGAGACATAGAGACTCTCTCTCTCTCTCTCTCTCTCTCTCTCTCTCTCTCTCTCTCTCTCTCTCTCTCTCTCTCTCTCTCTCTCTCTCTCTCTAACACACACACGCGCACGAGCGCACGCTCAGGCACGACCAATTCAACAGTTTCATGTGTGCATCAACTGAGCAGCCTGCCAATGTGCAAAATGAGAAGGAACCTTCTTCAAAACATCGGAAAAAGAAATCCCGGTGCGAGTATGGACTAAGGAGCTGTCAGATGCAACCCCTTCCTGTTTCCCCTCCCACTACTTCTCCCGCTCCTTCTCCCACTCCTCCTCCCGCTCCTTCTCCCGCTCCTCCCACTCCTCCTCCTCCTCCCGCTTCTCCTCTGTCAAACAACGTGACAAAGATCCCGCCAGAGCTCCCGCTCCTCCTCCCTCTCCTCCCTCCTCTCCTTCTCCCGCTCCCCCTCTTGCTGCTCCTCCCGCTCCTCCTGCCGCTCCGCCTCCCGCTGCTTCTCCTGCTCTTCCCCCGTTCCTCCTCCCCCTCTTCCCGCTCCTTCTCCCACTCCTCCCGCTCCTTCTCCCGCTCCTCCCACTCCTCCTCCTCCTCCTCCTCCTCCTCCTCCTCCCCCTCCCGCTCCTCCTCCGCCAAACAACGTGACAAAGATCCCGCCATAGCCCCGCTCCCGCTCCTTCTCCTGCTCCTCCCTCTCTGTCTCCCGCTCCCCCTCTTGCTGCTCCTTCTCCCGCTGCTTCTCCTACTTTTTCCCCGTTCCTCCTCCCGCTCCTTCTCCCGCTCTTCCTCCCGCTCCTCCCGCTACTCCTCCACCTATATCTCCTCCCTCTTCTCCGCCTCCCGCGCATTCGTAAACCCCTCCCCATTTCCTTTCCCACTCCTCCTCTCGCTCCCTCTACGGTCCTTCCTTCCGCGTCTCCTCCGCCCCTTCCCGTTTCCCCTCATGCTCCTTCTCCCGCTCCTAACCCCCTCCCGGTTTCCCTGCCACTCGTCCTTCTCCCGCTCCGCCTCCCCCGGCTCCTCCGCCCCTTCCCATTTCCCCTCCCGCTCTTTCTCCCGTTCCTCCTCCCGCCTCTCTTACCACTCCTCCTTTTCCCACCCCTCCTCCCGCTCCTCCTCCGCCAAACAACGTGACAAAGATGATGTGATAAGCCAGGATCCGTACTCAGCGGCTTCCTGTACCCTAGCCGTGGCAAGAAGGGAAGATGGTGCGGGGATGCAAAGTGGGGGAACGGGTTTACGCGACGTGCAAAAATTTGAAAAATAGCCACTCGCGCCAAAAATCAAAATTCCTACCCACACTAATTCCTAACTTTTTCTTGGATTTCTCGGCATGGTCGCTAACCGGCCACGCGAGAAAGACATCAAGGGCAGTTATGAAAAAAAGAAAAATAAGTCTTTGTTTCGTCCCTCTTCTCTCTTCAAGAAGGAAGATGCATTTCCTTCTTGCTTGCATTCCTACCCACACTAATTCCTCTCCTTACCTATCATCACGAGCGATTGGCTGTGTAATTGGGATGGTTGGATCAATGTGGTGAGAGCGGAAGGCTCATACCACTTGAACGCCCACCCCAATCACATAGATCGTTCATCTCGCCTCCTTCGATCCTCTTGGAACCCCGGTCTTTCTTCCGTCCTGCTCATCTACACCCCATGCTACCCGCACCTCACGCTGGCACCCCACCGCCTTCCGCGCTATAAATTTTTGCAACCCCTTCCTCTCGCTCTCTTTGATCTCGTCTGCAAGCTGTGCGAGCTATGCGCAAGGTCCGCAGCGTCGAACAGGCTTGACGAGCCCAAGTGAAGCGGTGGTGGAGATCATACGCCGGCAGCGGCAGGGCCTTATGGCTATGGTTGTCGAAGGTTGTGAGGGATTGGGGGTTGGGCCCAGGGCGGCCAACTATGGGAGAAATTATGTGTACTAAGGACTCGCTTTTATCTCCATTGCTGCTTTGTTTCCGTGTGATGTGTGTGTGGTCCCGATGCATGGGTATTCTGTCGTATGCATGCGGTGGTACGAGAGTTTATGGATGATTGAATGTCTCATTGTCCAGAGGAGCTTGATGAGTGTGTGTGTGTGTGCACTCATAGGCTCGTTGGTAGGGATTGTTGGTTGTCGACCGTCTGCATGAATGCATGAGTGTGTTGGTCCCTCCTCCCTTCCTTGATCCCTCTTTCGTTCTTGACGCAGAGTGTACGCGCGGGACTTGCGCCAACCCCCTTTTTTTTCCTCTCTCTCTCCCAGCACGTGCAGATCGGGATCTAGGCGAAACGGGTAATTTCGCTCGGTAACTGGAGAGATCGGTCGTTCGTGTCTCCGCGACGCGGCTGATATCTCTTCAACTGAACAAACCCCGGATCCCGACTCCGCATTCGGGTTGACACACACACACACACACACACACACACACACACACACACACACACACTCACACACACACACACACAGAGCTAGGCGCACCATCTTTGTTTGTTTTCTTTATATTGATCTTTGTATGGAGTCCACGCTCGTCCCCACGGACGCAAGCACGGGCCCTTGCCTGTGCTCCACCTTTGTGCCGGTCTCCTGCAACGTGCTACCGTCCTTCCCGATCGCAGACAACGACAGCGTGTACTGCGACGCGGAGTTGCGGAGCGCTCTAAGCCGGACCGAGCAGATCCAGCTGCATAACCCTGCCATGGCCTGCCATATCGGAGGGAGTGGGTTTATGTTGATTGACCGGTTCTCTTCCCCTTGTGACGAACCACTTTCTGTAACGCGCGAGTTTCTGCGCAGTTGCAAGGAGGGGTCCTAAGCTGGGAAGATTGGGCCAATTACGGAAAATCGAGATCGGTGGAAAATTGTATCAGTAACCTTGCTTCTTCGTCTTTTTCGTCGCTTCTTCGGGGTTGGGTGTGTCCTGGGACGGCCGCCGGCCGGTGGATTGATTGGTCGGATGGTTGTTTGGTGCGACGCCACACGCGCGCACAATTAATATCGACGTCGTTTCTTTTGGTTCGGTTTCGATCTTTTGGGCGCGGACATCGCGCGGGAAATTGCTTCTTTGTTTTTTGAAATTCCTCTTGAATCTTTTTCGAATTTTGTCGAGCCCCCAATGGCTCTCGGAATTTCGTACTTTCCTTCTGAACTCGTGCTTCTTTTTGCTTTCTCGCATTAGATAGGAATTTAGGAATTTAGGAATTAGGATTTTCCCTGCTGCGTGGCGCCTTTTGTTTACGCGCTTCTTCATGCTGCTGCAACGGAACTCTGATTAGCAGGCGCCCTTAATCGCGTATGTAATTGTAATTTTGGGCGGACGCCATTGTAACTGTATCTCCCTTATTGCACTTCGTCTCTCCCGCCCTCCCTCTCTTTCTTTTGCTGAAATTTTGTAAGCCGCGGCTTGCATGCTCGGATCGATGCGTGGAGAAGGGTTACGTCCCCCACGCCGCGGCCGATCATGCAGAACACAGACATTCCCTCTCTAATCCTCACTCTAAGTCCTGGTAATTCCGTGTTCTTTGTGCATGCATGCACGCTATAAATTTCGGTTGTGCGATTAGTCAGCTCTCTTAACCGGTTGTTGGAAGCTCGGGGTTGCGCGATCAGGAAGGGTCGGCACACGAGCGAAGTAAGAGGTGAGTAGAGTAGGAGCTGGGCGACCCGATGGGCTGGTGCCGAACGCGCGGGATTGACGTGGGCCACGACGGACAGTGGGCACGGGTGAATCCGACGGGTGCGGGAGGACTAAGCGGGGTGACAACTTCGTGGGTTGGTGCGTGACGACAGACTGTCCGCATCGGAGAGAGAGAGAGAGAGGAAGAGAGAGTTGAGGTCGATGGACGTGGATTTGCTATTTCTTTGTCTCTTCCCCCTCTTCACTTGTGTACATACATTTTGATTGCGGCTCCGGGCGGTTTGCCCGTTCTTATTTTCGTTTCGGCTTTCTGAGACTTGGGCTTGTTTTTTTTGCTCACACTTGTCTTTGCTATGGCATTATGCGTATGATTATCAAATGTATGGATGTATGAATGTGTGGATGTGTGGATGTGTGGACGTTATGCCTGTCTATATTGTCCTTGCCTTTTGTTTGTGTCGAATCTTTGCCCACTCCTGATGCAGTTGTGGATGGGATAGGAATATGGCCCCGACAACGATTTTGTCCTCATTTTTGCTTATCTCACGATGACGGTTGTGATATGGTTGCATCTTGCATAAGCCGAAGCAATTAAACCGCGAACGCCGCGCGAGAACACGTGTAAACGCGATACGAGTCGCGCCCTTACACGCATTCCTGTGCGGCGACTCGCTGCCCCAGAAAGGAGTCACGGCGAAACCATCATCCCGTACGAGCACGCTGAGGGGCCACTGAGTCGGCCTGTCCTACACATGCTCGTGCGCGGTGACGATAACCCGACCCGCGCCTTCCCACCGGCAATGATACCATAACGCGATATTGGGGCTCAGACTCGTCTCATGACCCGGACTATTTCACCCCTATAATAAACAAGCAAATAAGGACCCGATACCCTTGTCACACGGAGAATCGGCTATGTCCGCGGGAATTCCACTGTGCCACCACTAGCGACCCTCGGTGCTCCGATTTCCCTTCCCCCGACCACACCTACTACTTCACCCACCCAGGACTTGTTGAGATTACCACCAGTTTCCCCCCTTTCCGCCTCCTTCTCCTGTACCATCAACTCAGTGTCGTTCCGTGGTCGGCCATAGCCCCCTATTGGCCCAATACGTTTTGCGTGAACTGCCGACGCAACGGCGCGCAGAGCACTCAAGAATTCCGAAGGCCCAACCCCGGCACGCGGCGGCCTGCGCCGCGTGGCGGCCCCCGACGGCCTAACTTTTCAGGACCACCTCCACCACGGAGGAATTTTCCCGTAACCCGTCGTCCAAAGTGTCCTGGTCCCATGGGACTGTGAGACCCTTGCATGCGCACCCCTCGTTTGCCCAATTACATTCATATCCTTAAGACTCCCCCACTTCCCCCAAAAATCCACCCTCCCCTGATACTACCCCACACGATCTCACAGTGTTGCCCTGGTCAGTAGCACACGCGACGTGGCGGCCTCAGTTTAAGTGTCGCTGGTGTCGCCAGGGGGATTCGTGTTCCTGGCGGAGATTAGTCCTGGGATACGAGGGTGCGGCTCGTTTCCCAGAACTCTCCCGCAACGTGGGCACACTCCCGGCTAATTTTCGAACTTGGGTTCCTTCGGTTTACCCCGCCCTTGGCGACCCCGCGCCAGGATGTCCGCACGGGCTCGACGAATCTGACGCCGAGGCATGAGATCTTCGAGCCGCCGCCCCAAGATCCGTGCGAACCAGGCGCCCCGGGGGACGGAAAACCATGTCCCTCGTCGTTTTCTTCCCTCTCCTTCCTTCCCTTTTTAATTGCTTCCCTTTTCGTTGATGATCGTACCGAAATTAGTTTTTCTCCCGTCCCTTGCCCTCGACGACGGCTCAAACCCCCAACAAGGCAACTCTCGGCCCAAAACAAGAATCCCCCGTTTCATCCGGGTGATTCAACCCCACGGCCAAAATCCTCGGCCACATCCCCAACTACTCTGATCGGCGTTCAGAGTACGGAACGACGCGCGGGGTGTGAGGTGCACATCACAATGTCGTTTCACCCAAGTTGTCGCACAAGAACTTTCCACCATGGCAACTGATACAAAATTAGAAGGTGAGAAAAAGGCCGATGCGTCATCCTGCGCTCGCTGAGTAGGAAATAGGAGCTCCAGAAGTAGGGAGGGTGAACAAAGCAGCCCAGAGGGCAAGATGGTGCTCCAGGATAAGAACTGACATAGCCACAGCCCCAGCAAACAGTGTTACAGTACTCATGAGATGTATCCAAGGGACGCTGGACCCGGTTTCCAGCAGGTGTCGCTCCCCACCAATGGATGGAGCAACCCGACAGGCAAAGCCTAAATTCAGGTGGTTATCTTACCACCACCGGAACATAGATGTGGTATAAGGGCTTTTATTAAAAAAAGAAAAAAGAAAAAAAAGGTGCATCCTAATTGCAAAATTAGACGGGGACAAACAGAAAAGACAGAATTGCAAGTTGCAGAATTACACTCCCCATATCGCAACTCAAGTTACAGTACAAAAATTCAAAAAGTTCCAAAAATAAGGGGCAACTTGATTACCAAGCCCCTCAAAATTTCACGGGCCTCTGTGCGAGGCCTTTTCGAGATCGCTTAGAAACCCGCGCTCGTACAGATCCTAGGTTTCCACAACTCTATGCTGGGTTTACCCCCTGCATGTGATCAGATGATTGGTCAGCTACACACCATTTTTTTCTGTTCTGGTTCTATGTCTGTGTCTATGTTGGTCTATCTGTTTATTCCAATACCGTAGCCATGTGTGTCAATCTGTATATGCCCGATGTATTCTGTGTGTGCTCAATTATCCACAGGTTCCTTCATCTAAGCTGCCTCCTACGCTGTAGAACTACCCTGCCACCTGTGCGGCAGCGGCCCTCACCTGCCAGCCAAGGCCGACCCTGCAAACCCAACCCACCTCCTAGCGATTCCAGGTAGACTACACCCCTATGCTGCATTTGCCCCCTACAAGGACACTCACCACCCTCCATAATGATGGATGCTCGCTCCCCTGGCACTACCCCTCAAGATCCCCACCCCCCCCCATTGGAAAGTGTCCTGCCCCCGTCAACCGCGGAAGACCCCCTGTATCGTATCCCGCTCTCATGTGCATCGTGCCAGGCTGGGCGACAAGTACGTCGAGGGTCAACCAAACAACAATCAAGTGTGTTCAGGGGCTAGGTCCCACTTGCACGAATTAAGAGATACCGATCGTAGATAGCAAGATCAACGGCTGAAATCTCCTAATTTGCGCAAGTGGGACCTTGCCCCAGGGGAGGGAGGATGAGGGTGGACAGAGATGAACCCGCCACCTCACCCTTGCAACACCAGAGCTCCAACCAACTGAGCTACCACTTCTTGCCCCTTATGTATCAAACCGTCCACAAGCGAGAATATAGGGGCGAGGTCCCACTAGCAATGTGGATTGGATTGAACTCCTGAATTTGGACGTGTTTGTGGAGAGGTGCAAAAAGGCCAGCTTGAACTGCTTTTCTGGATCTCTGCTTAAAACGCGTCCAAATTCAGGAACTTCATCCCATCCTTTTTGCTAGTGGGAACCTCGGCCCACAGGTGACTGGGACCTCGATCTGATCCAGCTATATCAGGAAAACATTCATTTACTTTACTTGGATGGATCAATCCCGAGGGAAGTCCTGTGTTGTTGATTTGATAAATATATATATATATATATATATATATATATATATATATATATATATATATTTAGCACAGACTGCACCCAACCGGTAGGTGGGTGATAATGGCCAGGGGTGAGCCGTACCATCAGGACCCAGCGAGCGGCATGCGAGTGCCCACCTCCTGTGCCTCCCCTCCGGCCCCCTCCGCTCCCCTCCCCCCTTCAGTACACGGGCCCAGGGGGCAAGTCCCAGTACCAGCGTTGAGCTACCTCAACGCCTGAATCAGGACGCTTTTGCGAACATGTGCAGAACTGGTGTTGAGCTTCCTGAACTGCACGTCTGCACTAACACGTCCAGATTCAGGCTTTGAGGTAGCTCAACGCTGCTACTGGGACTTGGCCCCAAACTTGTGGAGTTTTTTTTTTTTTTTTTTTTTTTAATCCTCAATTAGGGCCCAGTGCCCAAGGCAGAAAAACATTAACATACAATCTGTGACCTCAGGGGCGGCGAGGTCTCCACTTCATCCAGGAAGCCGAGCCCGTCCCCTGTGAAACATCTACTGTAACAAAAAAGGACCAAAGGAAATGTCCCCTATACAGCCATCAATAGATACCAAGCTGGGACAAGATGCCCAATAGTTTCTGAACCATTGTACTCCAGCTCTAGAGCCTTGCACATTGTTGACTCGTTTCTTCCAATCTAAAAAAATAATCTGTCGCAAAGAGCGTCTAAGCTTACTAAGAAGTTGCAGTAGAGAAGGACAGTCCCCATTTCGAACCACTGCATTACGCTGCTTCCAAAGTTGCCAAAGTATAACTGCTCGAACTGATTCAAAAACGTACGTTCTAGGTTTGGTAAGACAAAGGATGACAGAGCCAAATAAAATGACTTCTGAGGTCCATGTCACACCCCACTCCTTCGGAAAAATACAATGTTGTTGACAATGCTGCCAAACTGGTTGCACAATGAGGCAACTTTGCCAAAGATGGCATTGATCTTCTACCATGTGTACAGACGGACATGCTGTGCAGAAAGGCAAACCTGTCCGTCGTCTACGGAATAACATCTCCGCTGTGGGGACAACATTATGCATGATTGACCAGAGAAGTCCAACATGCTTCGTCACCATCAGAGTAGGCAACATCTTCCAGAAAGTTTTCAGTCTGTCCGGAATAATAGCATAACCCCTAGCTGACCATATTCTTGTAATCTCCCAATCAATATCACAAGTCGGTTGCAGTAGTGAATAGGCAAAACGAGCAGTATGTCGCAATAATGGGACAACAGTTCCAGGTTGCTTGGGGTTATCCCAGTACAAGTCTCGAGGATCTAGAAGCAGATCCTGAGCAGGTGTTTCTAGACAGAATGATCGATAAGTGGTATGTGTTCTTTGAATGTCTTCCAGTACGCAAACAACAACCAAACCCTGCAATCCCGAAATAATTGGAGCCACAGTTGATCTGTGCAAAAATGATCCAAGACCTGTATATCCATCATTAGCTTTCCAGCTTGTCATCTCCCATTGAGTCGGGGATGTTTGATGTTCTAGTCTCCACAGTCTGGTTGGCCTGATCTCTAAGTTGTCCTTGAGCCAAGTACCCGGTAGATAACGTTCCTGTTGCAACACTTGTTCCCACTCTGGCGGCAGAGCTCTATGTATGAGATCCAGATGATGCCTCCAATTCCACAGTCCGCGCAGTTGCTCTGACATTGCTTCATGTGTCTTCCAATTCTTTGCGGGGGAATCCCACAGATGTGCTAAAGTGGCAACCCCTCGCGCCATCCAGGAGTAGCCAAATGCAGATGGATCAGAAATGGGAAAAGGAAGGTCTTCTAAGAGGATGTAGGGGTTATTAAAAAGCGGTTGTGTTAATATCCTATCATAGCTATGGACTGGTGCAATTTTGCTAGGAAGAGCAGTCCTCCCAACCTGTAAAATGTTTCTCCATATTGGTGAGATTGCTCGCTTTCTGCAATATTCGTCAGTGAAAAGAGCTAATATAATTATATCCGGGTTAGAGGAGAAACCGAAGTCTCATGCTAGTCTCCAGACAGACAAGCTACATGGAGAAATCTTTCATAGCCTACGAAAAAAACAAGGCACAAGATGGGTTTCAGTCCCAGTTACCTCCGGGGGCAAGGTCCCGCGTGCACGGATTAAGAGATTCTGGCCGTTGATCTCTGCAATCTATGGTCAATATCGCTTAATTCTTGTAAGTGGGTTTCA
>BFEA01000233.1:1463008-1480207 GCA_003427395.1 Chara braunii
TACCAGCCTGCTGGCGTGCGGTCGATCTGAGACGTAATCGACGGGGACTTTTTGCCACACGACCACTGCCATGCCCCACTACCGCAAGCCTCGGCCATATATGCGGAGGCTGTGCTTTTGATCTACCAGCCTGCTGGCGTGCGGTCGATCTGAGACGTAATCGNCCATGCCCCACTACCGCAAGCCTCGGCCATATATGCGGAGGCTGTGCTTTTGATCTACCAGCCTGCTGGCGTGCGGTCGATCTGAGACGTAATCGGGCGCGCAGCAGTGGTGAGTAGTGGTTTAAGCAGATCAGGTGCTAGTGGGACCTTGCCCCTGCATTTTGGGTTTGTTTCACTGCCGTAGACTTACTCACCACACTGCACCATGGCAATCTACGGCCACAAGCTGTTGATAAGATTGTGTGTTTTTTACTTTTTACTACTTTTTAGTGCAGAGACAGGATCCCCTCAGTTGTTGTTCAACAATAACTTTTTTTTTTTTCTTTTTTCTTTTTTTTCTTTTTTCTTTTTTTTCTTGTTTTCTTTTTTTCTTTTTCTAACCCGCTGCCGAATCTGACATACAAGCTGCCCTTTGCTGCCTTTTTCTTTTATGATTACTTTCTGGCACTTTTTGCAACTGAGATTTCCAGGGCAGCTTCTACTCCAGGCCGACCTGAGAGTTTCAGGTCTGCCCTTATCCTCCTGCTGAGGCTCTTCTCCATTGGTGGGGACCACCAGCACCAGCGTAGCCCTCTTCACCCCTTGTTCTTCCATGCCAGGTTATCCATCAGTCCTAGCAAGCTGCGTGCCGTTTTCATATCCACATATGAAATATCGGGGGTTCGATTCCCTCTCATTCCGTTCACTCAGAAGCCCCATATATCACTCAGACCATTAACCAAACTGTAACAGACCCTTATACGCCAGCGTAAAAGGACAAGGCCTCACTGGTGCTATGTTCATGCTAAGAGAGCATGAACCAGGTGATCAGCACGGCCAGGTTCCTGTTCTTCAAGCATGAATATAGCAGCAGTGGGGCCTGGATACGGGGGAAAGAAGTGCACAGGGAACCCTTATACCAGCTGTATCGGCTGATCATCAGCATGCAGACCAGCCTGAACACAGCAGACTCCCTACTTGCTTGCCCTACCGTCTTCACGCGGACAGAACACCCAGTTATTATAGCTGTATTTGGGGCAACTTTCAGTCTATTAGACAGCAACAATGACTGGGCGTTCGGTTGGTGTGAAGCCGGTAGTGCATTTTGGACCTACTCTTATTTACCAAAAAAAAAAAAAAAAAAAAAAAACCTATTCCAGGTCAACCAATGGTGTGTCTGAGAGGGGGGGTAAGGGGTCTGGGGAGCCTGAGGCTGGCCTAGGGGTCGCGAACCATCTCTCTCCATCGAATTCTGAAAATGAATGGTTGGGTTTTCTGAGTTTTCTCCCCTCCATTATGGGGGGACTAAAGGCGAATACTGGGCATTGGTGGTTGACCAGGGCCCCAAGCGAAAACTGGAAACTGATGCATAGGTTGAGAGTTTGGACCCCCTCTCTGCTCCACAGTATTAGGAGGTACCCTTCTTTGCTTCAAGGGGAAGAGGTCTACTCACTCTAACGCCTCGACAGAAACCGAAACAACTGAGGAATGTATGGCGAGATAATTTAACGAAGCTTTTGAGTTCAAATAATGTTTATATTTTGAATTATTATTATTATTATTTTTTTTTTTTTGGAGAAACATAGCACTTGTCATTCGAAATGAGACCACTGGGGCCCGGGAACACACCCCTACATGTCAACCCAGTACAAACGTGCTGAGGCCAATACTCAGCATTAGGCTTCTGGAAACCGGGTCCAGTGTCCCTTAAAGGAATCTCCAAAAAAACAAAAATTGCAGAGTAAAACTATTGCAAATTTGCAATATAATATCCTTGCTGCGCAGGAAGACACCAGCATGTTTCTAAAATCGAAACACTATTGGCAAAGAACAACGAGCTATAAGCTGCAAATCTCGAAAATGCACAAAACAATTCACGAGAATTTTCAATTTAACCCTAAAATTATTTCCAAAAGCATGCTAAATTCTTAGATACAAATCCAATCTAAAAATTCAATCCAAATACATACTAAATTAAATAAATTTAGTATTTACTCTAAACAGAAATTGGGGCTGGGCGTACTAATATTCAATATTGTCTATAAAAAGACAAAACATAATGAGACTATCGGCGCGACTGACCGGGAATAATTCTACTAACACCGGAAGACTTCCTGCCCTAGTTATCAGTAGAACCTTTTTTCGTTCTTCCTGGATTTGGTATAGCATCTGCGGACCAACTACTGAGCATTATCAAGCAGGTCCTGCGCAAAATAACCGCTAAAAGTCTCTGCAAATTGCCCACATAAGTGATTCGCTCGGCTTACCCAGGAGGACTGATCAATGCTATTTTCTTAGCAAGGAGCTCGCTTCCTTTTTTTCGTGTGCGTGGTTTTAAGTTGTTAGCTCATCAGGCATTTCAGTTGGGTGGTTGACATGGTTGTCGGATTCTCTCATTGCAAAGAATATTGCCTGTGATTTGCAGAGACTACCGTAGTGCACATGTTGTCTGTGATTCTCAATTTTTTGTGTTTTTCTTGCCAATGGTCTTCTTCCCCCCCNCTCTCTCTCTCTCTCTCTCTCCTCTCTCTCTCTCTCTCTCTCTCTCTCTCTCTCTCTCTCTCTCTCTCTCTCCCTCTGTGTGTGTGTGTGTGCCTGTGTGTTGCCAGGTCCGCATATTGCAGGAAATAAGAAGCGGGATGGGACCATCCTCCTCATTGCAGAATTCCCGGCCTCCTATGTTGGAACCTTCTCGCCATGGGTTAACGGGCTCGGCATCCATCCTCTCTTCATCCAATGAGACACCCATTCCGACACCATTCGAAATATCCCGCTCAAGTCTTGTAGATTGTGGAGATGATCAGGCATGCCATCGTCAGTCTAGCAGTGAAGATGAAGGCGTGAGCAGTGGCAGTTATCTCAACTGCTCTGCTGGTGTGCGAATCGATCGCCGCTTGAATAATGTCAATGCCTTCCCTATTGTCCATGGGGAAATGTGGTCCCCACCTCTCGGTCAAATGCGCTCCATGGTAAACAGTCTCACACCCCCACACTCTTATCAGTATTCATTGTCTGCTCGCATTGACGACTCGGTGCCATCGTTATCGTCGTCAGCGCCACCGCCTCCGGAAATTCTTTTGCACCGATTGTTGCTCCATGTTGGTCGCACTTTGCCGCAAGATGTTCGATCGGCCGGCGTCCTGTCGAGTCTTCCACACACCATGGCCAGCAACCCCTTCAATCTGCAGCGACGCAGCAAGACCTCAACGCCAGTTGTTTCTTGCTCTGTCAGCGCTCCTAGGCGAGTAGCGCGGACAGGATTACCCCCTCCACTCCACAGGGGTCAGGGAAATGGAAGCATGACTGTGTCGACGTCAGAGGCGTCTTCTGTGTTGGATGCATTTTTCATAGACCTGACGGTCAAGCTAACGAGGCTTCGGTACCGGCTTGGAGTGACGCGGCCGTTGCTGCTTTCTCTTGGCCACACTTCGGCGGTGTTCGCACTATTCGCCTTATTTATGAAGGACATCTTATACTTGAGAACGTTCCTCGTTTGCGGGAGCTTGTTAGGTATATGCTTCAATCTTTTAAGACCACAGCCACTCTACTTGCCTGCCGGGTGGGGGTTGGTCTTCATCATCGCCAATATTATACAGGTACGTCTGCGTCTGCGTGTGTGTGTGTGTGTGTGTGTGTGTGTGTGTGTGTGGTGTGCGTGGGTGGGTGGGTAGGGGGGGTCGTCATGTGTTTGGTGAAAAAATTGCAACTCTAAAAATAAAAGAAAAGAAAAGAAAAGCCGTGACTGTCACAGACAGTTCCATTGTACTTTCACCGACTCAACAGGAGCTTGAACCTGGACATCTTGTCCGTCCAGGATGATTTATTTTCAACACTGCCTCACCCAAAACAATAGATCGCTACGGGAGAAAGATTCCATGTCTGTTTTTCAAACATACCAGGGAAGACGTTAATGTTCTCGTTTTGGACCGCTTGAACAATTAGAAAAATGTCAAGTTTCAAGGGCAGCCGTCGATGCAAAAATGCTAGGAAGATTCTCACGCCTGGCCGGGCACCCGGGCAGGGCACCGCAGGGGGGGGTCTGAGGCATGCAAAAAAAATATAATAATAATAATAATAATAATAATAATAATAATAATAATTCTGTGCTCTCGCGGAGGATCCCAAATCTGGGCTCATTTCTTTTTTTGCCAGTTGGCTGTCAAGGGGGGGGGGAGGGGGGTATAAATTGGTTTTAAAGGGGCTAAACTTCCCGCTAAAGGGGTCTAAAGGGGGGTGTCTTTGTGTGATTCTGTTATTTTCGTTCTTATCTCCGATTCTGTGAGGAATTATAATGTGACCCTCAGCCAAAAGTCGTTTGTATTTCAATTCTACACAACATATTTTTTTTCCCAGAATTATTTATTTATTTGTTTATTTATTTTAATTTTGCACTGGGACTGCCCGGAACCCTGCCTGGGGGTCATGCCCGGCCGGGCACCCGGGCGTGTACCCAGGCGGAAGTTGGGTGCCCAGGCGCCCCGGAAAAACAGCCTAGCAAAACTGTAATTAAAAAGTTTATAATTAAAAAATTATAAAAAATTATTAAAATATTAAAAATCACTTTCATCCCAATATGGAACACCCAGTGATTATCGCTATATCTAGATTCTAGACTAAAGTTCTATACCTGGGATTCTATCCGCCGGATGACGGTGGTCCTTTTCCTTACGTTCCTTGCTCCACACACAACCGACTGTAGAAGTCACCCTCCAATCCAATTTACTGCCGGTAGAGGCAGGGCCTTAATTCAGAGGAAGAGTTTGTATCTAGGCCGTCGGTTGTTCCGACGAGATCGTGGGAAGTTCTTCCGGCCCACCCAAAATTTCAAATGCGGGCTGGAACGTGCCTTGGACTGCAAGGTTTTGCGAGCAACGCCCTCCCCCCTCCCTCGTCCCCCTCCTCCCCCTCCTCCCCACAAGCGAACAAGAAGTGGTCTTTTCCCTGAGACATCGAAACATGGCTGTGAGGTGAGCAAATTGAGGTTAGTGGAGGGGGGGGGGGGGGGGGGGGGCGGGCGCGGAGGAGAAGGGGTGAGGATCAGCCTAAACCCCCAAAAGGACCCTCGAGCAGCATTCATTGTTCCTTACCGGGAGGCTGACTGAACCTTTGCAGTACAGTCTGGAAAGACGCACCAAGACTGCAACTGCAGAGCCCCCTCAGATTTGGGTGTTTTGGGGTCCGAAAGCGGGTGTGGTGTGAGAGCATGCGTCTGTCTTACTCCGAATAGAACATATGGTCATTCTAGCTGTATTTGGAGACTGAACTCTTTGAAGCACATTCTGCGTCTATGCACTAGCACTGTGGCGGCAGAGCCCCTCAGGTTTGTTTTTCTTTGGGGGGTAAAAAAAGGGGGGGTGTAGTAAGGTCATGCTACCGTCTTCCCTCAGATAGAACATATATGGTCATTCTAGCTGCATTTGGGGCAAATTTCAGTCTAGATGCAGTGATAATGACCATACGTTCTATTCGGCGGAAGACGGTACCCGTAGAGCAGGCACCTTACCGGTAGCTAGCTTGCTCTGGTGGTCATCGTAACAAGTTAAAACACTGTGGTTGCAACATTGTCATCGCTTCCAAAAAAAAAAAAAAAAAAAAAAAAAGTGGTTGCAACATTTTTATCGTTTCCAAAAAAAAACACTGTGGTTGCAACATTGTCATCACTTCCAAAAAAAAAAAAAAAAAAAAAAAAGTTATCACTATCAGAATGTCACCACTATTGTGGTAGGCACACTCTACTGGTGGCCTCCTCTTTTTTTCCCTTTTTCTTTTTTCCTTTTATTATTATAACAGGACCTTTCGGTCCCGGCTTCTTGTCCATTCTGGAAAGTGTCAGTCCTGTTCCTTTCCCCCAGCAAGTCGGTGGGCTGCCCTTTTTTTTTTTTTAAAGAACCTTGAGGTTCTGGCTCCATAATAGTCCATATCCATTCTGGGGAGCTTCAGTCCGGTTCTTTTTCCACCGCCAACTCGGCGGCGAATCAAATACTTGCAACGAAAAGGCACACACTTGTATGATGCTTCCTCCCATTCTTCCGTGGCCGTGGCCCACTCTTACCGTCTTTTGCTGTCCTTTTTCGCTGCCGGAGCACTGAAGGGACGAAGGTCACAACTGGCCATTACACTTGACCGACATGGGTATCTGTGTTTTTTTTTTTTTTTTTTTTTTTTTTTTTTTTTTTTTTTTTTTGTACCCAACTTCTATACTTTACACGTAATGCCTCGGATCATGTGTTTGTACTGTCCTTCTGGAACTGTTTGCGCCCCCCTTGGTGGTTTTCGGAAACCCTTTGACACCGATCATGACCGATGTCACACCATAGAGTCATAGACTAATACGCTCACGCTCGGATTTTATCATTTTATCAACTGAACTTTTGGTGTAAATGTGCGTGGCCAGTTTATGGGTACAGAAAAAAAAAAACAGATAGATGGGTGTAATATAGTCAGCCACATCCACATCGACTGGGTGAATGCTGACGGAGTTGATTGTGTGAATTTGTGTCCTTTGGTTGTTTTTACTGTGTTTGGCTGTGACCATCCCATTTGGTGTTTTGTTGTACAGATTTGCATTCTCCTGCATGAGAGACGAGAGGTATATATCCTCCTCCTCCTGCTGCTGCTGCTGCTGCTGCTGCTGCTGCTCTCTCTCTCTCTCTCTCTCTCTCTCTCTCTCTCTCTCTCTCTCTCTCTCTCTCTCTCTCTCTCTTATTTGAGGAAGAAAAATGAAAGAGAAAGTCTGAGAAACCGCACAAAAAAAAGGCCTAAGTAAGGGAAGAAAAGAAGGAACTGTACCCACTGGGCCTTATAGCTCAGTTGGTACACCCCTGAACTGAACTCTTGAAAAGCGGACCCAAGTTCAAAATCCGCTGGAAGCCTGGAAGTGGATAAGTAGAATAATAGAAATCTGAGTGAACCAGGGCTGACCAGTTGAGTGATGATATCTCGAGGCCGTCACCCTTTGTTGAAAAAAAAAAATAAAAGAAGGAACTGCACAGCAAAAGGCAAAAGAACGGGTTCACGGTGCTTTGGGTTGTCTGCTTTTTTCTTTGTTTGTTTCGCTAGGGGTGCTCTCGTTTATTTGATATGTATGTGGACAATATATAATCTTATATATATAAACTCCGACGAAACAGTTTGTCACAGCCCCTCGTTTGTTGTCCTCTTCTCTCTCTCTGCCTACGGTTTACCGGGCAGTTCTGTTTGTGACGATATATATATATATATATATATATATATAGCCTCTCGTTTGTTGTCCTCTTCTCCCTCTCTGCCTACGGTTTACCGGGCAGCTCTGTTTTACTATATATAGTAAAACAGAGGATCTGTCCGGTAAACCGAAGGCAGAGAGGGAGAAGAGGACAACAAACGAGGGGCTGTGACAAACTGTTTCACCGACTCACTAGAAGGCTGAGCCCTATATATATATATATATATATATATCAGCCTCCTGATGAGTCGGTGAAACTCCGACGAAACAGTTTGTCACAGCCCCTCGTTTGTTGTCCTCTTCTCTCTCTCTGCCTACGGTTTACCGGGCAGTTCTATTTGTGACGATATATATATATCTGTTTGTGACGATATATATATATATATATATTTGACGATCTATATATATATATAGTCGGTGAAACTCCGACGAAACAGTTTGTCACAGCCCCTCGTTTGTTGTCCTCTTCTCCCTCTCTGCCTACGGTTTACCGGGCAGTTCTATTTGACGATATATATAGGAGGTGTTGCTGCAATAGGTCTTGTCTTTGTTTCACTATTTGGGCATCTGCAGGTTGAAATTAAAAGTGCGGGGTGTCAAGTGTCTGAAATGGTGTTCCAGAGGCATGGAGTGACAAAGTTTTTCTTTGTTTGTTTCACAAACAAACGACGCAAAGTGCTTTCTTTTAGTTTATAAGTTATAACTTTATATGTAGGTCACAATATAATAATATAATATAATTATTATAATATTAATATTTATATGTATATATTTCTCTGCCTACCGTTTACCGGGCAGCTCTGTTTGACGATAATATATAAACCGTCGGCAGGGAGGGAGAAAAGGACAACACACGAGTGGCTGTGGGTTCAGCCTCCTGATGAGTCGGTGAAACTCCGACGAAACAGTTTGTCACAGCCCCTCGTTTGTTGTTCTCCTCTCCCTCTCTGCCTACGGTTTACCGGGCAGCTCTGTTTTACTATGTATATACATATATATTATGTTTTACTATATATCGTCACAAATAGAACTGCCCGGTAAACCGTAGGCAGAGAGAGAGAAGAGGACAACAAACGAGGGGCTGTGACAAACTGTTTCGTCGGAGTTTCACCGACTCATCAGGAGGCTGAACCCACAGCCACTCGTGTATACATATACCTGATGAGTCGGTGAAACTCCGACGAAACAGTTTGTCACAGCCCCTCGTTTGTTGTCCTCTTCTCCCTCTCTGCCTACGGTTTACCGTCGGCAGTTCTATTTGACGATATATATATATATGTATATCTGTTTGACGGTATATATGTCTTACCAGGCAGATCTGTTTGACTATATCTATGTCTTTGTCAATCTGCAGGTTGAATTCAAAAGTGAGGAGTCGGAGGTGTATGACATGTTGTTTCAGAGGCATGGAGTGACAAACCATCAGTTTGAAAAGTTGCTGAGGCAAGCTCAGGCTGAGTGGGTCGACTTATCTGCTGGAGATGTGGTGAGTGCCCCACTCTCAGGCTTTTCTTAACTTTTGATGCAACCAATCACAACAATTGACAATTGTTGTACCTCTGATGATAGGACACTTTTTTTCTCTTTTTTTTCTTTGTTTTTTAATTAATTTGGACCATTTCTCGATTTATGGGTGTCATCCTTGCACAGGGGCCATCATGGCTAATCTTCATTCTCTGTATCGTTCCGAGTTCCAATCCTTTTAACGGATGTTCCGAAGGTCAGATGATAGGACTCTTCATCTGGTCTTTGGGACTATTTTTTCAAAACCGGAAGCATACACCGAAGATCTATGGGACATTTTTCAAAATGGGAACCATACGCAGAAGGTCTATGGGACATTTTTCAGAACGGGAACCATACACAGGTGGTCTATGGGGCATTTTTCAAAACTGGGACCATGCACAGGAGAAACTCAATTTGCGACTTAATTTTGGACTCTTTTTTTTTTCGCTTTCAAAACTGGAACCATACAGAGAAGATCTTTGGGACATTTTTCAGAACTGGAACCATTCACAGAAGATCGATTAGCATGTCCCCTGTGCTCAAGGGTGGCGTGCAAATTGCGAAATCGTCCAAAATTATACCAATTTTGAAATTTCTTTTCTCTCTGTCCCTTTTTTCCTTCTTGCAAGGTAGCTCAGCAGGAGACTCTGAAATTGCAACTTATTTTGGAACTGGGCCTCTGGCAGAAAAAAAATAAAAATAAAAAAATGACAAAGCAATGATCACACACCAGTCCAACATTTTTTGTCTTTCGTTCAAAGGTCAAACGTTTAAACTTTAGAGACTTTTTTTTTTTTTTTTTTTTTTTTTTTCCCCCAAACGTTTAGAGACTCTTTAGACCATTTCTGCATTTTTGTGTGTCCTCTGTGTGGTGTGCAGGGGCCATGCTTTTTTTTTTTTTTTTTTTTTTTTTTTTTTTTTTTTTTTTTTTTTTTTTTTTTTTTTTTTTTTTTTTTGGTCCTTTTTTTTTTTTTTTTTTTTTTTTTTCTCTGTATTGAATCTATCGATCTGATTGTAATGGATGTCTCAAAAGGACAAGAATTGAATTAGTCCCTTGATGATGAAAAGAAGCCTTTTCTCGCGTCGCAACACTCCTTTCTCGCCTCCTGACAATCAATACAATGAATACACCAACAAATACTAGCTCGCTGCTCTCATTAGCATCACTACCAGCCTATGTGATAATCTACTATTTTTAGTATTTTACCTACAATAGGCTACACTAAGCCAATAGGTATCTGATCTCATCTGCATCACTGCCAGCCTATGTAATAGCCTACTCTAATCTACTAGAGGCTACACTAAGCAAATATATAATGCCGCATAGTGGTACAAATTCTACTCCCAGTCTCCGACCGACGCTGGGACAAAGAATGAATCATGCTGGAACTCTTCTTGGGACCACCACATATGTCCCTCTCCAACTCCCACTCTCCCAACTTTATGATGATTTTTTAATCCATTGCCTGTCCTGGTTGACATGGCCTGAACCTTTTTCTCATGTGCTTCGTTTACGATGGTACTCATAAAGAAACGGTACTACGGTAGTGATGTGTGTGTTTTTTGCTATGGGATTGCAATAGAAATCCAACTGAAGCTTTGTTTCATGTCATAGTCCTCTCTTGTTATCTCCCGGCAGCATGGTTATGAACAGGTCTAGGGATTGTACTGGTGCATATGATAAAAAATATTGAATCATTATAGAGCAAATTTTATAGTAGTGAAAATGATCATCAAATTTCAAATTTGTAGATAGACTAATCTACTGCATCTGGATGCAGATTTTGGCTGAAGGAGAGCGGATTGACAAGATTTGTCTCATTCTCAGGTCAGCTCACTTCACCGCTCTTCTGCTTCTTCTCGGCTTCCCTACCGATTTGTTACTTCAATCCTGTTGCGTCAAACAATCCCCCCTCCTCTCTCTCTCTCTCTCTCTCTCTCTCTCTCTCTCTCTCTCTCTCTCTCTCTCTCTCTCTCGTGTGTGCGCGCGTGCTCGCTTGCATGTATACACATATCATGGCCGCCTTTTTTTTTTTTTTTTTTTTTTTTTGCATGCGCGCGCGCATCAACGATCAGCGCACCGCACATATGTGCCGCAAGCATGGTTTCTTTTGTTCCCCGATGCTTTCTTGTCTTATGCTGTTTACAACCATTTTTGTAGAAATCGTTAGCGTTATCCTCCAACTTACTCAGCTGTTTGCAATGCGGGATTTTGGGTCTTTGCTGTACAGTGGAGGAGCAGAGGTGTTGGTCAATGGTGACACTGTTGGTGATATGGTGAGGGGTTTCCTCATCGGCGAGTCAGCGCTGCTAAACAAGGACCACATGGCAACTGCGACTGTCGTGGCAAAAGGAAGCATGAGGATTCTCCGTTTGAACACGAACAGGTTGGTCGCTCTTGGGGCAAGAAAGAAGAAAGGAAGAGGGAGGGTGGGGAGTGGGGGTGGGTGCACTGTGGACAAGAAACGAAGGAAAGTAAGGGGGGCGAGGAACGGGTGGAAAGTGAAAGTGCAAGGTCAAGAGTTGTCGAAAAACAGATTGCTAACTAAATTAGCTGGATGAATGATTTGGAAATTGGAATAGATTTGTCTGTGTGAGAGCAGTGCGACCAAAATCGTAGGGGAGTTCGAACTTCAAAAGATCTTAAGTAGTCGGCGTTTGTGTCGGCGTTGTCAGGTTTGCTGTACGCGACTCAACAAAAGGAGCATGGCTGTGCCAGATGGTCTCGTTGGTCGTCGGACTTTCAGCGACTCAATCAGGAGGTTGAGCCCCAACAGTCTGCCCGGAGTGCATTTGACTGCCGGACAAGGGCTCGTTCTCGTTACGTCATCGAGAGTTATAGTGGTACCCCTGAGAAAGTGGTGGTCAACTGTACTCACAACAACCCTGGAATTCTAGTGGGTTGTCAGTCCAACCCCCCTGACAAGAACGGCAGTATGTTTGTGTGCGACTGTTTGGGATGTTATGAACCGCTGTGCTTATAGTGCAGCAGGGGGTTGGACTCAAGTTGGTGCCCGCTCTTCATCCGATTGTGCTATTTTGTGTGCGACTGTTTGGGTTGCAACGAGTTGGGCGGTAGACAAGCGCATGGAAAACATAAGCATAAGACATAAAGGGCATTATTAAATTACGCAAGGCCCAAAATAGCATCGGAAGATTCATAATTTAAACGCCCAGAAAACAGAACTTCAGTGAGCAGAAAAAGACAAGGATTGCAGCGGACGCCGGACTGTCTCATCAGACTTTCGCTGACCGACCGGGAGGCTGAACCCCCAACCCAACAGTGTGCAGAATCCCTCATGATGTGTTGAGCCATAATCTACTTCAACAGTTCGACTCCTGAAGCGAGTGAACACGGAGGCGGCCAAACAGCAAGGCAAGCAGCAACAAGACACAGGCATAGGTGGGGGAAATTGACTGTGGCGAGCAGCGAGAGCGAGGCTGCATGGTAAGCAGCAGCAGCGAGGCAGGCAGGCAGGCAGGCAGGCAGGCAGGCAGGCAGGCAGGCAGGCAGCAACAGCACGGGGCGCGCAGGCATTTGAACGGTGAGGCAAACAGCAAGGCAACAAGACAAGAAGCAGCATTGCAGGTAGGCATGAGGGTAGGCAGCGCAGTGAGCAGCACGGCAACAAGGCAGGGAGCAAGGCACGGTGGCGTGCAATCGGACAATAAGGGCAGGAGGGCGCGTGGGAGGCAAGTGGACAGCCAAACAACAAGGAAAGCAACAGGATAAATGGGAAACAGAAGCAAGGCAGATGGGTGCGAGGGCGGGGAAGACGGTGAGTAGCAGGGTGAGCTGCATCACGGGCATAGAAAACAATCGGATGTATATAGCAAGGACCCAAGCGAACTGTCGCCTACCCACATTATGTGGAAAACTCCGGAAGTCGAAGGTTCACACCACCGTAAAGATCCAGGGAGCAATAAGACAAATATCTATCATGACTCATAACTGGTAGGGCGCACAGAGACATCGGCATCCTGACAACAGGAGCCCACCGGATAGTGTTGCAGGCACTCCACAGAAAGTGGCACCGACTATTTGGCACGCCGTGAAGGTACTGGGTACTGGGTACTGGACTTGGGCACTGCGAAGGATGAAAACCAAATTGCACACAAAGTGGAAAACTACTTAGAAAAAGCGGAAGATCAGAAGCTGTAGATATTAAAGTTTTTTTTTTTTTTCTTGTGTGTGTGTGTGTGTGTGTGTGTGTGTGTGTGTGTGTGTGTGTGTTCCCATGTCATTTGAACGCAGGTTGTGGGCGCTGCTGTCGGCAGATGAGCATCTTAGTCATTCCTTTGCCAAAGCTGTCAGCTCTGACCTGGCAGCAAAACTACTGCACAACTACAAGGAGATGAGAACCCACAACTACAGTTTTGAGACGTACAAGGTAAATCGCCCCCTTACAATTCTGTTTCCATAATGCAATCCATCCAATGTTTCCCCTGACCATATCTCCAGTCATGATTCCTCCGCCTCCTCCTCCTCCTCCTCCTCCTCCTCCTCCTCCTCTTCGCAGTTCTCCTTCTTCTCCTCTTGTTCTTTTTTCCTCCTTCTCCTCCTCTCGGTGGTTCTTTCCTCTTCACCTTCTTCTGCTTGCTTTTCCTCCTGTTGTGGTGGGGCCGGCATCGGCAACAACGACAGTGGTTGTCGTTGTCGTTGGTGGTGGTGGTGGTGGTGGTGGTGGTGGTGGTGGCGCTGCTGCTGCTGCTGCTGCTGCTGCTGCTGCTGCTGTGTTGTTGTTGCTGTTATTTTGTAGGATGATGAACCACCTGTACCCCACCCAGGCAATTTTTCAAGACTTCCTGAATTCGAGGAAGGCCCAGCAGAGGTTTTGTATGGGTTCCGGTGCGGGTTGGTCTGGCTTTGGGCGGGACAAGACGAGAAAGAAACAAGATGAACAACAACAAACAAACACAATAGGAAACGATTTGAAACAAGACAAAACAAAACAAAAAAAAATGAACAATTCAACAAGTGTGAAAAAAGAAAGACCTGAGCGCGCTGGCACAAAAAGCACCTCCTTTTCTGCTGGTGTCTTCTCAGAATGACAACGCAACAACAATACACAAAACGAGAAAGAAGTGGGTGTGTCTTGCCACAGAAGGTGGCAAGATACATTCCTGACTGTATCTGGCCGCCTAGAAAATCGTGGTGGTTGCGGCGCTTCTTTTTTTCAAAAAAAAGAAAAAAAAAGAAAACAGTTCAAAACACTTAAAAAAACAGAAAACTGCTAGTGTGAGTATGCTCTCACGCACGAGACCTATAAGAGCATCAGTGCCAAAAGCACCTCATTTTGCACCGGTGCAATCTCCGAATGATGATGCAACGACAATGCACAAAACGGAAAGCAAAGTGGGCGAGGTACATTTGTCACTATATGAAATCATGGTCGTTTCAACACTTACTTTTCTCCGAAGAATATAAATGTTATTGTATAAATTTATATTATAAAATACAGCACATAATTGCTAGTGTGAGTATTCTCTCACACGCTACAGAGTTCCCCCGAATACAGCGCATGGTCATTATAGCTGAATTTGGGGTATCTGTCGGTCTAAAACAGCTATAATGACCGTACGTTGTATTCGGGGGGCGAAGTACTATGGGCCTCGCTCTGCCACTCACCAAATGTGCAAGATAGAGCAAGGCCGTGTATCTGGGAGGAAAAATGCATCTGTCCCAGGTCGCAATAGCACCCAGATGCATGCCTGCTTAAAATGACCTTCGAGGAAGGCAAAAACAGTCGGGTGTGTGGGGGCGAAGACTTACCTGGAATTGCAATGATGTCCTTGTCGTCAGAAGCAACCAAGGGGGAAAAAGAAGAAGAAGAAGAAGAAGGAGGAGGAGGAGGAGGAGGAATAAAAGGAAAAGAACCAAAAAGGATCAAACTACTGGTCGCCCACCACCATGTCTTTGAGGGCTACCGGTCGCCCACCATGATGTCATTGAGGGCCAGCTCCATTACACCAAACAGAACAGCCTTGGCAGCTGGCGAAAAATCAGGTCGGGAAGCTTGCTCGCTCCCAAGGTACTGGTGGTATAAACAGAGATGAGTAGAGGGGTAGGAGGAGGAGGAGGAGGAGGAGGGGGAAGAAGGAGATTATGAGAGATATGAAAGTGAGGTCTGCACTCTGTTTGCAGCACATGCTCTCCATCCATTGATTCGCAAAACACCCCTTTTTGTTGCAAGTGAACCTCCTCCACCTGCAACCCTTCTGGTTTCAGGGAATAAAATCTGTGTGTGAGTTTAAGACACATGGGATGAGGTGTACGAAGTGGTCCGAGAGACATTGGCTACCCCATTGGAACAACACAAGGAAACTGTATAAAAAGGGTACTGGGGGCCTAACTCAGTTAACTGTATAAAAAGGGTACTCAGGGCCTAACTTGCTTGGTGGCATGAGTGGTTGTCGTGCATGCTGACATGATGCTGTGTTATCGCAATCTATTCAGCCACCCACAACAGTTTGCGAGGAGGCGACCCAGCCCATGTGGCTGGCGGGCAGACACATGTAACCGACTGTTCAAATCCTGGTGGAACGAGATGAGCACGAGGAAGTTAGGGACGAGGCCCTTAAACCACCACTACCTTCGAGGCCCTTTTTGCCGTTGCTGCAAACTGCCATGCGCGAAGCTCTGCCGAGCCTGAGCGCAACCAGTACCAGCAGTGGGAAATAGAAGTGGGGCACCAGTACCGGTCTGCTGCTGGATTTCACATCGCATCGTCCTCGGGATTTGGCTGGAGGACATTCATTCGTTCCACAGGGTCCGTACGGCGTCGGCGCCGTTGGTTGTGTTATATTTTTTTTTACTTTTTTTTTTGTGTATCTGAACCTTATGATTTGTAAGGCATGCGGCGACCCGCCACCCTTCCCCAGGCAAACCGTTTCGAACAGGTGGGAGGAACGGTATGGAGGCTGCGGGCAAATCGTTTCCAACAGGCGGGCAAAACGGCATGGAGGCCACGTGCCACGTTGTCACTGACGTTTTGAAATTAGGACTGGACTTTCCATCTTCCTACCTCTGTGCATGTGGAGGGAGGCTTGCGGCCTGGACGGGATGGACTACGACAAAACGTCCACTGCATGGGCTTATTCCACCCGCATGGGAACAAAAAGGAAAAGGGGTCCCCGCAGTCTGATCCTGCCCCGAACCCCCACAGACTTTATTGAATGTTATGTTTCGGTTCTCGACGTTTGTCGGGGAAAGCTACCTTCTTCCCCCGAATACCACGAACGGTCATTATAGCTGTGTATTTGAGGCATCTTTCAGTCTAMATACAGCTATAATGACCGTACGTTGTATTCGGGGGAAGAAGGTAGTGGTATGGTTTAAAGTTTAAACACAATCGAAAACGATGCGAGTAGGCAAAGAACAGGAGAAGATCTGATCGTGCATGTGCTGCACTGGGAGGTGTTTGGTCTGCAACCAGTGTGACAGGTGGACTGATAGGCCAGTGAAAAACAATTCTGGTTCCCTTTCGCAGTGTTTTTTCTGCGATCTCTTCCGGCAGCTTGAAGTAGAGGCTACCGTTTTCACCTGAATAGAATGCCCAGTCATTGTCCTTCGGGACATCTGTTAAAATTGGAACGATACAGAGAAGATTAGCATGGCCCCTGCGCAAGGATGACAAGCATAAATCGAGAAATGGTCCAAATTAAAAAAGAAAAAAAGAAGAAAAAAAAAAGAAAAAAAAAGAATGCCCAGTCATTTATAGCTGTGTATTGCATTTGGGGCGACGTTCAGTCGACATAGAAAAAGCTAATGAAAAAAAAGTGCTTATGTTTTGCTAAGGGAGTGCGTGGCACTGCGTGCCCTTCTGGCCTTCTGTACTGCCCCCCATCATACCAACTGTGGATTCGTTCCAACCAACTGAAAAACGGTGGGCATCCTCCGCCTTGTAAAGAGGGTGGGGTTGTGAAAGGCGGTTTTGGTTCAAGGATGGCACAGACGGAGAGGCATGTCAACCCTGTATGGTGGTGGTCCCGGTTAACCACTTGCGGTGATTTGCAGACTGTGCAGTCAATTTGGCGCTGTTCGCCGAATTTGGCTTATTTGCATCTGGATGTAAATCGTTGAAACCGCCAGTACACGGCCCCAGCCTTGCTGAAAATGCAACTCATCACCTACGAAAATTTTGGAGGCTCGGGCTACCGGACCACAATGGCTGGCGGCGCCAGCCAAAAAAGAAAAAAAGCTTGAGCTTGGCACGCAGTATAAGGCGCCTCCAGGCTCGGGTGTAATGGTCGGTGAACAAGTGGAAAAGTGGTCTGGGGAGGTATGTGTGTGTGTTTGTTGAGAGAGAGAGAGAGAGAGAGAGAGAGAGAGAGAGAGAGAGAGAG
>BFEA01000233.1:1511807-1523778 GCA_003427395.1 Chara braunii
CTCTCTCTCTCTCTCTCTCTCTCTCTCTCTCACACACACACACACACACACACACACACACACACACACACACGCACAGAGTGCAACTGGTGAAACGACAGCGCCTTCCCTTGGAATAGATCGCACATCCATTATATGTGTATGTAGATAGAAAGCTGCTGCAAAAAATTACAGTCATAATGGCCGTGCTTTCTCTTCAACACGCATTTTTTTTGGAGGCAACGGCCAAGGGGCAAAATGCAAAGATGACCTGGGCCGGTAGGGGCAAAACGAAAATAAATGAAGTTACTTTGAGCCTGTTTTGAGGAGAGGTTGAGTGTGTTGTGCTCAATATGTTCATTTGAGTCTGTGTGAGCACTTTGACTGATCTTTGCTATGGTTTTTAATGCGGTCACTAAGCTAGTGATCCATTAGTGACCTTCACCCATTTGCCATCCTGTTTCTGATCTCGCTTCCGGGACATTTTGCAAAGATGGACATTACCCGGTAGGGGTGTTTTGCAAAGATGGCGGGTCCAACCCGCTTCAGGGGCATTTCACAATTTTTTTTTTTTTTTTTTTTTTTTTTTTTTTTTTTTTTGTGTGTGTGTCATCCTGCTTTTTTTGGATAAATGATAGTATCAACTGAATGTGTGTAGCTTGGAGCTAGTCAGAGGGCTTCTGGAATCCGGTACCATTCTAAGAGACAAAAATTTCTTGAGTGGTAATCTATGGGAGNAACTGAATGTGTGTAGCTTGGAGCTAGTCAGAGGGCTTCTGGAATCCGGTACCATTCTAAGAGACAAAAATTTCTTGAGTGGTAATCTATGGGAGAAGGCTTCGAATCAATTCTAAGTGGATTATGAAATTGTTGTGTATTGTGATCGTTTTATAAAACCCTGACCTCTATTTTGATGGTGAACGACAAGGACGTCATTCAATGGAGTCCGGGAATGCTGTCGGGGCAGATACCCTGACAAGGGTATTTGCCGGGGGTTGTCAACGTCGCACTTTGTGTGACTCTTTCGTTGGATTGAAGGACTTGATGAGACGACGTTGCCAAAAGTTTATTCAGACCTGACCTATGAATAACAGATTAAAAGTTTTGGACGCTAGTCCGGACGCATGTGGCGTCCAGGAGTAACGAATGTGAATGGTAATGCTTCACTTTGTCGAAGCCGCCGAAAAGTGCGGATATGGGAACGGTAAACTAGACCTATTCTACCAAGATCAATGTCGCGCGGCTGTTAAGCCACGCGATTCAGGGCTTGAATAGGCTAAAAAGAGGGATGCGCCCGACACTGCGACTTTACAGATGTGTATTTTACATAATACAAAACTCATGAAAAAAGTTTGAAAAAAAATAATAATTTAAGGTATCAAAATAAAATTACAAGAAAAAGTGAAAAGTTAAAAAAAAAAAACTGAGTAGTCTAGCACGTTTTAACACCGCCATCTTTGACGATTTTGTATTGTTTTGTCACCCAACAAAATGCCTTGAAAATTTATATGTCCTAAGCGCATATCGTAAATAACTTTTAAAAAAAATATCAATATATATATATATATATATATATATATATATATATATTTCTAAGCCCCAAAATAATTTTTGGAGAGGGATGAACCCCTTCAGGTTCAACTCTCGGACGGGACCCCAAACGGCCGAACGTTCGGGGGTCAGCCTTAGACAACCGGTCTTCATCAGAGTTCTCCTTCGATCTTAGATGGGTATATCCGCGGCAAAGTAATCTGTCTTGATCAGATTTCCTTTCAAAGATTAATTGAGAGCGGTTCGCCTGCGGCAGGGAAACCTGTYTTGATCAGCGTTTTGTTTTCAACTTAAAATAGAGAGGAACTTGTCTGCGGCAGGGAAACCTGTCTTGATCGACATTTTCTTTTGGGAAAGAGAATGCGGCGGGGTAACCGTCTTGATCAGTGTTCTCTTCTAAAATAAAGGAGTTYGTTTGCGGCAGTGAAATCTGTCTTGATCAATGCTCTCCTTTGTCCCTTGTAAGAGTATGCCTGCGACAGGGGGACCTGTCTTGATCAATGCGCTCTTCAAGGACTTATATGAAAGAAATGGGTTGCGACATGAATTATTACTTAGCTAATATGTGATATTGAGTAATGCGTATGTGTATATAGACATATATATTTGATTATTCATACTTTGTCTGAACGACTCCAGGAGGTTGATACATTCGAAAGACCCGTCAGGGGGTTAATCCTGAATCGAAAGAGGCCTGGATCTAGATTCTTCAAAGTTGGGGGGAGTTGTGAAGTTCTCTCTTACCACTGGGCTATTTGCTGGGGACCCCTATGAATCTTGGTCCTCTGAATTCTTTAAATTCAGCACAGTGAGGATGGAACAATGAGAGAATCAGCTCCCCACCAATAGATGTAGCCTCTCCTGGGTGCTAGTGGTATCTGTTTTAATCAGTATCACTAGCACTGCAGGGTGTGTGTTAAAAAAAAATAAAATAAAATAAAAATTGAGAGAGTCGGGGCAATCAGCAGGAAGCCAAAATTGTAATGAAATTGAACCTCAAATATGACTTTAGTTGAATATTTGGAATCATTGATTACAGCGAGTAGGATCCTGAGAGGCTATATGCCCAGCAACTATATATAACATGCTCAGAGGCTATATACCCAGCAATTATATACAATATAAGAAAGATATTGCGCGCTTGCCCCAGTGGTTTAGGGTGCAGGGTTGGGGCAGCCGGTTGGGGTGCAGCTAACACAAGGACCCATCATTTGCCAGTAGTTGCGCGTCCCTTTTCATCTTCCCTCGCCCCCATCGAGTAACAACAGTGTCTAAGGCCAACCCTCTCCCACACACCATTCACTATCCACTTAACCACACGCTCGCACCCGTGTTGGCCACAGACCCCACTTATACTGATCAGCGGAACAAAGCGGACTATCACAGCTGGATGGCAGTAAGTGCGCCACCGAGCCTGGAAAGTGAAAAAAAAAGAAGCTTCCATGCCAGTTATTTCCACAGCGCTAGTACATTGAACAGGGTCAAATTTTCTCATTGCAGGAAATTTCGCTGGTTAGTCGGTCCGTAAGGGATTACCGGGTAAAACATAAAAACGGTTAAAAACCCATAATAAAAATTGTAGTATTAAACTTAATTAAGTACATACATGGGGCCATGTACCTGGCAGTCGTTATTTCTCAAATATGAGGGGTAGAGTGCACGCATCCAGCTTGTAACAGATTACAGGATGCGGGCATGAAATAACGGGTGCATAAATTCATCCGCCGGAAGAGTAATTAAGCCAATTGGGAAAAAAAAAAAAAAAAAAAAAAAGTAAGCCAATGGGAAGGAGCTATAGAGAGTGTTACAGTATTTATGCGAGGGCAAGGTCGATGGGTGGTGCATGCAGAGCATTTACGGGGAGTGGTGCATGCGGAGCGTTTGCCGCAAAGGTGCACGAGGCACGTTAACTGTGAGTGGTGCATGCGGAGATGTGAAGATCTAATGCGCATGTTTACTGCGAGTGTTGCATGCGAAGATGTAAAGATCTACTTGTTGAGCTGAAGAGTACCCTGGGCGCTACCTGGTCGAAACACGTAGGGAAATAATAAATGTATGCACGTTTACTGCGAGTGGTGCATGAGGAGTGTTTACGGGGAGTGGTGGATCCAGAGCGTTTACTGCAAGTGGTGCATGCCGAGAATGTACTGCGAGTGGTGAGTGCCGAGATGAAAAAATTCTATTTGTAGGGGAATGCGCATGAGTGATGCATGCAAAGATGTAAAGATGTATTTGTCAAGCTGAAGAGTGCCCTGAGCGTCACCTGGTCGAAACACACAGGGGAATATGCATGTTTACTGTGAACGGTGCATGTGGAGCATTTGCGGCAAGCGGGCCATGCGAAGAAGATTTAAAGATCTATTTGTGGGGGAATGGGCATGTTTACTGCGAGGAGTGCATGCGGAGATGAAAAGATCTATTTCTGAGGCTGAAGAGTAGCCGGAGCGCTATGTGGTAGAAAAACGTGTAGGGTAATGTGCACGTTTACTATGAGTGGTTCATAACTTCATACGGAGATGTAAAGATCTATTGTTGAAGCATATAGAGTAGACCGGTTTGACCACTGTTTATCACTCTTCTTCTTCTTCTTCTTCTTCTTCTTCTTCTTCTTCATTGTCTTGCCCCTAACGTCACTGAATTTAGCAGGATTTTAACTTATGTTCTGTTTATCGACAGGTGTACGTGTGTAACAATCAGCCCCGCTTCTGGGTCATCATATTATATTCTAGCATTGTGAGTGATGGAAGCACTTTTTCCTCATCTGTGTCCACCAGTGTTTCCCGGCATGTGTTGCTCCCCACGAATAGATTTGAGAAACTTTTTTGCAATGAACAACTTATATTGATACTCCAAGCATATGCACCACGAGAGTTCACACAAAAATCCACACCAAAGTCCAGAGATGGAGAGCCAGAGTTCGAGTCACCAAGCGCTTCAGCGCAACATCAGATTATACAGATTCAGAGCTTGAGTCACCAAGCGCTCATCAGCGCAAATACCCAGCAGCCTCAATCCTTTTTTTTTTTTTTTTTTTTTTTTTTTGTAAGGACATGCTCCAATCTATTCGTGGGGAGCAACACGTGCTGGGAACTGGGCCCAGCGTCCCATTCAAGAACATATTGAGAAAATTATGCAGAACACGTTGAGATACCAGGTTCATTACCCGGCCTTCGGCTGAAAGATGATAGCTATGCAATCTACACAAAAAGTTAGGTTCTCTAAGGTTTGATCATGGGAATATTCAGACCGAAAACCACCTGCCTTTAGCGACTGTCAGCAGCTCAACCCTATCTGCCACTTCCCTATACCCCAATGCCCAATCTCTACCAGGCCTCCCACCCCCAACTGCTAGGTTACAGAGTGACACGATCCACCCCAGAAACCCACCACCTGCTAGGCTACAGGGAAAAGCGACCCGCCCCGGCTCTGGCCAGCGTCAACTAAGTACCAACTCACCAATAGACACTAGAGTGCCTTCCACCCTCGACAACTCCCCAGATCTCTCTACCAGGTCTCATGTCCCCCTACCGCTCGGCTTACAGGGCAGCGCGACCAAGCCCCAACACCGACCAGCGCCGTTCTCACCTCGTCCATTCGCAAACCACTGGGACCAAGGACATCAGCAGATACCAGACACGCCACCAATCGTCACCATAGCTAGAGTTCCGGTCAACCACTCTTTCAAACACTGGCTGCAGTCATCCAACAAAAAATCCTTCTCAACCTTACTCCAGCAAGACTTACCGCGGTAGAGCCACCATCTCCACTGCTGATGTACCCTATTTCCGCCCTACTGGCTAGCCCCTTCACCGCAGTGCGCATTATCTCCAACCATCACAGCAAACACAGTCCACTGCAACCAACACCAAAATTATGGAGATTTTTCTAGTTGGAACTCAAAAATCAAAAGAATTCAGGGGACTCAGATACACACGCGGGAATCGTAGCCATAAAAGGCAGTCAACACCTATTTTTCCCACAAGGAGAGAGGATGGGAGGGAACTACTCTCCCCAAGGAAATTCCTGCGCCTATTCATGTCTCTGCTGGATGTAAAAGACTCACAAGAAACCGAGCGGCTTACTTCCCCCCCCAAAAAAACAACCTCCTGTCCTTTCACTGCCTCCGCTGGAAGGCGCCCCCTCACCTCCCAGCCCCAGTTCAGAACAGCCCCCTAAATCACTCCTGCTCCCTTAGCAGCATACAATACCCCCTAGAGTATGCCCCCGCAGAGCCGAAGATCCCCCTTCCCTCGTGTCCCAACCCCTCCAAGTGAAACACCTCTCGACCTCTCACCTTGCTGAAATCAGCCCCCCTTGTCCTCCCTCCCAACTGCCGTAGCTGATCCAACTCAAATCAACCTGGCCCAAAAGAGGACAAACCCACAATACCGCCCGTACCCTCTCAAGGATCACACCTCCCGCCTTGTATAACCCTCGCAGGGAGGGGCTCAAAACCCTAAAGGAGATAATTCAATCAGCACCTATGAGCCCAAACCCTACAGTATCACAGCCTGAGCCTCAATTGTGACCTGTTTTTATAAAATCCCTCAAACAGGTGAAATCAAGTATCGAATTCAAGAAATAAGAGCCCAAGCTTGCGCGTACAAATATAGTGAAATACGTCGGATTTAGAATTAGATCACAGGAAGGAAGCATCAGTATCATACTGCAACGCAGTCAACAGCATCACCCAGAATACAGAGCGCATAGGAGTCACACGTATCTGGAAAAGTCGCTGAAACATTATCAAAAGTTACGAAACAAAACATGTAAACAAGTGGGGTAGTCAACAATGCTGCGTGAAGTCCATGATAACGAAAGTGTGCACAGACCATTTCACTGACAGAGTCAATGAAAACTCCCACACGACCGACCTCCACACCATCCCTGCCCGTGCTCATCATCACTGCCATCCCCACGTACCGTCACACTCACGTCCAAATGGACAAAGAGACAGAAAACAGTCCTAAACTTGCTAATATAGTCTACCCCTATTAATCCCTACGTAGGAAACTGTACTCGGTGCGCCGTGGAAACCGGAAATACAACAATTCAAATCAGCATTGGTCCAACCTCAGTACCGGTCCCTCCCAGGTACCAGGTACCAGTGACCGGAACAGATCAGTCCCCCGAAGTTAATCCGGTATCGAAGTCCAGTGGTGTTCACCCAACTTGCTCATATTTTCCTCAACAGGTCCGGGTTCGAGACCCGAGAAAGTTGATCCAATGTTCGCGGGTTATATCCTCACAGAAGGGTATTCCCTGGTCCCCTTTAGACCCAAAATCTAATACTTATCAAAAGTTGGATAAATGTAAGACATCAATTCCACTTTGAGAAAACCATTTTGTAATTCAAACTTGGTGATCATTCATTGGGATCAGAGCGAAACTCTGATTTACGAATTTCAGAGTAGGAATCTTGCTAAGAAAATACGAACTCCAGATTAGGAATCTTGCTCAGAAAAAAGTTTCCAGATCGATCAATTACAGCCAAAAAACACCTAAGATCGCATGAATCAGACTTTTTTAACAAATCACAATCATGAAAGCGAAATCATTCAGAAAACCACCTCTGAAAGAATATCAGAAAAACAACCACACCTCAGGAAAAATCAGCCACAAATGATCTATCACTTGAATCTAAACGAAGAATCGCAATTACGATATCTCAAGGGAAAAAAAAAACATGACAAATCAAAGAACGGACAGTGATACACAAAAGACACAGCCCCAATCACAGACTCTAGCTCCAACTCGAAACAGAGACGTGGCAGCAACCCCATGCAATGTCACTAAACACTGAAGTCAAAAAGCAACAACTCTCGTGATGTCCGCATCTCAAAATCCCGTGATGTGAACAGCTGAAGATGAAACCGCCACCCACCGCCTCTTTCGTGACAAACAGACCGAGCAAAAAAACCTCCTGCTCCACTTTACGTCAATCGCATTGCCCCGCTGTCACTAAAAACCGCAATGAGCTTCGTCGCCCAAACTCACCCCCTCCGTCTTTGTGGGAGGGAAGCAACCTCCCCCCTCCCCCCGCTAGCCATGACAGCCTCACCAGCATGCGAAGCCCTTTCACCAGCGAACAAAGCGCTAAACAGGCACCAACCTGCCAAGCAGGAGATGCTATGGTCCAACCTCGTCGAGCCCGCCAACGAGTGCCATAGGGGGTTCAAGCCACCAAAAAACGCCACAAAGCAACCTCCGGGGCAAAAAAAGTCAGGGGGAGGAAGGGGCCGTGTCCATCCCCCTTGCTGCGCGCCGCCTCAGCGTTCGTCTTCCCTCTACTCCACACCTCAACAGATGGGGGTCACCACCACAAACATGTCCATCTCCACAGTTCCCGCCTCCCAGGAATCATCTGCCATGCCCACCCGAACGCCACTACCCCGCCTTCAGAGCACCACCACCCGTACCCTAACTTTCCGGATGCCAGCAAAAAACGGGCCTGCGGCACGGCGCTCTCCGGTCGCACCTCAGCAGCCTCAATCACGTATGTAACTCTCTCTCTCTCTCTCGGCTTTTGTCACACAACTTCGCTGCCTCACTCTCCCCCCCCTCCTTCTCTCTCTCTCTTTCTCTTGAACTCCCTCAGTCTCTGCTACGATGAGGATCACAACCCTGGATACATCTGCCTCCTACTCATGCCCTACAACCACTACTGCTTTAGTGACTATGGCCGCCTGTCTTCCACAGCATAGCGCTGCCCGGCAGGGATCCTCAGGGCTCAGTCACTCGCAATAGCGCACAAGCACCAGCACAACTTCCACCTTCTCGCGAATGAGCCATCTGCCCGAACGAGGCTGGACCGGTCTTCTTATTGATTTGGACTGGGCCTGTACTTCTCTCGGCCTCTGCTTGGCTTAGCCTGGGCCTGACTTTGACTGGTACCGGGCCCGTGACCTGTTTGCTTTTGGAATATCGAGGCCCGGTACCTTCTAGACTTACTTTTCCTTGGAGCACTGCTGGATTTTGATTGTGGGACTGAACTTCGAGGCCGGGTACTGGTTGAATTTTGACCTTTGCGGCCTTTGGGGTACCCAACTTGACACTTTTTCGGTTCCGGCCTGCTCGGCCTCTTTTGACTGGGGGACCTTCACCCCCTGGGACTCAAATTTGGGGTCTGCAACGTGAAAATGCCTTTCATTTTTGAGTCTTTGAGTGAGAAAAAAGGTCCTTCTGCAACATCTGTTATAATTGGAATGACACCTAGAAGATTAGCAGGGCTCCTGCTCAAGGATGACAATTGAGAGATGGCCCAAGTTAAAAACAAAAGAAAAAGATGTGGGTTAGTCTTCCTGGGTTTCAGCCGTGGCGATCGCCAGCTACAGACTTACTCCCCCCCCTCCCCCCTCCCCCCTCCCGGGGCGACCACCAGCTACAGACTTACTCGCCCTCCTTCGGCAACCACCCTCTACCGACTTACTCGCCCCGCACCCCCCCCCGGCCTTTCCTCCCCATCAAATGGGGATTTGTTTGGCCATGTTCACCTAGTAAGGAGTTCATTTACATCTACTCCGGTCATAGATGGACTCTGGGGCGAGGTCCCACACATCTGAATATGAATTTTGTTTGAGGTGCAGAAAATCGCGATTGATCTGCTTCTCTGCATCTCTGCTTAAAAGTTAAAACTCGTCGATATTCAGGCGGTTAATCCAATCCTCTTTGCTGGTGGGACCTCACCCCTGGTGTAGCCAGGGAAGGGAAGTCCTTTTGAGACGGGAAGTATTTCTTTGAGGGCATGTTATTCATATGATATGCTAAAACTGCCCAAAATTTGAGGCTACGGAAGAAAGGAGTTTGGGGGACCTCACAATCACGTAGATAACTTGGTGGATAAGACGAGGTCTAGACTGTTTCCAAAAGTTGCCGCACACATTTTACTGTAGTTTTCTTCTTTTCTTTTTGCTCAGTTTTCTTCCTTCTTTTGTGCCATAGCATTCTTCGATGTTGCCTTTTTTTTTTTTTTCATTTCACTATTGCCTTTCTGATTTATTCTCGTCTTTTTTTGTATTTGTCTTGGTATATTGGGACGGGGGTGGGGTTGGTGGGGGTGGTCGAGGAATCGTTTATACCCCCCCCCCCCCCCCCTCCCCCCTCTCTTCTCCAGATTGAGGAGGCTGCACTGGCTAGAGGAATCTGAGGGACTGTGGGGGTTGAATTGGGGGTTTTAGAAGGTGTCATGAGACCCCAATTCCCCTCAAATTTGAGGCCTTTGTTTGGCTGGTGATTGCACTTGAACCACCGCTCCGTCTGAGCCTCTTCTGTTCAATGTGCTCAACTGCCCAACCCTAAAAATGAAATGAACTGTTATGGACCTTATGGTCCAAAATTACCAGACACTGAGATCCTTTTCCATCTTGTGGGCCTGATAGGCGTTTTTGCGGCGCACTCGCCACTGCATCTGAACAAGATAGCTGGGAAATGGACTTTGGGTGGTTTTGCGGTTTTGCGGCTTTGCGGCGCGCTCGCCACTTTACGGTTTTGCGGCTTTGCGGCGCGCTCACCACTTTGCGGTTTTGCGGCTTTGCGGCGCGCTCACCACTGCATACGAACAAGAAACCCACTTGCCATGGATTTTGGGCCTTTTGGCGGATGGCGGGTAGTGTAACCACGACCTTACCACTCAATGTAGGCAGTGTGCTAGCCTCCTCTGCTTGCTACATGCAACGAGGATGTTGTCTTAATGAATTTCTTTGCTATGGAGATGATGCGATTTCAGGACGGCAGGACGGTCTGGAGCACTTGCCCATTACATTACACACTACTCATGCACACATGCCTGTGTGTGTGTGTGTGTGTGTGTGTGTGTGTGTGTGTGTGTGTGTGTGTGTGTGTGTGTTGTGAATGTTCACCACAGCATCCCCTGTTCCACCCAGATAAGTAACTTCACCTCTACCGTAGACGATGAAATATGCTTGAGATGAACTAATCCACCAAGGAAACGGTGTTGCCTCCATAATCAGCAAGCAGAATAAAAACATTACCTTTATGCCAGCAATGCCTTCACGAGTAGATCCAAAATCATAGGAATATGACATTTAGGCAAGCAATGCAGCACACTTGAAAGGGTTCTACCCAACAATGAGACAGTTAGCGGCATCAAACACATCAGATCAGGTATATCGTTTTCTTCACTGCATTCACTGTTATTATCCTTGGGAGGCCTCCCAGTTTATTTGTTCTTACAACACCCCTCTTATTGTGCCTCTCACGTACAAGGCTGGCCATGCTGATGATGGCTAAGCACCAGCTGCCCACATCCCCGTGTGGCTTAACAGCCCAGTTGCAGGTTAAGAAAGGAGGCAGTAAAAGGGGTGACTCGAAAAAAAAAAAAAAAAAAACAGAGAGAGAGAGAGAGAGAGAGCAAAGCAAAGGTGCAACAGACAGATGGTGAAAGGGATGATGGTAAAGTACAAGGTAGGACTGTAAGGGCAACACAATGATCACAAGCGTCATTGTGCAAATGCTGGGTGGTCGGGGTATTCACGAGTGCGAGGTATTCATGGGTAGGCTGTAGTTAAGAAAATCCAGACCCTAAGGTCAGGCTGATCCTGATGTGCGCTATCCAAGAAAAGGCCTCAAGAAGGTGGGGTACTGGGTAAGGACATTTCCTGGATGCATGTGGCCGCTTTTCCGACCGGACCTGGATGCACCTGACTGTAATTATGTCCACAGAGTCCTGGTGTTACCCCGGGGAAAGTTGCTCCGGTACATCTAGCTGTTGATGGACTCTGCTCCCCCCCTGAACGGGGTCCTGGTGATGCCCCATGGTTAACTGGGGGTCTGATTTGAGTGTGTGTGTGTGTGGGGGGGGCGGGGGGGGGAAGGGGGGGGGCTCCACAAAGTGGTTTGTGTGTGAATCGAGCAGCATAATTGATTGAAAGGATGGAATCATTAAAACCCAGCACCGTGTTCAATCCTGAGCGGAAGCCCCGACTGAAAAAAAAAAGGGGGGAAATTAAAAATTTCAAAATGCCCCTGAAATTTCCGTTTATTTGCGATCTGCCCCTCCAACGGCCGACTTACCCTGATTTGCCCTGGGGCCTCTGAACTGTCGTGCAGGCCCCTGTCAGCGAGGGGCTCAACTTTTCGGAATGCCCCTACCGGACCGCCGGTCCCATTTCCCCTGGTGCCTGTCTAATTTGCCCTCCTGCGGGGGATGCATCTTTCTGAGATGCCATTCAGAACGGAGGCGCAATTCGAATTCGAACTCTGTAGTTTCCCACGCCTCCGCGAAAAAAAAACAGGGGCTGCACTCCACGTCGCGCTCGCTGGTGCAATCCACCACGTTGGAGTTCATTCGTTGTCTGCTGCGACCCGCCGCCTTGGATGTCCTTGGAGTTCGTTCGCGAAGGTCAGTGTTCCTCCCCTTCTTCCATGCCTCTCTCTCTCTCTCTCTCTCTCTCTCTCTCTCTCTCTCTCTCTCTCTCTCTCT
>BFEA01000233.1:1582098-1606046 GCA_003427395.1 Chara braunii
GAGGGAATCGATCAGGTGGGGTGAGCCATGGTCGGGGTCGAGATTGGGGGGGAAGAGAGCCGGGGGGGAAMYGGGAAGGGGGGAGGGGTGGGCTRWCGTGGSGGGGKTCGGGAGTCRGCCGTGCACGTGGCAATGATCRTTCYGCAGRTTCACCTACGGAWTCCTTGTTACKKCTTCTCCTCCTTCCTGTAAATGACAAGGTTSARTGAACTTCTCCCGGCASCGTYAGCTSTAAGCCGCCGAGGTCGACGCACTYCGAACTYRYCACTGGRCCATTCAATCGGTAGGAGCGAYGGGCAGTGGAGCAGCACCGGGTTGGGGTCRTGGAAGAGCCACAGCAGCTGGAGCAGCGCCGTCTTGGGGATCGCCGAGGGGAAAGGCGCCAGCTTGGATGACGAGGGAAAGGCGCCAGCTTGGGTGACGACAGTATCTGGTCGCGCTGACGGACCAGGTGCGTGATGGCAGAATAGCGAGAGGGGGAGGGAGGGAGGGAGCAGAGGTCGAGACTCCGCTCCGATACCACTGTGACGCACGTGCGGAGGGCACGTGCGAAGATGGTGAGAGAGAGAGAGAGAGAGAGGAGATGGACATACGCGAGAAGCAGCAGCTGAATGTGGGTCGTCACACTGAATGAATCAATCAATCAACCAACTGGACCTGGGCCTAGGCCGAAGTGATATACCGGCCTAGGTCCAGGTACGGGAATAACCTGGTACCGGACCAGGGTCAGGCCGACGGCCTGAAACTGGTCCGGTCTCACTGCCGGGCCGTAGGGGTACCGCTGCAAATTAACTCATTCTGTGGCCGACTTAATCGGGATTTTAAATACGGCCCATTCCAATAGTGACCACCCAGCGTCAAATAACGCAACAGATCAGCAACCAAAGGGGAACAATTTTAATCCCTTCCTCAACAATTTATTTTAATTCAAATTCACTCCCACATTCACGAATAAGCAAACTAACCATTCTCACGGACCTCTATCTAATTCCATTCCTTCTATCCTCCAAGAACATTGCAATTAACCTCAAGTCCCAACTGTGACAGTAAAAGTGAGCTACAGCGAGGTAGTTCACCCCAAGACTTGACGTGTAGCCCAAGGATACTCGAGCAAGGAAAAAGTTCAAAAAACCATTGAATCGCCAGCATGTTGTCCTCCTATGCGGATGCAGTAGTGAAAGGAACTGTGAACCCTGGGAATCCAAGAAATCCCTCAGGCCCAGCAAATGCACCTGGTGCAGAGGGACAATCACAGGGCCAATCCCAGGGGCAGTCCGGAGCACAATCCAAACCGACGGGGAACGCACAATTTGTCACAGACTCCAACACTTCAGGCTGGCCTCCGAAATTGCTGAGCCAAAAAGCAATGGATTTCCTCATCTCAAGTACTCAGGTCAAGGCCAAGGTCAACATCATCCAAGAGACGATCCCAAAGGAACAAGGAGAACAAACTGTGGAAATCTGGGAGTATCCCGAAGAGGACGAGGCCAACTGCGATGAAGCGTACAACAAACACGCAGTCCTCTTCAATTTCCCCCAGAAATGTGCAGATATGTCCCGAAATGAAAAACGATCTTGGGTCAGGGACACCTTCAGGTCACTGGAGGAAATCCCAGGAACAGAACCAGACTTTACCTACCACAAACGCGCACGGAACACAGTAATGATCGTCTGCCCAGACAAAGACTATGCCCGCTACCTGGTCTCACTTAACAACTTGAAATGCAAGAAAGGGGTAGTGACTGTAACCAGCTGGAAACCCAGACGTGCTCCACAACCGGACGCTTCCAGACACAGACAAACCATGTTACGGGGCCACTTTTGGGTTCAGTTCGACAACATAACTGAAGGGCTGCACAACTTTGTGGAACGCAGACTGACTGAGGCATATCCAAACAACTCGGTCATAGAATGGTTAGCCTCCAGTCCAGCTCTGAACCATGACGCAAGAATCGCTTGTCTTCAAGTCCCCTCAGGCATCCCACCACAATTCCCAGACACTTGGCTTTTCAAGAAGAACGGCCCAAAATTGACAGTCTTCCTATCCACAAAGACCAACCCAAAGTGTTTTAAGTGTAGGGAGAAAGGTCACCTGGGAACCGAAGGGAACCGAAGAGAACCGAAAGGAACTGCCCACTCAACAGAGATAGAGCAGGGAAACCAGGCCAGATACAAGCCAACCTGGTTGAATGCGAAACAAAAGCGGGACTGTGGTACATCAATGACCCGGCTTACAGAGGGTGGGTTTTCGAAGACAGGCTGGACGCACCTAAATGGGTGTGGGTACTGCAAGAAGAACCAACAATCCAACCTTACATCTACCCCCCTATGGCAGCCAATGGCAAGCAAAGGGATCAAAGAGAATTGAGGACCAAGAGGGAGGAATCCTGAAAAAGCAAATCCTTGACACACACGAGATCATCGAAGACAAATACCGGAAGGAGACGATGCAGGAACTTGTTAAAACAGGCTATTCGGCAGAAAAAGCCTATATCGAAAACCTGCACGCAAGGGGAAAACTGCTCAGAACAAGCAAAACACTAATCCGACAGGATAGCAGCAGCGTATCCCCCCAGCCTCTACGAGTCAATGCAGATTACGACACGTCCAAACCACTCAAGAGGAAAGCCAGCCAATCCTCCCCTGATCCCTCCACACAGCCAAACAGCAAGCAAAATCGGCACGGTGGAAGATTCACACGCAACAGCTGAAGCAATGGAGGAAGGACTCAACCCCAACGACATGTCGGAGGGGGAGAATTCAGACGGCAAAGGAAAAAAGCAAATTGAGGCTGAACACATGACAGAAGGAGGAAATGTTATGGAGGAAGATGGCAAATCAGACAAGCCGGAAGGACACGACGTTGGGGAGAAAGAGAAAGAAAATAAAGAAGAGGAAGATGACAACATGTCACAAGGATCAACTGAGAAAAGAACACAGTCGCAGGAGGAACAGGAAACGACTGATACACCAAATGAGGATGACCTCGAGGATACACTCAGTTGGCTGAGCAATTACGTCCAAATGCTGGAGAGAGAAAGAGAAATCGAGTTTGAAATCAGAGTGGCTTACAAAAAGCACATCTGTAACCTGCAAAATTCCAACCCAACACAGCAATCCCTGTCCAGCCTGTTCCCTACACACAATCACTTGGAAGTGCTGGAGAAAGAACATGATTTATCAGAATTTTTCGCAGAACATTACGGTTGCAAACTCGAAGATGCAGCCAACCAGAATGAACAGATTCAACTGGCCGAAGTCTTACACCAATTCAGACTGTCAGAGGAAAAGGGAAAGCACAAGAGGACCCAACCACAAGCGACCAAGAAAGGAAAGAAGGGGAGAAGAAAGAGGAAATCCAATTGGAACAAGGGAAGAACTTGGCAGACAGAAGGAAATCCTCGAGGCACAGATCACAACGCTCAAGGACCAGAACAGAGAGACAACAGATATCGCAGTCAATCTGCAAAAGCTGGCCAATGGTCAGCACACAGAAACCTTCACAGCAGCCAGGTTAGAGGCGAAATAGGGCACTACCAAAAGAGTGGTAATTCCCTACCGCAGGAACACTCAATACCAAGACTGGGAAGTAGCAGTTAGCAAATCCTGGGCCCTCATGGCTTTGGCCAAACCGTCCGAAAAAGTGCTGGCAGCCAACATCTTGGAGGACATACCTCTCAGCGCCCACATCTTGGGTCCCAAAGAGAAATGGAAAAAGGAATGGATCAGCCCCTATGGTGACATCATGGTCAGCGACCTCAGACCGTGCATGGTTCGTTACTCAATGGAAGCAGAGATCAATGAACACCTCACGTGGAAGCCGTGGAAAGTGATGGAAGCAATCCCGTACGGGCTCCTGGGAGGGGATATTACAACAGAAAGAGCAGCAGTGGCCGGCTCGATAGTGGAAGCTCATGCCCTCTTTGTGGACAAGGAGACCCATCTGGGGAAAGTTCTGGATGCAGCGGCTCTATCAATCAAACTCATCTACCTCAAGTCCCATGGAAGCATCCCCAACTAATTTAAGAACCCCATTAAAGGAACGGGTAGTCCCACCGGCAGCATTCCATGGCAACACCCAACCTATCTACACAAGTACTAAGACCAGGCTCCAATAGACATTTTTCCCTCAAGCCTAGAGAGCCTGAATTATCGGTGATGTCATGGAATGCTAACGGTTTAGCAACAGTCCTATCTGACACTGAAAAATGGGACAATATGACCAATTACCTTGGCTGGTACTCAAAGAACCCACCCGACATTGTATGCTTGCAGGAGACACACTTAACAAACTCATCAGAACACCAAATGACCATCAATAAAATACTCACAAGAGTAAGGTACGTCAAAATAAGCCAATAGGCAAACGCGCCAAGAATAGGTTCATCAGGTACAACTATTCTACGGCATCAAAACTCGAGAGCAGACACTCAAATCGACATCTCAGACTGCGAAAAAGACACTGAAAACGGACGATGGATTGAAGTAATATTCTCATATAAGGAGAAGTTTTTTCAACAAATAAATGCATATGCACCCAACGAACCACCTCAAAGAAGGATTTTCGTGCATCAAATCTCAACAAGATGTGACATCCAAAAACACATGTTACTGGTAGGAGACTGGAACACCACACTGGACCCAAGTAACAACAGAACCTCAGCCGCACAAACAAACAGAGAAGAAACACAACTATTAGAAACCCAAGAGATGAGGGAACTCATGTTGGAAAGAAACCTATTAGAACCACTTAAAACCATACACCCAAAAAAAAGAAAACATACATTTAGGAAAAGGAACAGATCCCAACACATAACCAGCTCGGCCATCGACTACTTCCTAATACCAAAATCCCTCAAGGGAACTATACATGAAGTAGGTATAGGAAAACTTCCCTACAACAATGGTCTAGACCACAGCCCAATCTTCCTTAATCTAGTATTCTGCAAGGAAGATGAGCGATAGCGAACTTCAGAAATCAAACAGCATTATACACACAAGACCAGATAGTCGTGACCTCGAACCAACAACAGAATTGCATCACGAGTTTCACCAAATAAGAACACACCAAGAGCTCATAATTGACAATGTTGAAATAGTCTCATCATCATCATCAATGAAGAACCAATGTTGATATCCTATCTGGCGCTCGGCGCCCAGACTACAGATGGCAGATCCTATCAAGCCTACTCTACAATGCCGCCGTATGACGTCAACAGCTTCACCGAAGTACGAGCAGATCTCGGACAATGCCGTCGCTTCTAGCACCAGGTATGTCTCTCGTATCACTCACAACCTCGTTCCCCAACACACAGATGCCACTTGCACCCAAGGACCACCCTGCGCCACACCCAGCTCACAGCAGCGCAGCTCGGCTATGGCTGCCTGCTCCTTCCAGCTCGCCCGTGAGCGCATGAGCGCTAGCCAGCTTCAGCGCAGCAGCGCTTGCGCAGCATGCAACCAGCACCTGAATCAATAATGTGGAGGCAGGCCCTTTGCTATATGGAAGTGGCCTGCCTGCGTTCTGTCCCAGGCTGTGCTGGGCCTTTTCCCAAGAAGCTTCCGGTAGGCCCCGGTAGACTGAGGCCCAGACCAAACGAGTTGGCCCAGGGCTGCCGACAGTTGCTTGTGCCCAACTGCCCACAACATGAGTTGGGCCTATGCTGCGAATCTCGCCCAGGGCCTGACTCAGATGCATTTGATTAAGGAAGCCAGGGCCTGGGCGCTTCCAACCAACTGGCGCAGCACAACTGCCTGAATTTTCCCCAGTTGCGAAGTAATCCAAAATAGGCCTCTGAGGGTCTGCCGGGGCCTGCCTTCACTTAGGGCGGCCGGAGCTGTTGCAAATAGGGCCCAATGGCCTTATCGAGGCCTTGTGCCTCGCATTCCCTCCTCCATACTTCGCTAGTCCTCTGAGAATTTCAGTCTTCGATAATCTGGCGCTTTCCTTTCCGTAAAGACTTCTCATAGTGGGCGACTACCTGTGGAGCGGTCTGCATTAGTTCCTCCCTTGTGAACCATCTGTCCTCCTTTAGGTCAGTGTGATGTCTGAACCGAACTCGATACTGCAGCTTTGGTTTCGGAGGACGTCCTCTGCCTGTTAGTCTTGGAACTGGCATCTCCCGGTGGTCAACAATATCATCGATGTCGACCTCTCCATCCATGGTTGGGGGCAGCATTGAGTGACGAGATGCGAACAACATAAGACGGCCCATCTGGTTCATTCCCAACAACATCCAGAATCTCCCATGGTCCAAAGTACTGTGGCATGAGCTTGCGGGAGATCCCGTGCTCCTGTCCCAGTTCTGAAGACTTGACCCAGACTCTCTCTCCTACCTGAAACGTGGATGGGCAGCGGTGTTTGTTCTCAGACTCTATCATTGCCGCCTGTGCCTTGTGCATCTGCTCAACAGCCTGCTGCATCAGTTGCTCATATCGATAAGCAAACTCCAAAGTCCCTGGTGCAGCAGGGGGCTGGTTCTTAGGTAGTAAGAAATCGAAGGACAGTCTAGGCTTAAAGGTTAATAGCAGACTATTCGGGCTCACGCCCGTTGCGCTATGAACTGCGTTGTTGTACAGGCTGGCAATGAGAGCAAGTTTCTCATCCCAGTCTACCTGATTTGGCTTGATGTAATGCCTCAGCAGGTGCTGTACAGCGCGGTTCAACTGTTCTGCTAGTCCATTCGCCTCGGGATGGTTTCCTGATGTCCTCTGCAGCTGCGTTCCTTGTTCTGCAGCTGCGGCTTTCCACAGTTCACTTGTGAATTGCACATCACGGTCACTGACTATAGATTTTGGCAATCCAAAATCTCTAACGCAGTTCTCTTTGAACAGCTTAATCACATGCTCAGTCTTCGCTGTCTTCGGCATTGCAACTAACCTAGCGTCTTACTAAACCTATCCACGACAACAAAGATGTGTCTCATCCCGCTCTTGCTGGTGACCAGCGTATCCATGAAGTCCATGGACAAGCTCTCACCAGGCCTTTCCGGAATCGACAGGGGCTTCAGGAGCCCAAGAGGGGCCTGTGTACGGGGCTTGTCTCTCTAACAGACCTGACAGGTCTCCACGTACAGCTTGGCATCTCTCATCATCGTGGGCCACCAGAACTGCCGCAACAAATTGGTTGCAGTCTTCTTGAAACCAAAATGGCCGGTGGCATCATGACACTCTCCTAAAAATAAACTACGCAAAGACTCTCTATCCGGTACACACAAACGTTTATTCCCTACCTTCTCAAGGAACAGCAATCCGTTGACCAACTTAAACTCGGCAGAAGTTGCTTTGTCCTTCGCCTCGAGTCTGCGTATGATCTCAGACATAAACCGGTCCTCGCAATAGGCTTCCACCATAGACTGAGTAACATTGTCCACAAGATTGAACTCAGTAATCAGCGCACCTGAGAAATCAGGTCTACGCGACAGCGCATCAGCAACCTTATTGTACTCGCCCTTGATGTACTGGGGCTCGAAGTCATACTACTCTATGACTTCAATCCAACGCTTCAAAGCGTCGGAGAGCACAGGTTGGGTTCTATGTGGGCGACCGTTAGGTTACCTGAAGTTAATTACGAAAGGCTCTAACAAGAAGAAAGAGCCTGTGCAATCACTTCTGCACTCTGGACATTCGGCTTACTGCGAATTCGACAGGACAAGAGCATGCCGGAAAAGGACAAGTGAGGGGATATCGATCGCTAGCACAAACTACCCAAGATGCTTGTTCGAGTTCACTATTGTTTTACGAGATGAACCTGGTTATGGTAAATCGAAGCATCTTTCGGAATTGCTCAACCCCCCAGACAATAGATAGCGCGCGATCGTACGCTGAGGTGCCTCTTACCGGGTGGTGGATATCATGCTTCCAGGACAGGATCGTACAAGTTCTTAGAATGATCTTAGAACCTATTTATGAACCCTGCTTTTCCACTTATTCACATGGCTTCAGACCGGGACGTAGTGCTCACACGGCCCTTAATGTTATAATGGGTACCTTTCATGGTGCGCAATGGTATATTGAAGGATCCCTGGAAGCCGAAGGCCCTGGAGCCGTAAATCATGGAACTCGGTATACGAAGTGGGAGAAAGTGGTTAATGAAGCTTTAAAGCGTCATTTAGGTAAATACATATTAGAATAGTAAAAACATAAGCTTGTAATACAGCAACACCTAACTCTAACCCAGTTAATGCGAAAACAATGAGAAAAGGTGCAAGATGAGCTAAATACATGATACCTCCCATAGACAAYATAGTCCAAGCAAAACCACTCAAAATCTTCACTAAACTATGACCAGCCATCATATTGGCAAATAAACGTATTCCTAGACTTAGTGCGCGAAAACAATAAAAAATTAGTTCAAGAAGTACTAAAAAAGGTGCTAGTGGCAAAGGTACGCCTTGAGGTAATAAAAAACTCAAAAAATGAAGTCCATGAGTTTGAAATCCCACTATAGTAAGCCCAATAAAAAGAGATAATGAAAGACCAAAGGTGACCACAAAATGACTTGTCACTGTAAAACTATAAGGAATCATGCCAATAAGATTACAGGTCTGATGATCAGTCGTGACGTAGAAGAACCTCCTAAGGAGATAGTGTCTCCAATGGGTGAGCGCCTTGTAGATTGCATAGAGTTCCTTCCCATAGGTGGACTTAGCCAACTTCTGAGACGGCATTTTCTTGGACATGTACTCAACTGGCCTCAACTTTTTCCCCTCCTGTTGTGCAAGTATGGCGCCTATGCCATATTGGCTAGCATCCGTAGTCACTATAAATGGCTTGTCAGGATCAGGAAGTTTCAAGACCTCATGATGCGTCAACACATGCTTCAGATGTCTGAAAGCAGCCTCGCATCTGTCAGTCCACTCCCATGGGGTGTCAAGGCGGGTCAGGTCAATCAAAGGGGCGGCAACTATGCTATAGTTCTTCACAAAGTTGCGATAGTAGCCGGTCATCCCTAAAAAAGACCTCATCTCAGTCACAGACTGAGGACGCGGCCAGTCACGAATGCTGGCCACCTTCGCGTCATCGGGCTTTAATCCCTCCGCGGAAATCTCATGACCCAAGTACAAGACACGGGTGCGGCCAAACTCGCACTTCTCACCGTTGATCTTGAACTTGTGTTGTCGCAGAAAACTCAGGACTTTGTCCAAGTGCGCAACGTGCTCCTCGACAGTCTTACTAAAAAATAAGTATGTCATCGAGGTACACGACGACAAATTTATCCAAGTAGTCATGAAATATCCGATTCATAGCGTGCTGAAAGGTGTCGGGAGCATTGCAAAGGCCGAAAGGCATCACCACAAACTCGTACAGACCGTACCTGGTCTGAAAAGCGGTTTTGTGTTGATCCTCGGGCCGGATTGCAATCTGATGGTACCCAGACTTCAGATCTATCTTACTGAAGTACCGACACCCTTGCACTCTATCTAGCAAGTCATCGATGCCCGGTAGGGGCTCTCTGTTCTTAACAGTGATGGCATTGAGGCCCCTATAGTCAATGCACATCCTAAGTGTTCCTTCCTTCTTCTTAGGTACAAATAGGACTGGAGACCCATAAGGAGAAACACTCGGCTGGATCCAACCCTTTTCTATGAGTTCCTTGAGTTGCCGGCGAAGCTCATCAAGCTCGTCTAGAGACATCCGATAGATCTTACCCTTCGGGATGCTAGACCCTGGGATAATCTTTATCGCGTGGACGACCTCCCTCTCAACAACCCCTTTCGGCTCTTCGAATAGATCAAGGTATTTAGCAACTACTCCCTCTATCTTAGGCGGCATTTTCACCGGCTCGCTTGCAGTAGACACATAAACTAGATACATACCCTCTTCCTGATTTTGCTTATAATAATTATAGAACGCGGGCGCACACATGCATCCGTGGGACTCAATCAGACTACTAGCTTTGAACTTACGTAATTTGGCGGTCCCTCCACATGGCAAAGTGTGTTTGACCACTTTTCGGTCCCAGTCAAACTGGGGTTGTGCCACAAAGAGGTAGTACATACCTAACAACATATCCATGGGGAGCTCATCGCTCACTAGGAACGAGACGCGATGTCTCAATTCCCCTCCCGCGTACGGGAAACAACACTCAACATCTTGGAGGTAGTCGTTAACTACCATGCGCTGTTTGTTGGCACAGGTTGACTCCACAGGTTGACTCAGGCGCTGCACTTGCCCCTGTAAGCGCAGCCTCTCAACGCACGCGCGACTAATGAAGTTCTGTGTCGAGCAAGTGTCATAATAGGCCCCGGCCTTGTGGCCGCCAATGACTACCTCGCTGACGGCCATCTCACCCTTAGGGGCGTTGACCAATGTCGTCCAAGAAGCTAGCGGGTCTGATCAAGACCACTCCTCCTCTAGCTCCTCTAAGGACTCAAACACATTCATCGAATAGAGGGTCGATGGGTCTTAACGTGTTTGCGGGACGACGATGGAGTCAGTAGCTTGGGCCATCTCTCGCGATGGTGCGGGTGTGTCCACCACCTCGACCCTAGCAGGAACAACTACCATTCCTACTTTCTCGGAGCAGTGTCAGAAGTGCTAGCTACATTGCTACCAACGGGAGCGGAGGATCCCAACGCCTGCCCCATCGTAGGCGGGATCTTTTCGGTTACCTTCTTATTTTGACACTTGAATTGGTTATGGCCATATTGGCCACAACGGATAGAAGCCTGCCTTGTATACCGATCTCTCCACACGTCCTCAGTGAGACCCGCTTTCTCCCATGGAGGAGCATTGGGGTCAACTTGACTCCTTGACCGGGAACCTCCACGGCGTCTACCAGTCGCCTTTCCTTTTTGCACTACGACAGCGACTACTCCACCCCCTGAAGCTTCTACGCTGCCAGCCTCTGAACCTACTCCCTCCTGGAAGTTGTCATCTAACTCGATGGTTGAACCATCGTTATCGACAAACATAATGCGACACTTCGCCTTCCAGTTGGGAGGCAGTGTCTTCTTCCTACCATCTGTCGTGGGGTTACGTCCATGCCCTATCTTTGCCTCAAGGTTTAGGGCCTTCTTGCTGAACGAGGGAAAGTTGTGCATATTGATGTTGGCCTCACCTGCCAACTGATTCCTAAGAGGCATGGGAAAGCATCTCAGGTAGGAGGTGAGTAAGACTTGGGGGTCATAGTGAACCCCAGGGACACAGATCAAACGCTCAACAGTGTCAGTGGCCTCCCTTACTGACTTGAACTGCCTCGTGTGCAGTGTCAGGATCGCATCAATGGCCTTTTGAGCCTCCTGAGGATCATGCCACCTGTCTTCCACCGACTTCAGAAAGTCGTCCAATTTCTGGGTGACCGCTCAAGCGCGAAAGTCATGATCGTACCCCTGTAGTTGCACTAAACCACTCAACCATCGTGCTGCACTCCCCTCTAAATAGGAGGTAGCCACAAGCACTTCCTCGTGCGGCAAGGTAAGTTCGCACTTGACATAAACCGGCACTGCCCTCACCAAGTGTCGAGGTCGTCGCCCCTCTTATCCCCTGTGAAGGGCGTAGGAGCAGCGATGGCCGTCTTTGGTACCCACTGACTTTGTCCCGGTCCCTGCATCACTCCGGGTTGTGGACCCAGTGGTGCAGACTGCTGCACTGACTGTTGGGGCTGTGTACGCTGCGGCTGTGCAGGCTGCGAGACAGCAGGCTGCACACTTACTGCAACCTGCGACAGAGGTTGGGTGAACACTGTCTGTACAGGAACCTGCAAACTCGGACCTGTTGAGAGCCCTCCTGCTAGCGGCATACCCAGGGAAACGGTTTGGACCGATGTTGGAGCTGTATATGGGGATATCCCAGTCACCGGTGGGACAAAAGGAGGAGGATGTACAACGGGCTAGGCACCGGGTCCGGACGGTGATGGTGCCGCTTGCATTCGACCGACTAACACAGCCAGACTTTGTTGGATGTCCTGCAAGATCTCCGTCTGGTGATCTTGCATCTCTACTACACTTAACCAGACCGACCATAAGGTTCTCACATCATCATCCATCTTTGTTGGGTCCATTTTCTCTAACTCACTAATGTCCGCTTGCCTCCGCTGCATCCTGGCTCTTCTCCTAATCATTCTCTTTTTCTCAGCCCTAATCTCTCCCAAAGCTTGTTGTAGTTGTGCCTCGCGATCAGCAGCTCGCTATATGGCGACCTCCTCGGGAGTCATCACTAATGGCTGGCTTGCCATAACGCCAACGGACTGACTCTGGGTCTGGGCGACCGTTGACCCTACAGATCCTGAACTACCAGCCTGTGAAGTTTGCTGCGCAGACGTGGCCATGGCTTCCGAAGCTGCGGCTTCACTTACGCGTGCCCTGCTAGCCTCTGTGGCCCTTGCTCTTCTCTGCTGCCGCTGCCTCTCTCTCTGCTGGCGGAACAAATACATGTCGCCCTCTGGTCCTAATGCCAAATGGGCAATTGGGCGTCTGGTCGATCGCAAGATCCGGTCGTCCTCTCTAGTGTCCTCCCTATCGCTCATAGGCTACAATACTATACATGGCCTGCACTAGGACAATCAAGTTGCCTACCGCAGCATAATGTATAGAAATAACTAAATAATTGGTGGTTGTGTCAGAGTAGATGCATTTGGGTTCAACAGGTAAGTTCAGATTCCTACAAATGATACTATTCTACTTTGACTAGTTCGCAAACAGAAAGCACAATGAACAGAGTACAGTTCTAAACTATGTTGTCTGTCAAATGTCAATGGCAGTACATCTAAGTAATCAAAATAAAAATAACATCATCTGTTGGGTCTGTTCACAGTGTGGGATCTTACTCAAACTTATCACCTGGAATCTACCCCTTCCCCAATTCCCCTTGATTGTCACTTGACGTCAGCGTCCTTGAGCAATCCGGTTTGGCGTGCGTGACTGAAGGTGTGCACACGGCCCACCCTTGTGCCCCGAGTAGTTGCTGAGCTGGCCAGCCCTGCACTGTGTTTATCCTCGCGTGCAGCGAGCCTTACACCCATTGGCTGATCCAGAGGCAATTTAACGACCGCCCCCAAGTGTCATCAGGAATTATTTTACGTCGCAGCAGGACGGCGATCACAGCCAATGGTTTCCCCTACCGGTGTTTATTTATAGACGCCCGGTTCTCGTCTCCCTCATAGAGTTGGCCTGCCCCTCAAAACCCATCTAACAGTGCAACGAGCCGAACAAGGACAAGCAGCAAAGCATGCGTGCTCTACTCCCGGTGGGTTGGCATGGTGACCGTGACCCAGTGCTTCGTCCAGGGCCCTTCCGAAAGCACCACCCTCTCCTTCCAAATGCTCCACAAGAACAATGTCGACTCTCAAGGTTGAGCGCACACAACACTTCTCATGAGAGGACTCTTAAGAAGGAACTCACAACCTCACGCTAAGAAGTGATGAAGAGGGTAGATAAGGTTAAGAGCAACGTACCTCAATATAGCTGCCCCCAACCACATATATTCTCACCAGATGACTTGATGGCGATTGCGATGACCAGTCACTGCATCGGCACAACCAGCATTATCTCGCCGTTCCACCTCAGCGTCAATCAACCACCAGATAGTTCTCATCACACTGCGAACACCCAATATACACACCGTAGCCTTCCTGGCGATTCCCCTCTCCTCCTGGGTCGCCACACCTTGTCTCCGCCCTCCTCACTACACACCACCTACGGCCTCACTCACCAAGCAGACCGCATGTATGTACCGCATAGGCAGAAGACAAGTGCCAGATGAGCGCAACGTAACCTCAACTCCGATACCAAATTGCAAGGAAGATGAGCGATAGCGAACTTCATAAATCAAACAACATTATACACACAAGACCAGATAGTCGTGACCTCGAACCAACAACAGAATTGCATCACGAGTTTCACCAAATAAGAACACACCAAGAGCTCATAATTGACAATGTTGAAATAGTCTCATCATCATCATCAATGAAAAACCAATGTTGATATCCTATCTGGCGCTCGGCGCCCAGACTACAGATGGCAGATCCTATCTAGCCTACTCTACAATGTTGTCGGACGACGTCAACAACTTCACCGAAGTACGAGCAGATCTCGGACAATGCCGTCGCTTCTAGCACCAGGTATGTCTCTCGTATCACTCACAACCTCGTTCCCCAACACACACATGCCACTTGCACCCACGGACCACCTGCGCCACACCCAGCTCACAGCAGCGCAGCTCGGCTATGGCTGCCTGCTCCTTCCAGCTCGCCCGTGAGCGCGTGAGCGCTCGCCAGCTTCAACGCAGCATGCAGCCAGCACCCGAATCAATAATGTGGAGGCAGGCCCTTTGCTATATGGAAGTGGCCTGCCTGCGTTCTGTCCCAAGCTGCACTGGGCCTTTTCCCAAGAAGCTTCCGGTAGGCCCCGGTAGACTGAGGCCCAGACCAAACGAGTTGGCCTTGGGCTGCCGACAGTTACCTGTGCCCAACTGCCCGCAACATGAGTTGGGCCTATGCTGTGAATCTCGCCCAAGGCCTGACTCAGATGCATTTGATTAAGGAAGCCAGGGCCTGGGCGCTTCCAACCAATTGGCGCAGCGCAACTGCCTGAATTTTCCCCAATTGCGAAGTAATCCAAAATAGGCCTCTGAGGGTCTGTCAGGCCTGCCTTCACTTAGGGCGGCCGATGCTGTTGCAAATAGGGCCCACTGGCCTTATCGAGGCCTTGTGCCTCGCAATTCTATTCAGGAATACAAAAAGGCCAAAACTTTTTCAAAATAAACAATTTCATCCTCGACACAGTGACAATGAGAGAAGCAACAGTGCACGCCTGCATAAATGCAGAAGAGGAAGGATTAGACTTTCCCAACCTAGTACCTAACCTATCCAAAGCGGCCTCCACAACCTCCAGGATCCTAGCAACTAGAAAAAAACACCGCATAAAAGAACTCGAGGCAGCAGTCAGAGTGGCAAAAATCAATCCAATACGCAACCCTAGACAGGTAGTCTACGAAAATCTACTTTCCAAAGCAACTTCATAATTAAGTAATTGGAATGCATGGAAAGCCAAAGGATTAAGACTAAGGGCAAGGATCAAAGAACGGGAAAAAGGCAAAAAAATGTTTAAATTCTTCTTCCAAAAAGTCAAAGCCAAAGGAAGAAATGTCGCCATTCACCAACTAAGAGGAGAAGAGGGCCTCACAACAGATACAAAGAAAATGCTCTCAATAGCAGAATCCTTCTACAAAAACCTCTATACCTCCAAAACAGAGCAACCCACACCAAACTCAGTCCGACAGGCAAGGAAAGAGTTCTCCAAATACCTAGATTAGAACAATAACTTCTACACTAGCAGACCAACTAGATGAACCAATCACGTACAAAGAAGTAAAGGATGCGCTGGACTCCATGAAATCAGGGAAAACACCAGGTCAGGATTGACTATCGAAAGAATTTTGGCAAAAGTACGCGGAGATATTAGGAGACGACTACTGCAACTTCGTAAGATCGGCCTGGTCAAAAGAGGGACTAGGAAAATTCTTAAGTACAGGAATAGTTACACTCCGATATAAGAAAGGAGATGCTACAGACATTAAGAATTACAGATCCATCACCCTCCTAACAGTGACTTACAAGATCCTAGCAAAACTTCTCGCCAACAGAATAAGGACAATCACCAAAAGTTGCTTTCACATAGACCAAATAGGCTTTATACCAGGGAGATTTATCCTAGACAATATAATGACGCTCGCTGAATCAGTAAGATACATTAAGACAAAAAGATGAATGTTGCGATCCTCTTCTTCGACTTCGACAAGGCATACGACCAATTTAACTGGGATTTTCTTCAACAATACATGGAAAAGATGGGACTTGGGCCAAACTTCAGAAAGTGGGTAAAAGTCATGTTCAACGACGCACATGGCGCGGTCCAAGTAAATGGGCACATCTCGAAGTCGTACAAAATGTCTAGGTCGGTGAGGCAAGGACATCCCTTGGCCGCCCCAATCTTCTTATTCATAATGGAAGCGATAGCATCTTTCATAAGGAAAGACCCATCGATACAAAAACTCACAAACCCCTAAAAAAACCCTAATAACCCCCATTATATACCCCCCACAGTTCTCTTCGCAGATGACCTAACGATCTTAATTAGAGCATCAAACTCCTCCTTCGAAGCCCTCACTCGAGCTATGCAAGATTTCCAACTAGCCTCTGACTTGCGCATTAGCTGGCAAAAACAGTAGGATGGTGGCTAGCAGACAGCAACAGAGATCCCCCCCGAAACACACCCGAAGGAATGTTATGGATCGACCCCAAGGAACCTTTGAGACTTCTAGGAATCTTGATGTCGGAAGGAGGAGCAGCAACAGAAATGGCCCCCAGTCTACTAGCTAAAATGACCAATAAGCTAAGTTCTTGGGGAAGAATACACACTTCCCTTCATGGCAGAGCCCTAATACTGAACTCCTCCATTTTTGCAATGATGTGGTACGTGGCTGCATTCTGGACCCCTGATCACACCATGGTAAAAGACATCCAAAAGAAAGCAGCAGCATACCTCTAGACCGGGGACGCCTCCAAGCATCACTTCATAACGAAAGTAGCTTGGCAATACGTCACCTGGAAAAACGATCAGGGCGGACTGGGAGTCCTAGACCATGCCACCCAAATAAAAGCACTACAAAATTTAGATGGGTTTATGCACGCTAATGTGCTCCAGGGGATTGAGTTAATGTTATGGGTTCTACTTCAAGATGTTTCTTCCATCTTCCCGGTATTATGGGATCTGGGTTTGTCGATCGGCGTCTTAGTTTGTAGCCCAGTCTGGTTGTATAGTGATATTGATCTTTAAGTTGAATCTTGCAGATCTTGCTTTGAGGTTCCATGCCCATTCGGCTAGGTCTACTTCTAGATTTTCTAGTGGGACTTGGGGGAGGAAGATGGTTAGGTCCTCGTTTTCTACGACTGTTATTTTTCATAGGTTGTTTTCTCTTATTGTGACTTGTGCTGAGGGTTCTTTTTTGATTTTGCTGTACTCCGTTTCGGGTTCTTCTATTTCATGCATGGTGAATGTGTGCCAGTTTTCAGAGCCCTCTTCCCTACTATGGTATGCTTACGCGTGCTCTTGTAGTGTTTCGTTTGTCATTACTGCCCAATCCCCTGTGGTCCATTTTCTTTCTTGTTTAAGGATTGGTATCCATTCTTGTGGGATGGCTACTATTGCTCTTGTAGATTTTGCCTCAGTCGATGGCATCCCTTGAGTTGGTTTCGTAGTTGTTTTTCCTCCCTCCAGTTGTTTAAATCTTCGTCCCAGATATATGTTTGATTTGCCATACGCCTTTTTCCAGCCATGTGCCCTTGTGTCTTTTGTGGTAAGTGTCAAGGGGTTCTCTTCTGTGTTGGTTATCCAGGCGTTGCAGAAGAGGGCTTGCCTGGGTATTTCTTCCTTTTTTTGTGGTCTCTTAACTTTAGCTGGGAAGATTTCCCTCCATGCCTTGAGAATCCCTTTCCAGAATCCTGTCCTTGATTCATTTCTTGTATTCTCTTTGTTGCCTTTCATTGACCAGGATTTGCTCATTACCCAGAAGGAGCCTTCCATGTTGGATGGGGTATTGTATGTTGGCAATTGTTGTAATCCTTCCATAGCTAGCTTTCTCCAAGGGAGGCTTGGTCTAGTAAGGAGTTTTAAGATCCATTTCGTTTGTAGTGCTTTTATTTGGGTGGCATGGTCTAGGACTCCCAGTCCGCCCTGATCGTTTTTCCAGGTGACGTATTGCCAAGCTACTTTCGTTATGAAGTGATGCTTGGAGGCGTCCCCGGTCTAGAGGTATGCTGCTGCTTTCTTTTGGATGTCTTTTACCATGGTGTGATCAGGGGTCCAGAATGCAGCCACGTACCACATCATTGCAAAATTGGAGGAGTTCAGTATTAGGGCTCTGCCATGAAGGGAAGATAGAAGGAAAAAGAAAGATAGAAACCCACTAAACGGACTCTGTGCGAACTGCAATCTTAGCAGAGAACCTGTACCACTGTTTTCTCCTGTTCCCCAGAATAGAGCCTCCATGGCAAAGAGTATCCAAGTTATGGAAGACAATCACAAATACAACTCTTACAAACAACCACACATTGATACTCCTAGGATTCAACTTTCAGAGGATTGGTCTCATTGGTCTCCCCTAGAATCCTATTTCTTTAAGATAATCAGAAATGCAACATTATGGGCCATATGGAAGAAAAGATGCCAAGAGACAATAGAGAAAAAAGGCTGCATAATCAAGAAGCATGGGGAATCATTCAACAGCAGGTAAGAACAGAATACTGGACCTTATGGCGGAAGGTTAAAAGAAAGATGAAGGAAGATGAGGACAAAACTTCCTTGCAAAAGGCAGAATAGCGGCTATCAATGGACAAAGTACAGAATTCAAACTGTGGGACAAAATAACGCCAGAAAACCTTCACCAAAGTCAATCATTAACTAATTTACTCCCTAGATAAATCCAAAATTCCAAATAGATCTTTTTTTTTTTTTAATCAGGTCCTTATGGTCCTGGCTCCTTATCCATTCTGGGGAGCGTCAGTCCGGTTCCTTTCCACCGGCAAGTCGAGAATAAAATACATGGTGAACACCCTCACGCTTCCTTCCGTCAGGCCGAAGGAACCCTGACCAGCATTGATTGCTCCCTATCCGGAGGATTGACTGTCAGCTTGCCCTACCTCTTTTCCTCTCAGAGATTATGCTATCTCTGTCAGATACTTCGTATAAAGCAAGAAAAGGGGAGAGTTGTCTTGGCTGTTGAGATTACAATCTCAGTTTGCTCTTCATTGAGTCCCTGTTTTTGTGGTATGCCACTTCTTCCATATCATCCTGTTGTCCGCCACAGTGGCGATCTTTCCCTGTAAGAGCCAGTCCCTTTTGAATTTGCGTCTCTTGGTGGCTATCTTTTCTGGTCTTCCTTTCGTCGTCATGGTCACTTCTCTCCATCTGGATCGAATCTGTTTCAGCCATTCTCAGCAGTAGAGCCCACATTTCCTCTCTTGGCACTTCAATTCCTTCGATCGTCTTGGAGCATCTCCTCTTCCAGATAACCCATAGAGCCAGCTTTCTGAGTAGATGGAACCAGACATCCTTGCCGCCTTTGAGATTGTTAGTGTCGTTAGATAGGAGCAGGATGTTCAGGGGTGTTGTGGCCGGGGGAGGTGATGAGAAAAGGATGGTCCATAGGTCGCGCACTTTATTCCAGATCCATGCTGCTTCTGTGCAGTATAGGAGGCAGTGGAGTACGTCTTCTACGGCGTTGACTGTGCAAAGTTTGCATATATCAGTGCTGTCGGGGTCTGTGTGTTTTCTCCTCTTGTGAAGCCATTGATTGGTTGGCAGTGCTGCGTGCGCTATGAGCCATTGCATGCTTCTAATCCTTGTCGGTCTGATGGTTAGGAATTTCGTCCACGGGATGGATATGGGGGTCGAGGGGTCCAGACTCAAAATATCCCTCCATTTGCTTTTGAGTTTGGGATCTGGGTCTGTGGTCTGTAGGCCTAGCTCGTAGCCGAATTTGACATCGTATTCTGTTATCGTTCTCGTCCTGCTAGAGTTCCCCTGTTTCCATATCCATTCTTTCGGGTCAAATTCTAGTTCTGAGATGCAGAGATCTGGTCGGAAGATTTTCCAGGGTTTGGATTTTGATACCCTCACTTTTCTCAGTCGGAAAGTCTCCAGCATCTCGCTCTGGGGGTCGTTGTTCTGGACTTCCATTTCGTTCGTGTTGTGTTTCAATACCGGGTAGGAATATAATTTCGATAGGTATCCGGGTGGATTTGTTCTAACGACGAATCTGTATGCTCTGGTAGGCTGGGCTTGGGCGACTAGTATGCCCCAGTCCCCGGACTTCCACGAGAATCCCTCTCTTAGGAGGGGGAAACATTGTTTTGGGATGCTATTTTGAATCAGTACTAAGTTGTCGGCGAGGGAGTGGCAGCCTTTTAATATGTTGCGTAGTTCCTGATCCGTTTCCCACCTTCCTTGTTCTTCTGCCCAGATGTGCTTAACCTGCCATACTCCTTTTTCTACCCAAGATAACCATCTGCGGTCCCTAGCACGTATGGTCCAGGTAGTTCCACTGGGATCGGTGATCCAGGAGTTGCAGAATAGTGGTTGCCTCAGGACCTCTTCTCTGTTCGCTGGTGCCCCATGTTTGTTCGGCATCATTTTGCGCCAGGCTTTGATGGTGGGGCTCCAATAAATGCTGGCTGTGTGAGATGGGTTTGTGTTGAGCTGTGCAGGATTGTGCTGTGCGGGGTGTCTTCCGCATGGTCTGCTGGACTTGATTGTCCAGTCCTTTGCCATAATCCAAAACAAGCCGTTCATATTTCGAGGGGAGTTGATGGGAGCCAGATTTCTGATGCTGTCTAGCGCCATATGGGTCCACAGGAGGAATTGTTTGGTGAGAATCTTGATTATCCATTTCATCTGCAGTGCTATGGACTCCTGTTTTGGGTCGATTATCCCGAGGCCTCCTTCTTGTGGCTTCCTAGTGATATGGTTCCATGCGATCCTATTGATGCCGGTGGTCCTGTTGGGGTCACCTGTCCACAGGTAGCACCTAACCCTGTTCTTGAGTTCCTTGAGGTCGTCGTCAGGGGGGGACCAGATTGATGCCATGTACCACAATGTAGAGAAGATCACTGTGTTGATGAGTAGTGCCCGTCCGATTAGTGAGGCCTAGGCGTTTTTGCACAGCGCCAGGCGGGTGATTGCTCTTGCTATCAGATTCTGGCCCATTCCTGGCCACACTCCTTCCTTGTTGACCATGATGCCCAGGAACCGTAGTGCTTGTACTCCCGTGGTCCAATTCATGGGTGTAGTTGTGTCCGGAGGTTGGGGAGGGGTGCCGTCTCCTAACCACCATCCTTCGGTTTTGTTCCAATTGACCCTCATCTCTGAAGCCAGTCTGAATGCTTCCATTGCTTTTACCAGTGATTGGAAGGAGCTGTTGTTTGCTCGAATGAGTACCGTAAGGTCGTCGGCGAACATGAGTGCAGTCGGTAGGGCGAAGTCGTGAAATTCCAAATAGATCTAAAAAAAAAAAAAAAAAAAAAAAAAAAAAAAAAAAAAAAAAAAAAAAAAAAAAAAAAAAAAAAAAAAGGACAATGGAGACACCGCAATGTTGAACAACCACGGATCTCAGAGATACGAAGAAGTACACCATATACCCCAAGTATGGCAATGGACTCTAGTTAAAACGCACAAAGGGATAAGGGAAAGCAACATAAAAGATAAAGATGAGTCCTAAATGTCACAATCAGCGCAAGGTTAAAGAGGACAAGGGTTTAGGGCTTAGACAGAGTCAAGGATTTAGAGTCTAGACAGAGTCAAGACAAGCCGGGTCATGGTAAACCAAGGCTAGATAGACAAGGGTTTAGGGTTAGGACAGACTCAAGACAAGTAGGGTTTAAGGTTTCAGGATTTCAAGAAATCCACAAGTGTCCCTGACTGCTCTAGCATAACACACCGACCCGACAGCATTGCAGCTGAGAGGAGCAGGACTGTGGCCAGTGAGATTAGCAAGGGCCTACCAGATTAAGTATCACAGGCTAACTTAAGCAAGGGTGAGAGGGGGTACATCCTTCCACAAGGAAGTAATCAATGCCGCCCACTCGGGCCTCCCAGCCATAATGGGGAGGAGCGTGCGTGAGTTTCCTATGTACTCCATATTGACTTGCCGGGGGAACAGGAACCGGACTGTCACTCTCCAAAATGGCAGGAGCCAGAACCAAGAGGTTCTGTTTATAAAAAAAAAAAAAAAAGGCCTAGACGAACTACTTGTTTAAGGGAAAATGTCATTTTCTGGAGTGATTCCCCCACCCACCCACCACCTCCTTTTTTCCTTTGTGTTCGACACAAGCTGTGTGTGTTCTCTTCAGGACGATCGGACAGCCTTTCTTCCAACCCCCCCCCCCCCCCCCCCTCCTCCCCCCCTTCCCCCAGGGAAGGGAAGGATGAAAGAAAAAAGCTTTAAACACGAAGGGAAAAAAAAAACACCGTCAATCGCATTTCCACTTACCCATCTGTAGTTAATTGGGCAGATTATGCCGCCAACCATAGGCACAGCCAGAATCCACTCCAAATAACGATCACTGCAAAGTTGTGCAAACATATACGGAGTATTACGGACCAATCAACATCACCACCATGTACATACAGCGCCCATAATGCAAAAAAGGACTTTCACAGATTAACTTCCTACCTAGTAATTGAACTGACTGGCTGGTTCAACAAGATGAGGCTTTAGCAAACTACCACGTCTTCACCCGGTCATTATTGCTGTATCTGGACTCAAAGTTGCACCAAATACAGCTCTAATAACCATACGTTGTATTCGGGTGACGACGGGGTAGGTTTCCATTATGGTTTGAGCAATCTGGTTTACCTATCATTCCCAGTTAATCAACAACTGGACGTCGAGTGAAACAAAACAAGAAGATGAGACATGTTTTGAATATCCACTTTGTGAGATGTGCCGGAAGATGAAGATCCACTTTGTGAGATGTGCCAGAAGATGAAGATCCACTTTGTGAGATGTGCCAAAAGATGAAGATCCACTTTGTGAGATGTGCCAGAAGATGAAGATCCACTTTGTGAGATGTGCCAGAAGATGAAGATCCACTTTGTGAGATGTGCCAGAGGACAGAATTAGGCAGTAGAGAGCAGAGAAAAGCACTGATGCATAGACTGTCAAGAAGGCCCGCCAAAAAAAAGGGGAAACTGCTGCCACCTGGGGCCGCGAAGTTTTAAATGGGAAAAAAGACTCCCATCATCAGTTTTGCTCGGGCCTGAGTTTACACAGCAAAACAAACTCAAGCTGGGAAGTCTGTTCGGCCTTGAGATTTTGTAAGTGTAATGACCCGCCAAAAACACAGACTGAGAACACTGCTGATTTCTGGGATTTGCCGCTGGAATGAATGCCTTGGTGAAATTCCCGCATTCTGCTGTGATTTCCATGTCTGTGTGTGTGTGCGTGCCTGCTGGTTTGCATGCCTGTCTGAGTGCTTGTCGGTTGAGTGTGTGTGTGACCCGCAAGGGTACTTGTTGGTTGCAAGGCCCCGCAGGGCCGGTACTTACCTGTGGCCGTGACTGTGAAGGGTTGCAGGGGGAAAACACTCGAGTAGCGGGGGTAGGCCCGTGGCACTTAGAGCAGAGGGGAAAAACACTCAAGTAGCAGGTAGGCCGGTACCACTGAAATAGTGGCAGAAGTGTCGGGTACTGGAGGCCGAGCAGAAGAAGACAAAAAGTTGGCATTTTTAGAGGCCCAGTAGCGGTAGGTTAGAGGTAGGCCGGTACCAGTCCAAGTAGCCCGGGTCTAGGGCCTGTCCGGAGGTTAGCAGAGCCTGCAATGATGTTTCCCTCCGAAAGGGAGGAGGTACCGGTTGCTGGGAGGCCGCTCGGCCTAGGAAGTCACCGCCCAAGAGGCCAGTAGGCCGCTATATCTTTCGGAGGAGCAAGTAGCTCCTCCTCATTTGCGGTATGCAAGGATTGGCGACATGCTGCGGGAGCGCAGCGCTGGAGAGTACAGCGCTGCTTGGAGGTGAAGGGCCGCTGGAGCTCAGCCTGGCTATGGTGAGCAGTCCAGCTTGAGGAGGAGGAAGAAGGGGGCATGGTAGGAGAGTGGCGGGGCACTTACCTGGCTATGGTGGACACCGTCTTCATCACCTTGTTGGGTGCTGCATCTGGAAGGCCCCAGTTGGGGTAGCGCTGCACCAAGGAAGCTCGAGGCAGAGTCAGGCATGGCGGACCAGTCAACAGCGGCATAGCTGCTTTGGGTTGTCCTTTGGACATCAGCGCCGCACCATAGCTGCTCTGGGTTGTCCTTTGGACATCAGCGCAGCACCATAACTGCTTGGGTTGTCTCTTGGACAGGAGGGCAGGGCCCTCATTAGTCCGCCATAGCTTATGCATGAGAGAGGAGGCTGAAGGAGGGAAGCCATAGCTATGGTGGACTTGTTGTTGTTGTTGTTGTTGTTGTTG